>CAUYUJ010012575.1:0-15478 GCA_963575745.1 Prorocentrum cordatum | reverse complement strand
GAGGAGGAGGAGGAGGAGGAGGAGGAGGAGGAGGAGGAGGAGGAGAGGAGGAGGTCTCCTGAGGCCTTCTTGGGGGCGGGGGTGGCTCCTGGGAGGCTCCTGACAGTCTCTTGGGGGCTTCCTGACAGCCTCTTGGGGGCCTCAGAGGGGCCTCTTGGGGGTCTCTTGGGGGTCTCTCGTGGGCCTTTGGGGGCCTCTAGTGGACCCCTTGGCCTTCAACGACCGTCTTTGGGCCCTCTCTGAGTCTTGGGTTCCTCTTTTGGCGCGTCAGGGCCGTCTTGGAGGTCTGTAGGGCCATCTTGGCTCGTCTTTTGAGTTCTCTTGTGGCATCTTGGAGCCTCGTTAGCATGAGAAGGCGATCATGCTGTTTTTTCGGAGACACTTTTGGAAACTCCCCTGGGACACCAATGATTTTGTTTTTTTTGGCCCTTGGGCGGCCTCTTGGGCCCCTTTTGGGGTGTATTGGGGGCCTCTTGGGGTGTCTTAAGGCCATCTTGGGCGTCTCGGGGCGACCTTTGGGCGACTTGCGGCGCTCTTGGACCGTCTAGGGGCCGCGTAGGGTCTTCTTGGGCCGTTTTGGGGCCCTTTGGCTTCTTGAAAAAGTCACGCGGGGACCCGCATGTACGTATGTGTGTTGATATATACAAACGTTCAAATGCGAGCGTTCCCGGTGGTTCAAAATAGCACCACCGCTGCGGCTGGAACGTTGGCCACACTCGAGGGTGGCTGCATTCTTCCCGTCGTTCGGGCTCGCGCTCCCACCCCAGCGGGCAACAGTTCTTGATCAGACTCCTGGAGATTGTTTTTATCCTCAGGCGCGCAACGGTCGTTGTCTGGGCGATCCCTGGACAACGGCAACGGTCGAACGCAGGGGGGGTGCGCCGCCGCCCCCACCCCCCAACATGCTGGTGCTTGTGCGCAAACTCTGGCGATCGTAGCGCACCCCGGCCCCGACGTGCCCCACCTCGCCCAGGCATTACCGTTGCCGGCTCTCCCCCCAGGTGATGACAGCAACCCGGAATAATAACAGACGAACTCCTTCCTCGTCGTTGCCGTTCCCATTCTTTCTCTTCCTTCGCCTCCTCCTGCCCCGCAAGGCCTCCCTCGTTGCTGGCAGGGTGGGCTGCGGGCCAAGTTCTGCAGGTGCCACTTGGGGACCGTTTCCTTCTTGCATACGACTCGGCGGATCAACGCGGATTCGATGAAGTGAGAAGGGGTGGGAGGATGTCAGACGTGGCGCCGGCGCACCAAGCTCTCCTCCCTCTCCTCTCGACTCTCCTCAGCCCGCTGTCCTCCCTCGAGATCTCTCTCCAGGTTGGCATCGGATTCGCACCAAACCCTTCTGGCCCCCCTCTTCTCCTGCTTGTCGAGGGCAAAAGGAGCCAGATGAGGAGGATCAAGGATAGAGGCGAGGCCGAGAGAGGCAAGCACCCGCGCCTCCTCCGCCTCCTCCCACACAGACACGCACAAGCATACCGAGCTCCGCGCCGACACCGACTCCAAGGACCACCCCTCCCCCCTTCCTCCCCTTTTACTAATGTTTTATGTGCATCGCATTGCATGTTGTTCGGACACACCAGATTCCTGAGGCCACTGCCTCGCCCACCTGGCCTTAGCTAGGCCCGGACGGTGTCCTCAGCGGTGGTCGTTCGTTCGTTTGTTCCTTGGTTCCTCGGCGAGCCCGTCGGTCCAGGCTTGGAACTGGCACAGGGTGTCCTGTGGCTGCTCTGCGTCCTCAGTACTCCCATGCTCGGGCCCGAGGGAGAGCCGTCAAGATAAGAGCATAACCAAGAGCGGACAGGTCTGGAAGACATATTCTTCTTCTGTCTACGACGATCATCGCATCGCACGCACTGCCAGCACGACACTGCTCAGCACTTCGAGCGTCACGCCATGGTGTTCGGCTTCGCACGCGCTCGCGCTCCGGAGCTCTGAGCTAGCTCTGCCCACGCGTGGGCCGCGCGCGGTTTCTTGTTTGTGCGCTGGCCGCGCGCGTGCGAGACCGTTGCCCGTCCGCGCGCCACCTCCTCCTCCTCCTCCTCCTCCTCCTCCTCCTCCTCCTCCTCCTCCTCCTCCTCCGCCTCCTCCTCCTCCCCTTCCTCCTCCTCCTCCTCCTGTGCTGCTGCTGCTGCTCCTCCTCCTCCTCATGGCAAGAGCGGGGGCCGATGCGGACGGGCTGCCCTGGCCGGCCCGCAGGTGCCGGCGACGCCCACGACGCCCCAGCGGAGAGGGGCGAGGACGGAGAACCACTCAGGAAAAGAAGCGCGGGCGCCAGCGCGGCGCGCGCGCTCCCTCGAACCTCTCCTCCCCGCCCCCGACACCCCCTCTCCTCCGCTCCCTCAAACCTCTCCTCCCCCCCCCGTCCCCGCCCCTCCACGATTACACGACATGAGTACTGCGCTCCTGGGGGAAACGCTGCTCGGGGCATGTGGAGACAGGGGAGGCTCACAAAGGAGCTCTGCCGGGATGCCTGAACATACTTTGCACGCGCAGGGTTTCGGACACCCAGTTCCGCCACCATTTCCTCCATCCACAATCCCGACCCCTCCCAAGACAGGGGCCCTCACCCAGCGCAGGTCGCGGCAGGTCTGAGGACTCCAGCGCGTGGGCCTCGAGCGACCGAAACAAGCAGCCTCGACATCCACAGGCTGCCTCTGGCTGAGCCGTTTGCACGTGCGTGTGGGTGCCCGCTTCCTTACGCATCGGTCGTTGAGAGTAGGTATTTTTGGATTCCCAGATGCCAATCTGCTTTCAGCGCCTTCCTACCTCAATGATCGAGTGGCTTCACCTCCTCCGTCCTCTTCAGGGGGCGAGCGGACACCCAACCTGCTTCCAGCGCCTTCCTACTTCATGTTTCTACCTACTTCTTCCGACCGATGGGTACGCCGGTGCGAGCGACGGCGCCCGCTGCCCTACGCCGCCACTGCAGCAGACCCTCCTCCGCGGCACGCGGAGGCCACGCCGCCCACGAGAGGCCGCCCCTGGGCCGAGTCTGCCCTTCAACAGGAGAGGACAGCGTGCCTACTCCGGATTTCGTAATAAAAAAGAGGGGGTCACAACCCTCCCAGACAAGAAGTTTTAGACCCCCCCAGACTATCCATGAAAGGGCGGCCCTTTGCCCAGACCCCCCCGAACCCTCCAAGACAGCTCAAATCAGACCCCACCCCAAATGTGACCCCCCCCCCCTTTATTGCGAAGGCCTTACGGCCGGTGCCGCCGACCCTGGAGGGCGACCCATGCGTTCTCGTATGTGGCGGCGGCGGCTCGGGCGGCTCGGGCGCGGCCCCGAAACAATAAAGAATCCCTACGTGCAGTACTTGCGGGGGGGGGGCGTCGTATCTGAGTGGCGCCCCCCCGGGCGCCCCCCCCCCGGGGACCCCCGCTACCCCCCCCCCCCTCCCGGCGGGGGAGGGATCAAAGGGAAGGGGCTTCCCTTCGACTCAAATACGACGTTGCTGAAGTTCATTTGGGCTGGCGCGCTTGAGCAGGGGCCCTGCTGGGAAAGAGGACGGGAGTGGCGACGGGCCCACGGAAAGGGAGGCGCAAGGAAGGGGGACGACAGAGACGACGACCAACGAACAACGGGGATGACGTCTCGAACGGAAAAGCCCCTCACACACGCCGACAGGGTCGGCGGATTATGGAATCCGGAGTACCCACTGGGGTGAGAGGAGAGTTGGAGGCGGCCACGAGGGGGGTGGTGATGACCAGGTGGAGGGCAGCATCCCCCCAGATCTCGGGGCGCCCCTTCTTGTTTCACTGCCGCCCCCGGGCCGCACGCGTGCCGCCGCCTATGGTTGGCGCCCCCCCCCCCCCGTGGACGCTCCTCTCCTGGAACGCCTCCGAGCAAGGAGGGGCCGCACTGCTGCTGCCTCCCCCCCCTCGCCCCGTGCGGGCCGCCTTGGCGGCCCTCCGCGCACCCCGCGCGCGCAGTGCGCGGGGGGGGGGGGGGGCGGAGAGGGGGACTCCGTGGCGGGGACCTATACCTAACCACGCTCCAGGGGATCAGTTTTCGCGGACCTCGGCAGGCGATTGGACGTGGATGTCGTTGTGCCCCCTGGGGCCCAAGTATATCCAGATCCACCGCCCGCTGGGGTCCGAGGGCGACGGATCCACAGGCGGTGGATGTGGATATATATCCCCGCCTCGCAGGGTCGATCCCCGCTCCAGCATTCTGGCACTCTGGCGCGAGCTCATCGCAGCAGCAGTGGAAGAACAGTATTGTGTACGTTGTGATTGTCATCGTCACGTCGTTGCTCATCGAAGGGGGAGGGTACGGGCCCATTCCCTCCCCCCGCGTCTCCCGCTGTCTGGTCTGATGGGTGGGTCAAGCCTGCAGGGTGAAGGGTGAGAGAAGAAAGAGAGAAGAAGTCTGGCGCCCAGACGGTGCATTTGCAGATAAAAGTTGCGCGTTTAAGTTGCGAGGAGAAGGAATGAAGGATTGAGAGAAAGGGGAGATGAAGGAGAATGCCAAGAACAACTCGAGCCGGCGTTCTGGCAGAAGCCAGCAGGGCTCAGGGTACCCTCGTATTGGAGCCAGCTAGGGGTCTTAGGTGACCCAGTAATGGTTCCGACCAGCAGGAGGGGGGGGGGGGGCGAGGTTCGACGTGCTGGGTTCGAGAGGGTTTTTCTGTCTCTTTCTGTCTCCGGCAGTCGTTTACTGGCCCCCTGGACCAGGGTGAGCAAGAATCCCATGCATTGCGTCTTGCGCCATGCGCCTGGGAATGTTTGGACTAATCTTAGGTCGGGCCTGTCCCCCTACAGGGGGATTGTCGACGAAAAATTAAAAGTACCCCAAAAATGCCCCAACAAAAATCAAACAAATGTTCAAAAAATCGTCCCCAGACTATTTTTTGACAACGCATTGCACCAGACGGACCCCGGGAGGGGTCCTGGGATCGATCTTGAGCGGGGTCCCCCTCCTGACCGCTCTTGCGGGTCCCAGCCAGTTCGGACCCCCTGGTTCGGATAAAACTCTTGGGAGGTCCAATTCTGATTTTGCCCTGGTCCGAAGTCCGGCTTAATCTGGCTTGATCCCGCTTAATCCCGCTCAGTCCCGCTTAATCCGGCTTAATCCGGCTTGATGATGATGATGATGATGATGATGATGATGATGCTCCTGCTGATGCTGATGCTGATGCTGATGCTGATGCTAATGATGATGATGATGATGATGATGATGATGATGATGATGACGATGACCATGATGATGATGACGATGATGATGATGGTGGTGCTGATGATGATGATGATGCTGATGCTGATGCTGATGATGATGATGATGCTGATGCTGATGCTGATGCTGATGATGATGATGATGATGATTATGATGATGATGACGCTGATGATGATGATGATGATGATGATGACGACGACGACGACGATGATGATGATGATGATGACGATGATGATGATGATGCTGATGATGATGATGATGATGATGATGATGATGATGATGCTGATGATGATGATGCTGATGATGATGATGATGGATGATGTGATGATGATGATGATGCTGATGATGATGATGATGATGCTGCTGATGATGATGATGCTGATGATGATGATGATGATGATGATGATGATGATGATGATGAGGAGGAGGAGAGGAGGAGGAGGAGGAGGAGGAGGAGGAGGAGGAGGAGAACGAGGACAAGGACAGAGCCCTCACAATCGCGCCTCTTGGAACGCTGACTGTGTTCGTTGGGGTGAGATTGGGGGTCCTCTTGGGGATCTTTTGGGTGGTCTTGGGGCCCTCTTGGGGCCCTTGTGGAGCTCTCTTGGGGATCCCTTTGGAGCCCAGGGGGGCCTCTTGGGACCGTCTTGGAGGCTATCGATCAACAGGGGGGGTCCCAACGTTTGCCCCACCCCCATAGGAGGCTAAATTGGACCCCAATGTTTCTGGGTACAATCAATAAATTTGGCATTCTCCGAGGCCATCTTGGACGCTCGAACCCCGCGGGCCACGCCCCCCCAAAACCTGAGGGAGGTGAGGGAGGGTACCCCTCCCCGAAGGGAAGAGGGCTTTTGGAAGAGGACAAGAAGAACTCGATAGACCCCCTTGTCCCAAAGAGCTTGTGGGATTGCGACATCGACGTCGTTGATGCGCTTTGGGTTTACACTGGTTCTCCTCCTCCTAATTCTCCTCCTCCTCCCTTTCCTCCTCCTCCTCCTCCTCCTCCTACCCTGGTCCAAACCAGTTGGGCAGGGCTGGGATCTGGCCTCGCCCCAGCGAGCGCAGCCATCCTGGCGGGGGGCGCGCGTGTGTTATCCGCGGCCCCCTCTCCGCCCTCTGCGCTGCAACTTCGGGGGGGCCCCATCTGTCCTGGCCGCCGACGGCATCTGTGCACCACCGCCACCATGCCTGGGCAGATCCATCCTGGGCCCGGGATGGCGCATATCTCCGGTATCGGACGTCGGCGCCGGGGCTCATCTGGCTGCAGAAATCTTTTTGATTCTGCCCCCCAGCCTGTTTTTCAGAGATCCGACCTGCTGGGGTAGGGTTCACATGTGGTTGCCCAGCATGGACCCTTTCCTGGCCTCGGCCGGGAGGGCGCATGCACCACGCCAGTGCCCAGGATGGCCGTGGCCGGGCATGGCCGTGGTGGCGTACAGATGCCTTCTACGCATCTTGTAGATGGCGATCCGTTCCTGATGTGCACCGTGGGGTCGACGCAGTTCCGGTGCAGATTCGTCTTGGATTCGACGCGGACTCGAAGCGGACCCAAACCGGACGCGTGGAGCCGACGCGGATTCGACGCCAATAGCGTTGCGATGGGACAGATTCCCCCAAAGATGCAACACCGTTTTGGGAACGTCAACTGCCTTCTTACCGATCCTGGCCGCGTCCAGGATGGGCCCAGCCTGGATCGGTGAGCTGGTCAGGTGACGTCCCCCAAGTAGCGCTCTCGGGCCGCGATACGGCTGCCTTGGTCGTCCTGGCGTGGCTCACAGGCCACCGATGGCTCCGCAGCGCGCGGGCCTCAGCCTGCCCTCGCCGTCATCGTCTTCGTCTTCGTTGTCGTCGTGGTGGTGGTCGTCGTCGTTGTCGTTGTGGTCGTCGTTGTCGTCGTGGTCCCCATGTTTGTCTTTCGTTTTCGCCTTCTTGGTCATTCTTGGTCGTTGTCGTGGCGATCGCCGTCGTGGTGGTGGTCGTCGTCGTCGTCATGGTAGTTCGTGGTCGCCGTCGTGCTGGTCGTGTTCGTGGTCGTCGTGGCCGTCTTGGTCGTCGTCTTGGCCGTTGTAGTCGTCGTCGTCGTCGTCGTCGTCGTCGTCGTCGTCGTCGTCGCCGTTGGCGTTCGTCGAATCTTCCCTTCCTCTTATCCCTTCCTTCCTCCCTCCCTCCCTTCCATCCCTTCCTTCCTCCCTCCCTTCCATTCTTTCCTTCATCGCATCCTACTCGCCCTCCCTCCCTTCCTCCCTGCCCTGGCCGCTGCTGCGGCCGATGCCGGGCCAGTGCCGCCCCCCCCGACCAGACGGACTGTCCTGGTGCCCAGGCACTGCCACTGTCTCCTGGCCCGGGCCTGGAGCCAGAGGAAGGGGGGAGGAGGGGGGGTGAGCAGGGGGAGGAGGGGGAGGGAGCGAGCAGGGGGAGGAGGGTGAGGGAGGCAGGAGGGAGGATGAGTCAAGAGGGAGGAGGAGAACGAGCAGGGAGGGAGGAGGGGGAGGCGGACGAGCAGGGGGAGGAGGACAAGCAGGGAGGGAGGAGGTGGAGGAGGACAAGTAGGGAGGGAGGAGGGGGAGTCAGGGGTGGTTGAGTGGGTGGGTGGGTGGGTGGGTGGGTGGTTGGGTGAAGAACAGGTGAAGGGGGGAAGGTAGGACGAGCAGAGGGAGGACACCTCAGAGCGACGGCGTCACGAGGTCTGACCATATGGCGCCTGGATCCAGAGAAGATGTCGTTCGTGTCGTTCTCCGACGCAGGAGGGATAGGATCGTCAGATGGCCTGGATGACGACAGGGGCATGCCCGTCGACCCCGTCCAGGGGGCGTGGATGGTGCTGGCTGCCCACAAATCCGCGATCGAGAATCATGTAGTACGTGCTCCGATCCTAGGTTGGCGCAGCTGCACATTGAGGCGCAAGGTACCATCCACTCTAGCTGGAGAGACCCAAGCATTGTCGGCTGCCGTCGCTGAGGTGGAATATCTGCAGGTTCTATGCCGGGCTCAGAGTCTTCCGCGATGTCAAACTCCCAGACCGTGTCAGCGCGTCCGGTCTTTTCACTGCGGTCCTCGGGCGGGACTCTTCCTTAGGCTCCTGGGAGCGCCAGTTTCGCGTCACCGATGCCAAGTCGGTCTACGATACGACGCAGAAGGAGGGTAATGCTCGCGCCCGGGAGCGACGCGCCGCCCGGGACCTGACCCTCACGTGTGAATCCCTGGAGCGTGCCAGAGGGCGTGTCAGCTGGATACCTCACGGACGCATGCCGGTCGACAGTCTAACGAAAGATGGCATCGCCGAGGGGAACGTCGTGGCCCCCTTTGACTCAGTGATCGACGGCCGCATATTGTTTTAGTTGATGAGAGCTCCGAGGTAGAAGGGCGACGTGCTACTCCGGATCTTACGTGTCGTTCCCAGGCTGCCTCTCGTCGAGTGCTGTCCCAGAAGCAGCAGCGAAGCTCATGGAGCGCGTTCCAGGATCCAGGGCTCTGGTCGGTGGTCGATGGTGCTTCGGTCGGGCCTTCCTCCCTTACTGTTCCTGATAGATCATTCCTCCCTGTCGCACCCCGGGGCCAGTTTTTGGGGCGGGCCGGGCGGTTCGCCTGAGATCTCCTCACCAGGTAGGACTCTGAAGTTTCAAGAGTGGCAGCAGTTTCACAGATGGAGGGTGGGTGGTTTGCAACATGTGGTTCTCGCCCTGGCGCCGCGCACATTCGTCTTACACATGTGCAAGAGCTTCACGGATTGAGGGCGGGTCGTCTTCAAAATGTGGCTCTCGCCTTCGCGCCGCGCACATTCGTTTTAAGAGTGTGCAAGAGTTTCGCGGATTGAGGGCGGGTCGTTTTCAAAATGTGGCTCTCGCCTTAGCGCCGCGCACATTCGTTCATACAATTTGGAAAAGTTTCACAGATTCCCATGATCAACGTACCAGAAATGGTGCTTTGGAAGGATTCAGGATTATGCGGGCGCAACAGTTCTGTTGATTCGCGGTATCCAGATCGTTGAGTCGCAGCAGTCAGGTTGACCCGTTGCGTTGAAATCCCGAATCTATTGTTTTGGCATGCTTCAGGGTCTTCGAGGGTGTCTTCCAACGAGGTGAACCATTGTAGGGGCCTATGAAGATGGAGCTTGGAGAATGGTGAATTCCAACATCGTTGATGACTCTGTGGTTCACACTGGTCCTCCTCCTCCTCCTCCTCTTCCTCCTCCTCGTCTCTCTCACCTACCTCCGCCGTCTGTCCTCCGTCGTTTTAGTCTATCAATCATCTCCTTGTTTGTGTTTTCCTTGTGCATGTCTGTTCTTGTCCTGCCAACTCTAAATTTGCGTGTGGGCAGCGCGACTGCTGCAGTTTCGTCCTGCCGGATGTGAAAGGGGGCATCGGCAGCAACAGGGTTTTAAAACCTATGCTGAATTTTGACCTGTGTAGCAAAGCTCCAGACTTTCGAAATAGGTTTAGCATTCAGTATCCGAGCGAGTTGACCATGCTCGGTAAACACGTTGGCTCAAGGGTAAACAACACTTGTCTCTCCTGCTGCTGCCACAGTGTGTGTAGGGTGCTCGATTCGAGTTGAGTTGTAGTTTTCAAGGACCTGGTCCTCCTGCTCATCTTCCGACTCCCTCCTGCATCTTTGCGCTTTCTCGGGGGCTGCGATCTGCGCAGCTGTCGCCCCTTTGGTGGGCACCTGGCAGGCACGGACGAGATGAGAGCAGCGCAGATCCAGGCGAAACCTCGCGGCTCCGTCGGGGGCTGCGAGCTGCGCAACCGTCGCCATTCTCGCGGGCTCCTTGGCGAGAAGGCGGAGGTGAGGTCAGCGCAGATCCAAGCAAAACCTCGTGGTTTCCTTGGGGGCTTCGAATTGCGCAACCTTCGTCATTGTTGTGGGCTCCTGAGGAGCGTGGCGGAGGTGGTGGCAGCGCTGATCAAGGTGAGACCTCGCGGCTCCGTCGGGTGCTTCGAACTGCGCAACCGTCGTCGCTTTCGTGGGCTCCTGGGGTGGCACGGCAGAGGTGAGGACAGCGAGGATTCAGGCGAGACCTCGCGGCTCCGTCGGGGGCTTCGAACTGCGCAACCGTCGTCACTTTCGTGGGCTCCCAGATCCAGGCGACACCTCGCGGCTCCGTCGGGGGCGAACTGCGCAACCGTCGTCACTTTCGTGGGCTCCTGGGAGGCCCAGCGGGGGTGAGGGCAGATCGGCTCCAGGCGAGACCTCGCGGTTCCCTGCGGGGTTGCCATTTGCGCAGCTGTCGCCAATGTGCGTTTCGGAGGTCCAGCGGAGTACCACTTGCGCAATTATCGCCGCCTTCGCGGGCTCATGGGAGGCCCAGTGCAGTGCGGTCTTGCGCGCGCCCAGACTAGACCTCGCGGCTCTGTCGGGATTGCCAACCGCGCAACCGTTGCCATGTTCGTGGGCGTCTGGGAGGCTCAACGCAGTGGAATCATGCGCACATCCAGGCTAGACTTCGCGGCTTTCTGGAGATGCTGCCACGTGCGCAACCGTCGCCACCTCCGTGGGCCCCTGGGAGGCCCAGCGCAGTGATGTCGTACGCACGACACTTCAACGATGTCAAGAAGGAGTGCACCACCGAGAAGGTTGCAGTGATTGGAGGCTTCGCCGACTCCCAAAGCTTCGAGGAGGCGAAGGAACGCATTGCAGACCACTTGGCCAAGATGGGCTTGGAGATTCCTTCAGAGATGTATCATGGCGGGTCGAATTTCAACTGGCTCTTCTGTGCGCGATTCTGTGATGGGGCGGCTCTGGAAGCAGCGTCGGGGAGCATGTGGGGGCGCCGTTTAACCCTCAAAGGGCGCTTGGTACGGTGTGCGCCGGATCGTCCTCTGCAGGGGCGCGTCCCGTTGGGATTCTTGTCTGGCGTCGAGGAGATGTTGGTCGAGTGGCAGCTGGTCCTGAAGATAGAGGGCGCAGAGGTCTTGCAGGCCGTCGTGGAGGACAACGTCTGCACGATGAGTCGGCTTGCCGACGATTGGAAAGACTGGGCCGATTTCACCGATTCAGGCGAGCAGGCGGACTTGATCTCAAAGGCCGGCGAACGCCTGAAGAGCTTCGAGGAGGGCGGCGCGAAAGGCAGTGGAAAAGGCAAGCCCCGTCGTTGATGGAGTCGTGGGCGCGTCGGCGCAGTTCTGGGTTCGCCGCGTGATCGCCGCCAAGATGGTGGAGCGGGTCGCCGGGGAGGCAGTTTCTGGGCGTTCGAGGAAGGGATTTGCGAGCCTGTTCTTGGTTTGCATTGAGGAGCGCATGGAGTTTTGCATGCTAGAGGTCTTGTGCCAGCGGGAGGCGTGGAAGAAGCGGTCGGATAGCTACAAGATGGCTTCTTGATCGTTCTATCTGGTTACCGGGGGGAGCGGGCTGGCGTGGGTTTTGCAGTGCCGCCTCGGGCCCGGCATGGAGTCCAGGGCTTTGAGCAGCGCGCGGGGGGAACGGCGCGCATCAGGATGGAGGTCCGAAGCGGCGCGATCGGCATTCTCGCGGCCCGCGCCCCGCGCGACGAGAAGGCGCCAGAGGGCGAGTTTCTTTTCTGCGAGAGTATGGGCAACATGTGTATTCAGTGCTCGGTGGATGGCCAGGAGATCTTGCTTGGGGACGTGAGTGCGCGACTCGGGCAGCGGAGGCCAGGCGGGGGGGGCGTTCTGGGGAGCTGCTGCTGGGGCCCGGATGTGCGCAGAAAAGTTGAACCTCCGAATCGACACTTGCTGGCGCAATGTCGCGTCGAACGCGACCTGGCAGTAGCATGTGCTTGCGAGACGGGGGTGCCGGAGGAGAAGACCGCGTTCGCGGAGAATGGCGTGGGACACGTGGGAGTGGTCACGGAGCACGTCCGCGCCGTGCTAGATTTGGCGCTGGTCGGATCGGCTTCTCCGGAGAGGGTTCAGGATGTTCGGGGTCGCCGAGAAGCCAGCCTTCAATCAAATCATTTTCTGGCGTCTTGCTCGATGCCGTGTCGTATCGGGGCGCCGCCGAAGCTAGTTCAGAACAGGAGGGACAGTCATGCGCTGAAATTGCCGGCCGATGCAAGACAGTCTATTCGAACCTTGACGGATAGGGTGCCCAGGTGCCAAGAGGCAGAGTCAATTGATGCCGAGTGGGCCAGCATCGTCGAAGCTTGCAGGGCGTCTGGGGACGATGCCGCGTTTCAGCCGGCGGCCGTGAATCGGCCAACGCCCGCTTGACCTCACCGATGAGAGGGCGCAGGCGCGCTTGGATGACAAGCCGAGCAAGCAACGGGAACTGCGCAAAGCGGTGAGGATATCAGCGAAGGCTGACACAATGGCGTTGCCTAAACATTGCATGCGGACGGGGGCCTGGGAGGACCTCGGGCTCATCCAGAAACCGAACCAATCCAGCTTCCGTAACGCGGCGGGCGCCCTCTCGCCGAGCGACGAGAAAGCCGACGCGATGGCAGAGGATCTGGAAAACATTCGTTGGCGTGTCCGCCCCGCGCGCTGCGGATGATGAACATGATGATAAGCATGAGGGGACCGATGGGGGAGCGGGGATTGTGGTGGGGTGGGGTGGGGGGTGCGGCTTTATGCGGCCCAGGCGCTCCAGCTCCGGCCGCCCAAGCCTGGAGCCTCCTCCACCCCTTCCATTTCCTCCTCCTCGTCTTCCTCTTCTTCCTCCTCTTCCTTCTCACCATCATCCCCATCATCATCGTCATCATAGACACCATCATCAGCAGCGTCATTATCAACTTCATCATCTTCATCACCATCATCACCACAGCCACGCCATTCATCGTCGCCACCACAATCATCAGCACCACCACCATTATCAGCACCATCGTCGCCGTTATCATCATAACCATCATTATTATCACCTCCATCCTTGCCGTCATCATCAACATGTCGCGACCGCGTGAGCGCTGCCAGGAGAGCAGTTGGCCCGCGGCCCGCATGAGAGTGTTCGTTGGCAAAGCAAGGCTTCTCGTCTCATCGCGCCAGCGCGCAGCGTGGAGGCGCTGCGGCATTGGCGACGCAAGCTGGACAGATGGCCGTTGCAGCTGTTACCATGGCGGCGTCTCGGGCGGTCTCAGACTGCACTGGCGGTGGTGGCCGCGCAATGCCCACCCCGCGTCCTGGCGGCGTGCACCCGGCTGCAACTGAATGGTGCACGGTACAGCAGTCGGCGCTTCCAGGGACGTTCGCCTTGCCGCCTCGGTTGCGGAAGGCGTCGGGACAGCGTCGAGCATTTGGTCAGTTGCCCAGTCCAGCGGCGCCTGTTCGCCCAGTTCCTGTCGATTGAGCCTGTTCCGCGGGCGCAGGCGTTGGACCATTTCTTGCTGGTGGGGGGAGGCGCCGCCTCCGCAAGGGGGGCAGTCGAGAATCCGACACAGGGCCATCGGCGTTTACGCCTTGTACCGGTGCTACAACCACCGCCGCTGCGGCGACCTGCCGACCGCGGACATCGAGGGGGCCTTCGCGTAGTACATGCGGGAGGGCCGCAGGGGGCATTGTGATGCTTAAAATTGACGACCGGCGCTGCCAAGCGCTGTTTTCGGGAGTCGCGGTTGCATGTTCGAAGGGTCGCGCTGCGAGGGCGGTGGGCTTGCAGTAGATGTTTCATATTTTTTGCTTCCCTGGAGTCGAACTTGTGTAGACATTTTCTCTGCGTTTGCAGTGCCGTGGGTGCCTAGACCGTCGAGCAATCGGGCGATGACCTCCGCGGTCTTTAAGCCAGCTCTAGTGCCCATTGTTCCAGTCTCAGGGTGCGCGGGATGGCTCGCCTATTTCAGGTTGGCTTGAAGGCTGCTCGTGGCTTCTGGCTGGTCCCTCTCTCGCCTCGCTCCTCCTCCTCCTCCTCTTCCTCCTCCTCCTCCTCCTCCTCCTCCTCTTCTCTCTTCCTCCCCCCGTTGGAAATCTACTTCCTGGTATTGTCCGGAAGTTTTTCTGCGGAAGTGCTGGCCTCTTATTCTCACGTGCGTCGCATGGCTTTCAGTGTATTCCACAAGGTTTTGTGCAGCGCTGGGCCTCCGTGGCTCTGCTGGTCGCCCTCCGGCGGTGCGATTGCCACACACTGGGGCGGCGACGATGGTCGGAGTGGTTCCTGGCATTGTCTGGCTTATCGTCTTGCGCGGCTTGCAGTAGAACGCAGACCTGCCTCTCATTGCTTGGTACACTGCCCGCGCAGTGCTGCACAGTGGCCGGTGGCGCGATGCCGCGCCGTGGATCGTGGCCGGCTGGCGCCTCGAGGCTGGAGTGCTCGACGTGCGCACGCGGTCCGCCTCGCCTTCTTCCTCCCTCCGCCTCGCCTCCGCCTCCCCTCCTTCCTCCTCCGCCGCCTCCTCCGTGTCGCGGTGCCGCGCTGTGGCTCATGCCTGGCTGGCCGCTTCGAGGCCGGAGTGCTCGAAGGGAGCACGCGGCCTCCCCCCTCCTCCTCCCCCCGCGTTTCCTCGCCCTTCCCCCCCCTCCTTCAGGGGTGCGGCGCCGCACTGGCGCGATGACATTTGAAATTCGCGTTTTGACGTCAGCTCGGTGTTCCCCCCGGCCCATTCAGGCAGGACGGCGGAGGCCGCGGGTCAGGCGAGTTAAGGCACATCTACCTCTCCCCCTTCCTTTTCCCTCCCGCTCTCGCCTCTCGGAGGTGGGGCGCTGGCTGTCGGCCTGCTCCTCGCCTCCTCTTCCGGTGTCTTCCTCGCTCCCCCCCAACCCGCATCGAGGTGCAGTAATTGGCGCTTGCGCCGGTGCGCGCGGAGGCGGTTGGTGATGGACGGCCTGGTTTCGCCAGCCGCTCCCTGACCAGGGAGTCGCCACGAGCCTGCATTGTCCTGTTGTGCCGGCCGCCCACGCCGACAGCGTGGTCTTCTTGATATGCGGTAGGGCCACATTCAGAAGCTTAGGGAATGCGGCAGATGTTTGGCAGTTCGCCCGCTAGTGGTGGTGCTCCTTGCGCGCCGCATCCTTGCTTCCTCTGCGCGTCGTCCTGCTCCTTCCTCGCCGTTTCGCTTGATTTCGAGCGCGCTGTTTTTTCAGTGTTGGATGGAGATTCGAGCCGCCTCCATAGTCCAAGGTTCATTGTTTCAGCCTGTGGCGCGATTTCGCTGTGTGCGGCAGGCCTCCTCCTCTTCTTGCTTCGGGTCCGGAGCGATAGGCGCTTTTGATTATGCTACGGTCGGTGACGCATTTGGCTCCCAACGCGTGTATATTATTTTAACTGTTGGAGGCCGTCAGGGGTGCACACACACACACACACACACACACACACACACACACACACACACACACACACACACACACACACACACACACACACACACACACACACACACACACACACACACACACACACACACACACACACACCAC
>CAUYUJ010012574.1:7500-15484 GCA_963575745.1 Prorocentrum cordatum | reverse complement strand
GGGGGAGGGGCGGACGGGGGCATCACTCAACGTAAGATGGCGACGAATCGAAGAATGCAGGAGGGAACGATTGACGTATCATAGTTCTCAACCATCCTGTGGTGTTGGGTCCTCGTTTTGAAAAGACAGCGCCCCGCGTTCACTCCTTCCTTCCTTCCTCCCTCTGCCCCGTCCCTCCTCCCACTATCACAGCACACCCCTCACACGCTTCGTGGCCCCATAGGGAGCTCCACCGAAGGCCCCAGTGGCTGCGTTGGCATGGCGGCACCGCACCCATTTCGGCACACCCATCACACGTTTCGTGGCCCCATAGGGAGCTCCACCGAGGGCCCCAGTGGCTGCGTTGGCATGGCGGCACCGCACCCATTTCGGCACACCCCTCACACGTTTCGTGGCCCCATAGGGAGCTCCACCGAGGGCCCCAGTGGCTGCGTTGGCAGGGCGGCACCGCACCCATTTCGGCACACCCCTCACACGTTTCGTGGCCCCGTAGGGAGCCTCCACGTGGGCCCCAGTGGCTGCGTTTGGGCTTGGCTTTGCACCGCAACCATTTCGGCACACCACTCTCTCGCTTATTGGCCCCATTAGGGAGCTCCACAACCGTGGGCCCCAAGTGGCTGCGTTGCATGGCGGCATCCGCACCCATTGTCGGCACACTTCTCACACGCTTCTGGCCCCCATAGGGGCTCCACGCGGGCCCCAGTGGCTGCGTTGGCATGGCGGAACCGCACCATTTCGGCACACCCCCTCACACGTTTTCGTGGCCCCATCGGGAGCTCCACCGAGTGGCCACGTGGCTGCGTTGGCATGGATAGGCTCCGCACCCATTTCGCACACACCTCACACGTTTCGTGGCCCCCTAGGGAGCTCCACCGAGGGCCCCAGTGGCTGCGTTGGCATGGCGGCACCGCGCCCATTTCGGCACACCCCTCACACGTTTCGTGGCCCCGTATGGAGCTCCACCGAGGGCCCCAGTGGCTGCGTTGGCATGGCGGCACCGCGCCCATTTCGGCACACCCCTCACACGTTTCGTGGCCCCATAGGGAGCTCCACCGAGCGCCCCAGTGTCTGCGCTGGCATGGCGGCACCGCACTCATTTCGGCACACCCCTCACACGTTTCGTGGCCCCGTATGGAGCTCCACCGAGGGCCCCAGTGGCTGCGTTGGCATGGCGGCACCGCACCCATTTCGGCACACCCATCACACGTTCCGTGGCCCCATAGGGAGCTCCACCGAGGGCCCCAGTGGCTGCGTTGGCATGGCGGCACCGCACCCATTTCGGCACACCCTTCACACGTTTCGTCGCCGAGGGCCCAGGACAGCGTTTCGTGGCCCCATAGGGAGCTCCACCGAAGGCCCCAGTGCTACTGCCCGCATGCGTCCCGTACGCCCAGGACAGCGCTTCGTGGCTCCATAGGGAGCTCCACCAAAGGCCCCAGTGCTACCGCCCGCATGCGTCCCGTACGCCCAGGACAGCGTTTCGTGGCACGCCTTTCGTGGCCCCATAGGGATCGCCACCGAAAGCGGCACCCACAAAGCGTTATTCACAATTGCACATGGTAGGGTCCTTCGCCAGGATAATTTTCAGATCTTCGGCTTCCGCTGCGCCTCGGCTCGGTCGGGCCCCGTCGACGGTCCAGGCGGGCGCCCGAGCATGGCGGGGGGCAGCGGCCAACACACACACACACACACACCGCTTCCAGGGCCCGGGGCCGGCTTGTCTGACCATCATCCTGGGCGCCGCCGCGTGACGCTTTGAAAGAAGAAAGACAAGGCCAAGAAACTCGGGGAGATATCATGGCCCCGGCCTTGGTGGCCTCCCCCCTCCCCCTCCCCCGGAACGCCTCTCGGCGAGGCGCACCTGCTGGAGCGCACCCCGCGACTGGAAAACCGCCGAGAACCTACGAGACCGTCCGCAAAAAAAAACAGTCCCCCCCCCGACCCATGACGCTGGACGCTCCCGAGATTGGTGACGACTGGGCGATTGGGGCTGGATGCTCCCCACCCTGGGCACCTCCACGTGCTGCAGCGAGTTCCGGCGCCCGGCGAAGCTGGAGGCCACGCTGTGGGGGTGCTGGAACAAGCTCCCTTGCCCAATCCTGGGAGGAAGAGGAGGAGGAGGAGTAGTAGTAGTAGGAGGAGGAGGAGGAGCAGGAGGAGGAGGAGGAGGAGGAGGAGGAGCAGGAGGAGGAGGAGGGAGGAGGGAGGAGGAGGAAGAGGAGGTGGTGGAGGAGGAGGAGAAACAGGAGGAGGAGGAGGAGGAGGAGGAGGAGGGGAGGAGGGAGGAAGAGGGAGGAGGTAGGAGGGAGGAGGGGGATTAGGTTGGATCAGGACGGCCCCGAGGGAAGAGACTCGCAAGTCTGAAAAGGATGTGTGGTGCCCTTCAGAAGGCGTGATTGCCAATGGCGGTGCCCCGTAGCAGCCCTGGCGGGGATGAGGAGCTCGCCAGGCCCGCGGCGGGGCACAGCCATTGGCAATCACGCCTCCTCGGCCTGGGCATCACGAGCCCGAATGTGCTCCCGTAGAGCTGCCACACGTTGCTCCTACACAGGAACAGATAGGAACTGGGAGAAGGCCGTAGATACAACAACTGTGGCAACAGTCTGGTACCGAGGCTTGGGATCGACGTCCAGCCTCTCGGCATTGCCTGTCTAATCGTTCGCTTGCCTGACCTTTCCACTGGGCCCTTAACCGTCGCGATCCTTACGAAGAACTTGAATGCGTTTCTCGGGCGGAGTGCCGCAAAGCTTGGCAGGGTTCCTAGCACAGCCGTCGGCCCAACAACCACAGCGAAAACAAAACAGCTGAAGCTGGGTCATCTTTGACCCGCCACGAGGAGCCCTCGGATGGATTTCGTGGGAGGCGACTCCCACCAACAGGTGTCCCTGGGGGCGTCCAAGGATGGAGGAAGCAAATCCCTGGGCTCCAGGCCGTCGGAGGGCTTGCTGTGAATGGCCGAACGTAGCAATGGCCAGACGGTGCTCACGCTGGGTGAACAAAACTTCCGATTGGGAGGGTAATAGCCTGCCATACCATACTGCACCACTGATGAACTGCTGCGCCTAACGCTCGACTTACGGTGGGGCCCCACAGGCCGGGGCACTATGGCGCGCATCTCTGCGAACTCTCACGCGAAGCCTCCGCCGCGCCCTGCGCGCGGGCCGGCGCGCAATATCGCTGGCCGGTTCCCCTGGTCGGCTCGGCCAGCACGGGCGTCGCAATCGAACAGAGCTGTCTCGGCAGGATGCCCAGGCGCTCGCGCCCCTCCAGGCCGGCGGCCGCGGCGTCGAGCCCCTCGTCAGGGAGGGGGCCGAAGCGTCGGAAGGGGGCCCGGCGGGCGCCAGCTGCCGTCGCGCGAGGGCAACGGCCGGCAACGTCGCGCGAAGACTGGGCACGGGCTCTGAGCGAGGCAGATCTTCCAGGCAGCCGTGCCGAATTCGGGCATTGGCTCGCATCCCACAGCTTCCGGCTCTTCACCACCGCGGCACCCACTTTGTCGCGAGGGTGGGCCGCGCGTCCGCCCCCCGATCTCATCGCCATTGGGCGCGGCGCATCGGGCGCGCGAGCAGCTCGGCGAGTGCCTCCGGCTCCGCTCGCCGCCCATGCATCGCGCCCATCCTGCCTCCGAGCACCTTTGCGCTTATCGAATTCGGGCGCGAACGTCGCCGTGAACATCGTCGCGCAGCTGGGCCAATTCCTCCGCCGTCGCCAGGCTGTCGCGATGGAACCTCGGTGCAACGAGCGGCCCTGACATCGGCCGTTGCCCCGCGCGCTGCTCTCCGTCGCTCGGAAGTCCAGCGCGGGCGACGCTGGCCGAAGGCCCAGCGCAGAAAGCACTGGCCCTCGGGCGCTTGCGCGGGCCCCATCCCGGTCCAGCACGCGGCGACATGGGCCCGGGGCTCAGCTCAGATGGCACTGGCCCTGGGGCGTTAGCGCGGGCCCCGGCGCCTCCAGCGAGTGGCGACGTCGACGAGGGCTCTGCTCACTAGGCACTGGGCCCAGGTGGCTAGCGCTAACGCCGCTGCCTCCCGCGCGCGGCGACGTTGACCTGGGGCCCAGCTCAGTGGGCACTGGCCCCGGGGTGGCAGCGCTGACCCCTAATCCAGCAGGGCGCGGGCTCGAGGCTGGCCCGATCGACAACGCCACCGAGGGAGACCTCGCCGCCGAGGACGACGATCCCCTCCCTGCGCGCACCGCTGCTTCCTCTAGCTCGGAGTTCCGCTGGCCCCATCGCCCCGGGCTGCCGGCGCGCCGCCGGCGAGCGAGCTGCGCCGAGATCGCGGGGGCGGGAAGCGCAGATCGCGCGCGCACAGGGGCGCCATCGCAGTCGCCGTCGCCCTCGAACATCTCATTGCCCAGGTCCTCGATTGGGCCGCCCTCGGTCGGGAGACTCTCCGTGGGGGGGGATCCCATGGGGGGGCAGGAGGGGATCCCCCCCATGGGATCCCCTCCTGCCCCCCCATGGGATCCCCAGGGGATCCTATGGGATCCCCCCCTGGTATCCTATCCCCCCATGGGATCCCCCCCCATGAAGAGGTTCCCGTCGCCCGCGCGACCGGCGCAGGCCGGCGGGGCCCGGTGCCGAGGCGCGGGCGGCGACTGAGCAGGTCCAGCTCCAGCCGCCCGCGCGGTTGCCGCCGCAGCCCTGTGCGCCGTTGTCGAGGCGCGCGCAGGCCCGCGCCGCAGCGGCCCGCCGCGGCGAGGGCGCCCACCTCCGCTTCGAAGTAGGGCAGCACTCCCAGACCCCCTCGAGTAATGAAAAAATCACGACGGGAGGTTTTTCCAAATTTTCGGCCTCCGGCGGCCCTCGCCGGGCCTCGGGAGCGTCAAAAAACGACTCAGGATGCAAAGCCGGTCATGGGGAAAGGGTCGGGACCTCTGGGGCTCGACGTAATGAAAAAATCACTACGTCGGGGGTCTGGGCTGCGGCTCATTCGCGAGTGGCTGCGCTTGACTGGGAATGGACCGGTTCAACAGCACCCCACTGCCCTTCGCATCCGACGCACTCTCGGGCCGAGAACGAGATTCAACCCACCTCGCCTTCGGCGATGCCCCCCGCGAAGTGCGGCCACGGGCGTGGCCGACAGGGCTGCCGATCTCCTTCTCTGCCGCCGCTGCGAGCAAGCCCGAGCCCGCGAGAGCATGCGCCAGGCGACGCGCGCCGGCTCGGTGGCACGCGCGGACAGCACGATTCGCAGATACTATGGTCTGGGGCCGCTCGCCTCCTGGCAGCGTCGGGCCAACAACCTTTTCAGTGCCGATCTTCTTCCCGGATGCCTCCTTGGAGAGCGCAGAGGGTTGCTGGATGAGAAGCCAGCAGGCAGGGCTGCGCCGGCCCCTCTCCAGGACTCCTGGGCAGGCACCCCCGCGGCGCCTCCCGTGCACTAGCAGCGTGTTCCGGCAAGCGTTTTTCCTTTTCGCCCCCAATGCGCGCGCCGGAAATCTTCGCCGCAGATCATGCGAGGCCCCTCGGAAGCTTCTGCGAAGCTTCCTCCTCGAGCTTGCAGGCCCCCCTCGGCGTGCTTTCCAGCGCCGTTGCAAGGGTCTCCCACAAGCCTATCAAGCGCCTGGGGCCGCGCTGCTATCCGGGTTTGGGACGCCACAAATTGCCGACTGAGTAGGGCAAGCGTTGCTGCTTCATCCATTGCATGGACATGCCGGGCAAGGCTGGACTGTGGGGCCTCTTGGCCCGTGACGCATCAACTTAGAGGCTCTCTATCAATCGCTTTGCACTGTCATTCACCGCGAACAAATCGATGGTGCGTCCTGAGGTCGAAGTACTGCGGGCAGAGAAGGGGAGTCGCCACAACAAGAAGCTAGGCCTCCCTCGCGAAACCCGATTCCCCAACCTGTCTTGGAGTCGCTTTCCAATGGCCTGCCAGGACGGTTGGGCGGCTGACGCTCGCAGTCCTCACGCGAAATTGGGCAAGGATTCTCGCGCTCCTACATTCGATATCCTGGTTGGCCATGAAATAGAAACCCACGGCGTGGAAGGGGCGGCCAACTCGACAACTGGACAACGGCATTGATCGCCCGACGTCTATGAACCACAAACTCGACATGATCAGATCCACGCAGGCCAGCATTCGCTTCGGTCAGGATGGCCACGCCCTGGGTTGGCGAATGACCCAAGGCAGAACTCACTCTTTGGGTCGGGGTTAACAGAAGGCCTGATGAGGACTCGAGTGGCGGGAAGACAACTGATGAGAACCCGAAGGTCAAACCGCGGCTTATTGTCACTGCACATCGTCTTCCCGAGCTCCTGGAGTCGTTCCTGCTGGGCAAACTCGCCGAGCTCAATGCCACGCGAAAAGGAACTCGCACGCGCTTTTGACCTCATCGGGGGGCAAAGCCTTGGGTGCTTCTCGCTTCTCAACGCCGCCCCTTGGTGAAGGACCAGCATCGCCACCGTCAGTCCGGTCTCAGTCGCTGCTCCAACCCTGGAAATTTTGGGCGGAGCGCTGGAAAGCCGAAAACGAAGAGGAAAAGCCCCAACCCTGGAAAACGGAACAGCCCAGCCCCGGAAGGGGCGCCCGAAGCCCAGCCCTGGAAAAGGAAAGGCCCAGGCCTGGAAGCCCCCCCGAGCTTCGGAAAACGCGGCAGACGGAGGAGGAGGAGGAAGAGGAAAAGGAGGAGGAGGAGGAGGAGGAGGAACGCAGGAGGAGGAGGAGGAGGAGGAAGGAGAGGAGGAGGAAGAGGGGAGGAGGTAGGAGTAGGAGGTGGAGAGAGGAGGAGGAGGAGGAGGAGGAGGAGGGGAGGAAGTGGAGGAGGGGAGGAGGAGCAGGAGGAGGAGGGGGGGAAGGAGGAGGTGGAGGAGGAGGAGGAGGTGCAGGGCGGAGGAAGAGAAAAGGAGGAGGGAAAGGAGGAGGAGGAGGAGGAGGAGAAGGAGGAGGAGGAGGAACGCAGGGAGAGGAGGCCCGTGCCCGGCACGGCGGACGACGCCGAGCTTGGCGCGCCCCGGCCGGCCGAGCGACTGGCGCCCCGAGCGTTGGAAAGCACGGCAGGAGCAGAAGGAGGAGCTGCAGGAGGAGGGGGAGGAGGAGGAGGAGGAGGAGGAGGAGGAGGAGGAGAGGAGGAGGAGGAGGGGGAGGAGGAGGAGGATGGAGGTGGAGGAGGAGGAAGAGGAGGAGGCGGGGGAGGGGGAGGAGGAGGAGCAGGAGGAGGAGAAGCAGGAGGAGGACGACGAGAAGGAGGAGGAGGAGGAGGAGGAGGAGGGCGAGGAACAGGAGGCCCGTTGCCCGCCGTTGCGCGTGACGCTAGGCACATCAATGTCTGCCGATTGCCCGATAGGCTCCGAACAAGCCCGAAATCACCGGATAAAATCGGACACCGCGTGCACGCCATCCCTTAGCAGACATCGCCCGACCTGGAACTGTGTTTTGGGCGCCGCGTAATGGGGTGGTCATAAATGGGGGGGTGGCGAGGGTGGTTCGAAAAGGTACCCAAACGGTACCTAAACGAGCCCCCTGGGGCTCTGGAGGGGCCCGAAAGGGGCACGAAAGGGGACCTGTTCTGATCCCCCCATTTGTGACCCCCCCATTAAGCCACGCCCAGGTGTGTTTTGTCGGTATGATTCCGGAAAAAAGCGAAAATCACCAGATTAGGTCGGACCACCTGTGTCCGCCATCTGTTTGCAACAACGACCGGCACAGAACGGTGATTTCTACCAAGTGCCTGGTAGCTTCCGAACCAAACCAAAATCACCAAACGAGGTCCGATCACCTGTGCGCGCCATCTGTTCGCAGACAACCACCGACCTAGAACAGCGGTTTCTGCTGGTTGCCCTGTGGATCCATACCAGGCCCCAAATCACAAACTTAGGGCGAAGCGGGCCACGCTTCGACAGAGAGAAAGGGAGAGAAAACAAACAACAACAAAAACATGAATATATATATATATATATATATATATATTTACACACACACATATATAGAGAGAGAGGGCGAGAGCGAGAGCGAAGGAGATAGAGACAGAGAGAGTGAGG
>CAUYUJ010012573.1:0-15488 GCA_963575745.1 Prorocentrum cordatum | reverse complement strand
AAGAAGACTAATAATAATAATAAGAAGAATAATAAGAATAAGACGAAGAATAATAATAATAATAATAAGAAGAAGAATAATAATAATAAGAAGAATATTAATAATAAAAAGAATAAGAAGAATACGAAGAATAATAATAAGAAGAATAATAAGAATAATAATACGAAGAATAAGAAGAATAAGAAGAATAAGAAAAAGAAGAAGAAGAAGAGGAGGAGGAGGAGGAGGAGGGGGAGGAGGAGGAGGAGGAGGAGGCGGAGGAGGAGGAGGCGGAGGAGGAGGAGGAGGAGGAGGAGGAGGAGGAGGAGGGAGGAGGAGGAGGAGGAGGGAGGAGGAGGAGGAGGAGGAGGAGGAGGAGGAGAGGTGGAGGAAGAGAATGAGGAGGAGGAGGAGGAGGAGAAGGAGGAGGAGGAGGAGGAGGAGGAGGAGGAGGAAGGAGGAGGAGGAGGAGGAGGGCAAGCGAAAGAGCCAGAGGTCTATTGGATGCCCTGGGGGGTTTCTTGGCGGTCCTGGGGTGCTCTTGGTCGTCTTGAGTGTCTTGGCGGGGGTCTCTTGGGGCCGCTTGGGGTCCTCTTGGGGGCTTCCTGGGGGCCTCTTGGGGGCCTCTTGGGGCGATCTTGGGGCCATCTTGGGGCCTCTTTGGGCCTACTGGGCGCCTCTGTGGCCCTTATTGGAGGACATCGATCAACAAAGGGAGTCCTTAATTTTGGCTGCCCCTCCCCAAGAGGCCAACATGGGGCCCAAACCGTTGTAGAACCACTGATTTTGGCTTCCTCGCCGAGGCCGTTTTGGCCGCCCCGACCGCTCGCGAAACCCCCGTCCAGGTCTAGGGGCGGGGGTAGGGGGGAGGTGTCAAGAGTCTCCCTCCCCGCCCGCAAGCCGTCTCGCTCACTCTCACCCGCCCTCCCAACACATACGTAGCACCCGAGCCTGGCCCGAGCCGCAGCATATTCATCAGTCGTCTTTGGATGGGCAGCTACTGGGGGCGAATCCGCCGCCGCCGCCGCCCGCCGCCGCCGCGCCGCCCGCCGCCGCCGCCGCCGCCGCCGCCGTCGCCCCCGTTGCCGAGTCGCCGCCGCCGCAGCCGCTGCCGCCGCAGCCGCTGCCGCCACCGCTGCCGCCTCCGCTGCCGAACCACCGCCGCCGCCGCCGCCGCCCCCGCCGCCGCCGCCGCCACCGCCGCCGCCACCACCGCAGCCGCCGCAGCCGCTACCACCGCCGCAGCCGCCGCAGCCGCCGCCGCCACCAAGTGTACTCTGTATTTTTTTGCAGGGATGATGGGGGGGCGGCATCGGGCTGCGCATGCTCCGAATTTGGAGGCAGAGTGTGTGTTTGCATTGTTTTTTGCCAGGGATGGTGGGGGGGGGCCCTCATGGACCCTGGTTGCCTCCCAATCGCTTGGGGGAGGGGGTGTATATTATAAGGGAACAGTGATCAAGACTCCCTCCCCGCCCGCACGCCATCTCGCTCGCTCCCACCCGCCCTCCCAACACATACGTAGCACCCGAGCATGGCCCGAGCCGCAGCATATTCATCAGTCGTCTTTGGATGGGCAGCTACTGGGGGCGAATCCGCCGCCGCCGCCGCCTCCGCCGCCGCCGCCGCCGCCGCCGCCGCCGCCGCCGCGCTGCTGCCGCCGCCGCCGCCGCCGCCGCGTCCGCCGCCGCCCGCCGCCGCCGCCACCGCCGCTGCCGCCGCCGCTGCCGCCGCCGCCGCCGCCGCTGCCGAATCGCCGCCGCCGCAGCCGCTGCCGCCACCGCTGCCGCCGCCGCCACCGCCGCCGCCGCCGCCGCCGCCGCCCCCGCCGCCGCCGCCGCCACCGCCGCCGCCACCGCCGGAGCCGCCGCAGCCGCTGCCCCGCCGCAGCCGCCGCAGCCGCCGCCGCCGCCGCCGCCTCCCAGTGTATTTCTGTTTGTTCCCAACCATCCTGTGGTGTTGGGCCCTCGTTTTGAAGAGAGGTGTCCGCGTTCTCCCGTCCTCCTCTGCCCCCTCCTCCTTGCTACCGTCCGCATGCGTCCCGCACACCCAGTACAGCGTTTCGTGGCCCTCCTCAATCTCCTCCCTGCGTTTCACCCACCCAGTACAGCGCTTCGTGGCCCCATAGGGAGCTCCAAAGTCCCAGTGCTACCGTCCGCATGCGTCCCGCACACCCAGTACAGCATTTCGTGGCACCATAGGGAGCTCCACCGAAGGTCCCAGTGCTACCGTTCGCATGCGTCCCGCACACCCAGTACAGCGATTCGTGGCACCATACGGAGCTCCACCGAAGGTCCCAGTGCTACCGTCCTCATGCGTCCCGCACACCCAGCACAGCGTTGCGTGGCCCTCCTCTCCTTCCTCCCTGCGTTTCACCCACCCATTACAGCGTTTCGTGGTCCTATAGGGAACCCCACCGAAGGTCCCATCGCTACCGTCCGCATGCGTCCCGCAGACCTAGTACAGCGTTTCGTGGCCCCATAGGGAGCTCCACCGAAGGCTCCAGTGCCCCCGTCAACATGCGTCCCGGAAACCCAATTTGGCATTTTCATCCACCCATTGCAGCGTTTCGTGGCCCATTAAGGGACCTCCACCCAAGGCCCCAGTGCCACCGTCCGTGTGCGTCCGGGAAATGTAATTTGGCATTTTCACCCGCGTAGTGCAGCGTTTCATGGCCCCATACGGGGCTGCACCGAAGCCCCCAGAGGGACCTCCCGCATGCGCCCCGGAAGCCCAATTTGGCATTTTCACTCAGTAGAGCGCTTCGTGGCCCCATAGGTAGCTCCACCGAAGCCTTCAGTGGACCGTCCGCATGCGTCCCGGAAACCCAATTCAGCACACCACCCACACAGTTCAGCGTTCCCCCCCGCCCAGTGCAGCGCTTCGTGGCCCCATAGGGAGCTTCACCGAAACAGATATTCACAATTACGGTACCCACAACTGCATATGGTTGGGACCTTCGCCAGGATAATTTTTGACAAGGATGGTGGGGGGAGGCCGCATCGGGTTCGATGCGCATGCTCCGAATTTGGAGGCAGAGTGTTTTTTTGTACAACGGATGGTGGTGGGTGTGCCCTCATTGTCCTTGGTTGGCTCCCAGTCGCCTGGGGGAGGGGGTGTATATTAGTAGGGAACAGTGATAAACCTCTCCCCGGAGGGGAAGAAGGGGGGTGGAAGAAGAAACTCCCTAAATCACCTACGCCCAGAGGGCTGGTTGGATCGCTACTGCGCGCCTCCCTGATGGCGGCGCTGGGCACCTGAGGTGGGAAAGGAACTCGAGGGTGCGCGGACAGCTTCGCTGGAGTTTCTGCTTCGAGACAAATTAGACGTGCAAGCATGTGTTTCTTGTCATTATTTCTTTCCCTCTTTAATCATTTCGGCTCAAGACGGTGCGATTCGCACGCCCTGCGCCCGTCGCAGCAGGCCTTGCATGGCATCGTGCGGGAGCTGCTGGTCGGTGCGGCAGCCCATTCTGGAAGTTGCGCGCAGCCGGCCGTGCCTAGTGGTGCCGTGGGGGGATGAGGTGTTGGCGGCCCTCGGCTTGTGCCCTGACGGGCGCAGCAACGACATCGTGGAGGAGGCCGACACGCCGTTTGATCAGGATGCGCGAACGGCGCTTGACGAGGTGGAGAGTGCCAGCCCCGCTGGCGAAGAAAGCCCTGTGGAGGGCGCACAGGCAGGGGACTGCCCTCCCACACCGATGTTCAGCCCGATGCTGCTGGCGCCGCCCACGCCGCTGCTGCTGGCGCCGCCCACTCCCGCACCAGAGGAGAGGGGCTCTCCACGATTGCAGCCGCAGTCGCCCCGCTTCGGCCCCAGCCCCGGTCCCGCGCTGCCCGCGTGGAGGTCGCCCCTCTCCCGCCCCAGCCCGGGCACAGCGCGGCCCCTGTGGAGCCCCGCCGCCCCAGACGCGGCAGCCGATGGCGCCGCCTGGCACCCCGGCGCGACGGCCGCGGGCATGCCGCCCCCGCCTATGCCTCCCTCGGTCCGGCGGGCCTGTGGCCCCGCGCCGCCACGACCCGTGGCAGCTGGGCTGCCAACGGCCCCAGTCCCAGCCGCGGCTGCGACAGAGGCGGCTGAGGCAGCGGCGCCTAGCGACGACGCCAGAGCTCTCGGCGGGACCACCACGGCAGATCTCGGGTCGTGGTCGGCGGCGGCGGGCAGCTACCTCGGGCGCCTCTGCCGCACCCCTGGCTTCGGCGAGAGCCTCCTCGAGGCGATCGGTCTGGGCATTCCCCCCAGGGCCGCTGGCGCCGCGCTGGCGCCTGGCGGGCACGGCCCCTGCAGCGCCGAGCCGAGGCGGCGGTGCCGCGCGGAGGACCTCTTCGAGGCGCCAGCCGCTGTACCCCAGCGGGCTCCGGTGCGCCGCAGGCCTCCCGCGAGGCCCCGCCCCGCGGACCTGGCTAGCCAGGCGCGCCAGCGAGCCGAGGCCCAGCACCAGGCGCCCGCGGGTGGCGCGCGCAGGAGTGCCGCGGTCGCCCCACCCGCGCCCGCCGACCGCACTGCTGGCCCGGGCCCAGCGCCCGAGCACAGCGCGGTGGCGCATCGCATCTACGGCTCCCTGGCCCGCCTCAAGGGCGCCAGGCAGCCTGCCGCCTGCGGCGGCAGCCGCCCGCCGTCTCTGCGGCTCTGGCCAGGCCTTCCCACCCCGCAGGGGCTGCGCAGGCCCTGGCAGACCGTGGAGTGCCCGGCTCGCGGCGGCGGCCTGGCGGGCGCGCCCAGCACTTGGGCCGAGCTCTCCTTCCGAGAGGGCGGCCGAGAGTTCGCATTGTACGAGTACGTAGAGGAGTTTCCTCTCCTGCTGGGTGTCGTCGGCATGGCCCACCGAGTGCTGGAGTACGTCAGCCCAGGCCTTGGGCGCGACGCAGCTGGCCTGCCGCTTGGGCCCTTCGACGACAGCGTCCCCGCGCGGCTGCCCGCGCACCACCCTGTGCCGGGCCTGCTGAACGGCCAGGCCCGCCTGCCGCCGGGGCGGGGATTGGCCGTGATGGAGTGGAGCTTGGCGAGGGCGCCGCTGTTCAGGCAACAGCCTAGCGGCGTGGACTTCCTGCTGGTGGGGTGCCGGGAGAGGGGCCAGCGCCGGGGCACCAACACGCGGCTCTACCTGCGAGCCATCAGTCGCCTCTGCACGGTCGGCCAGGTGGAGCCCGTGGTGGAGATTTGCGCACCATCGTCACGCCAGTGCGCGCTCCGGCGGAAGAACCTGATGAGGCGCATGATCGGCGAGGCGTGCAGGAGGGCCCCGGCCCGCCGCGGCGCCGGCTTCGAGGAGCGCCTGGCGCAGGACGTCGCGAAGTGGTGGCCTGGGCAGGCGCACGCGGCGCGCGGCGAGTGCCGGGAGTACGCCGGGGCCGCCGAGGGCGCGTGCGCCGCGGCCCCCGAGGACGTGTGCCTGCTGGAGGCGCTGGAGCGCGGGGCGCAGGGCCTGCGCAGCATGGGGATCGGCGAGCTCCTGAGCTGCGACAAGGCGACCCGCCGGGCCGTGGAGGAGCTCGAGGCGCTTGAGGCGCGCAGGCGGGACATGAGCAGCCCCGTGGCGCCACGGGCGAGGTGGGTGCTGCAGCAGCTGCGGATGACGCCCTGGCACCTCTCGCAGCAGCGGCTGGCCGTGGTGGGCAGGCAGCGGCAGCTGTTCGCCATTTCCGGCCCGGGCGACCCCTCGGGCGCCCGGGGGGAGGCCGTCAGCCTGCTGGCCGTGCAGGCCTCCGAGGTTCCCGAGCAGCTGCGCGTGGCGGCGCTGCAGCGGCTGAGCGACGCGGAGCTGCGGCGGAGGCTGGTCCACGCGGGCGTGTCGCGTCGGCGTCTCAAGCAGTGCACTGCGCGATGGGAGCGGGTGGCCCTGCTCCGCGCCGCGCAGCTGGAGGCCGAGGCGGGCGCGGAGGCGCCAGAGTTCTCCATGCGCAATCCCACCGAGAAGCTGTCCGGCGCGGAGCTCAAGAAGTGCCACGACCAGATGCTGCAGCAGGCGTTCGAGAGAGAGCTGGGGGCGCTCGGGGCAGAGTGCCCCGACATCAGCGACCGCGAGGCCAGCAGCAGCAGCAGCAGCGAGGCCCGCGAGGACGAGAGGGGCGACGCCGGGCTGCACTCGGGCCCGCCTTCGGCAGCTCCTGCGCGCCCCGACGGCGGCCTGCTGGACGACTTGGAGGCAGACCTGCTCGCGACCCCGCACGAGGAGGAGGAGGAGGAGGAGGATCAGACCGAGATGCTCCGACTCCGCGCCGCCCTTGGTCCCGACGGCGCAGCGGCCTCCGCCGCGGCTGGCCACCCGGTGGCCCAGCCCACAGCGGCGGCCGCGGATGCGGCCCCGGCCCCTGCAGCGGCCGCCCCCGCGAGGGTCAAGATGCTCCGGGTCGTCACCGTCGAGCGCTCGCAGCTGGGGAGCCTCGTCGAGCGCACGACGTACATCGCATGGGCCAGTTTTCCACCACCACTACCATAGGCAATGCGGGAGAGAGATGAGGATGGGGAGGTCCTCCTCCTCCTGCTCCTGCTGCTGCTCCTCCTCCTCCTCCTCCTCCTACCTGTGGTAGTGGTGGCGGGAAATCGGCCCATCGACATCTTCGGGGACGAGGACATCGGGCGCTACCGGGACCAGCAGGGCCGGGCGGCGCAGGCGGCGGAGCGGGTCGCGGCGTGGACGGCGGGTCGGGAGCGCGGCGGGTCCGTGCGCGGCGCCTCCGCTCCAGAGGCCTGCAGCGGGTCCGGGCCGGAGGGCAGCGGCAGCGACTGGACCGCCAGCCGCTCCCGTGCGCTGGCGTCCTCCGCCGCGGCGGAGCGCCCGCGCCGCGCGCGCGACCAGGGCTCCGACCACACCGTGTCCACGGGTGCTAGGAAGCGCCTCCGAATCGCCTTGGCGTGATGAGCGGCCCGTGGAGAGGGGCGGTTCTGCGGGGTCCTCTCTTCGGGGGGCGAGTCTCCTGAGCGGAGCAAAGATGCAGCGCGGCGCAGCCGCAGTTCAATGCAGGGCAAGGGAGGGGAAATTCGCTTGGGTAGTCGCCCGCGTAATATGAATGCTGATGTGTGTGTGTGAATGATGTGATGCATAGGGTTACTAACGATAAGGGCGATGTGAATGCGAATCAACTTGTCAACACTATTCGACAGGCATTAGAAAGGTGATGGACAAGGTTAGGGCGGTATTTAAGAGCACGATCAAGGTCAATACGAACAATACGAGCAAGCATCGGCCTCTGGCTGCTGTATGATCCGGTTGACAGGAAGTTTAGACGTCTAGGGGCATGTTATGGTTCAGGGTCTTGCTCAGGGCCAAGTCAAGAGGTTCACGCTGATGGTAACGTTACCCTAGAAGGCTACACATGACTACACTTCAGGTCGTGATCAAGGTGAGATGCCAAGATCAAATGGGGACGTCAGGTTCAAGGAAATGAGAAAATGCCTCTAAGGGGAAGGGTGAGGGCGGCGTCAAGAGCAAGGGTACGGGCCACATAGTTCCTGAAAGCGCGCCGACACATTCGAAGTTAGAGGGGCGGGTCGCGCTGCCACACTCGCACGCACACACGCACACACGCGCGCACACGCATACATACGCACGCTCTTTCCTACACCGTCGAAAGCGCTAAGCCGGGATACGCTTAGGCGCATCATCGCCTTGCGTAGCAATAACGTGGATTGGATGGGTGCAGTGCATTCAGAAAAAAGCCGCGAAAATGGATGCAAGCTGAAGACCCCGAATCGCATCCAGTGCAATGCAAGAGTCAGCACGCACACACACACCCGCACACACACACACGCGCGCGCACGGACTGACTTGTTTCTCTGGCGCGCCAATGGGTTGCAGTCGGCGGGTCAAGCACTATAATGTGGGAACGAAGCCGACAGCTTGGGTCCCAGCGAAGTCGCGCGGAGACGCACACACACACACCCGTCTGACACAGATAAGCAATGCCAAACCAAGATGCGATGCGACAGTGTTTGGTACATCTACACAGCAAAGCTCATACCCCTGGAGCAAAGAGGAACTGGTCCACCCTAACTAAGGTAATATTTTCGCCTCGTGTTAAGTAAGCTGATTAGCTGGTGACGTGCAATTGCGTTGACCAGCAACCCGTCACGTGCGATATGATCTGCATTTCACACAGGACCATGTCAGAGCATACTGAATGCATGCGCAACTGTGCTTTATCTCGACAGTCCAGACATCAAGGGGGAGAGGATGCGGCTTTGGGAGACTAGAGATCACGCAGGAACCCGAAAGAGTTGCAGCACGTTGTAAACTGAACATCATACAGCATTGAATCGTAAGCTGGAAACTTGGCGCAGGGCAGCATGCCACACAGGTCGATCGCAAGTGAGCCTCGGTTCTGTCGATAGGGTACGCACGGTTCCTCGACAGGTTGAACGCGGCATCGATCACACTGTCGGGCAGTGGGTGCGTTTCGGCTGGACGCGTACCTAATTGTCTTTCGCCTGCGAAGGTAACGCGCGGTGGGCAGATGTTGATGCCACGGCTTTGGTGAGTCGGCCACTGGAACGTCGAGCACACCCTTGCCTTCACGGGCGTCCGAATCGCAGCCCGCTGCAGTGCAGACTCGTGGGCTTGAGAGCTCGGAGGCACGACGCCGAGTGCCCCCTTGGCCTGGCGCGAGACCGCACCGCCCCCTAATCTTCAGTCGGGCGTGTCCCTCTACAGGAGGATTATTCAACCAGAATCAACAAATAATACGGGGACGATTTTTCGAATATGTTTGACCATTGTCGACTATCTTTCGTCCAGAATCTGTCTGTCGGAGGACATGCCCGACCTAACCGTCATCATCTCGGCCCAGGCGGTCCCAGCACCCTCTTCGTGGGCCGCCTGCGAGGATGGTCCACGTCCTCTGGGGCGTGGCGTGCCTCTCGGTGCCAGGCCCGGCGACGACCAGCGACGTCGTGAGGCAGGTCCGCGACGCCTTCGCCCTGGGCGGCCCGGCCCTCGAGAAGGGCACGCCGCCCCGCGGGGAGCGCCCCGACAGCGCCGACAGCGACGACAGCTGCAGCGACGGCTCGGAGCACGGCCTGCGCCGGGCGCCCCGCGTGGACCTGTACCGGCTGGTGCCGCTGGCCGCCGACGGGGACGACGCCCTGGCGCCGGGGGAGGACGAGCGCGTGGTGGCGGTCCTGCCGGACACGGGCGGCACGCAGGGGTTCGCAGGCCTAGAGGTTGGCACCAACACCAATATTGGCGGTGTGCCTTCATCGAGGGAAGAAGATCCCGATCTCGGTGATGGTGGTAATATTCTGGCTTCCAAGGTGGCCGAAATATTACCACCAACACCGAAATCTAGGATCATCTTCCCCCTGTGGAGGCAACCCCCTGTGTTGGTGTTGGTGCCCATTTCCAGGCCTCCGAGGGGTGGCCCTTAGCCGGAGTGACCCCTGGTGCGGGCCCACTGGGGGCAGGTCGGGCCTGTCCCTCTACAGGGGGAGAAGAATCAGAAACAGTCAACAAAAATAGTCGGGGAGGATTTTTTGAATACTGTTGAACCATATTGTTGAGTACTTTTGGACTATTTTTCATGGTTCGTCGAAAAATCGGCCTGCAGGAGGACACGCCCGACCTGACACTGGGGCCCTCCGATCACTGAACGAGATGCGACAGCAGCTGCTGGCGCTCTTGGTCTGGGCCGCCGCGCGCCCCCCCCCCTGTAGGCGCGCACCAGAAGTCACTCTTGCCTGGGGCCCCTCTCGCGTGTGGCCGAGGACTCCAGCTTCAGCTGCGCAGAGCTGGAGGAGGCCTACAGCCGCAGGGACGAGGGCGAGGCCCGCTACGCACGGGCGCGGGAGGCCCTCGCGCAGGCGCTGGAGGCGACGGGCGGCGGCTCCCGCGACGAGGCGCTGGAGGCGCTGCAGCAGGAGAACCGGCTCCTGCGGCACCAGCTCGATAAGGGGGAGGCGGTCCGGAGGGAGCTGCACGAGGATATGGAGGCGCTGCGCGCCGAGTTCGTCGCGCTCGTGCGCGAGGTCACGCCGCTGCTCCCCGCTGGCGGCAGCAGCCTCGGCAGCGCACCGAGCCCCTGCGCCCCCGACCGGGCGACGGGACCGACGCATACATCCGCTGCTCCCGGCCGGGCTCAGGCCCCTCCTGGGCCCGGGAGCGGTGCGCGCGCACCGCCGTGGCCACGCCAGGAGGCCGTGTGCACCGACCCCAGACCCCTGACGTCACGATTCTTTCAGGACGTCGACCCCCAGAGGTCTCGACCCATTCCCCGGGATCGGTTTTTCGTCCCGAGTCGTTGTTTGACGGTCCAGAGGCGCCGCAAGGGCCAGGGGAGGCCGAAAGTAGCGAAAAACCTCCCGTCGTGATTTTTGTCATGACTCGAGGGGGTCTGGGGCCCTCCTGGGCCGCGGAGGGGCCTGGCCCGGGGCGGCGGACGTGCAGAGGTCGTCGCCGCCCCGCCCGAGGCCGCCGACGCGCCCCTGCCCGATGGGCAGCCGCCCGCCCTCGCCCTGGAGGGCGCCGTGGGCGGCTGCGCCGCGGCCGCCCACGGCCCACCTGCGGGAGGAGGAGGAGGAGGAGGAGGAGGAGGAGGCGGAGGAGGAGGAGGAGGCGGAGGGGAGGAGGAGGAGGAGGGAGGAGGAGGAGGGAGGAGGAGGAGGAGGCGGAAGAGGCGGATGAGGATGAGGAGGAGGAGGAGGAGGAGGAGGAGGAGGAGAGTGGAGGCGGAGGAGGAGGAGAGGAGAGGAGGAGGGGGAGGAGTAGGAGGAGGAGGAGGAGGTAGGAGGGGGAGGAGGAGGAGGAGAGGTTGAGGAGGAGGCGGACAGGGACTCCTTCATGCGAACATCCTGGTGGGGTGGTAAGGCCGCAGCGCTGCCCGCCTGCGGCCGCTCGCGCCGCCCGCCGCGCCCGAGCCCGCAGTGCCGCCCGCCGCCGCAGGCGCGGCGAGCCCGCCGCGGCGGCCCGGGGCCGACGGCGCAGGGCCCCGCGGGCCGCCGGCGGCCTGAGGGGCGGGCGCGGCGCCGGCTTGAGCGGGCATCGGTGGTTCGAAGATGGGGTCCTGAGGGATGAGCTCCTGAAGACGAGGTGCCTCAGACAATGTAGATCCACCCTTGGGGATCCCTTCCTATCCTTAGGGCCCCATCCTTCAGGACCCCATCTTTGACCTACTGTGGGCACAGGGGGGGGATGCACTGGCCCCGAGGGATGCACTCGGGGTCGCCAGGTCCTCCTCCCTCTTCCTCCTCCTCCTACTCCCTCCTCCTCCCTCCTCCTCCTCCCTCCTCCTCCTCCTCCTCCTCATCCTCCTCCTCCTCCCCCTCCTCCTCCTCCTCATCATCATCCTCTCCACCTCCTGATCCTCCCTCGTCCTCCTCCTCCTCCTCCTCCTCCTCCTCTTCCTCCTCCTCCCCTCCTCCCTCGTCCTTCCTTGTCCTCCTCCTCCTCCTCCTCCTCATTGAGCAAAAGGCTTTTTGGTAAGGATGAGCTTTCTCCGTACTGCTCTCGACGCGATCGAATCCGAGAAGTGTGAGTTTCAGTGTCAAGGTGTGCCGCGCCCAAAGCCGCAGAGAGGGGTTAAGCCCGAGCGCCTACCAGCACCCAGTCTGTGTGCTCTTTTCGGGTCATAACACCAAGTTGATCCCACAGGCTGCGCGTGTGCTTTGTGTTTCAGTTCCTCCAGCAAGGCCTCGAGGTCCCTTTGGCTCCAGAGTGACTGCTTCGAACCTTTAAAGCTGACGGCACATTTAAGGAGGCTCCTTTTGGGAAGGTGGTCCATATCGCGGGGCGGGTTGTGCACCAGAGCCACCGTTTAAGGTTCCAGGTTGGGCTGAAACTTCGGTTTTGCACCCTCTGTGGCGCTTACGCGCAGCAGGTCCTCGGGAAGCTCGGTGACTTGTGCCAGAAGCTCACACCTACGGGATGCGAGTATCTCAAGCGAATTTTGAGAGGGCTCTGGCCCAAGGTCCTCAGTCGTGCCAAGAAGGCCTCCAGGGCCAAGAACACCCTGCACAGGGTGGCGGAGTTTTGGAATTTCGCTGATCGCTACGCGATCAGGCAGAGACTCCAGAGACTCCTCCTCCTCCTCCTCCTCCTCCTCCTCCTCCTGATCCTCCTCCTCCTCCTCGCCTCCTCCTTTCGACCGAGCGTGGGCTGGGGCGAATGCCATTCCCCAGTCACGCCAACAGAATAGGGAAGTGTTGTGTCCAAGAGTGGACTGAGGCGAAGGTTTCTCACCCTCACTTTCGGCAGCCCCCGTACCCCTTTCCCTTCCACTTCTCTCGCCCGCCCCCCCCATCCCCTATTCTGGCCCGCTCCGCCTCCTTCTCTTGCCGCCCTCCACGAGAGGGAACCGCCCTCCACGAGAGGGAGCCGCCCTCCACGAGAGGGAGCCGCCCTCCACGAGGGGGAGCCGCCTCCCAAGAGAGGGAGCCGCCCTCCACGAGAGGGAGCCGCCCTCCACGAGAGGGAGCCGCCCTCCAGGAGAGGGAGCCGCTCTCCCTGAAAGGGAGCCGCCCTCCACGAGAGGGAGCCGCCCTCCACGAGAGGGAGCCGCCCTCCACGAGAGGGAGCCGCCCTCCACGAGAGGGAGCCGCCCTCCACAAGAGGGAGCCGCCCTCCACGAGAGGAAGCCGCCCCCCACGAGAGGGAGCCGGTGTTTTCAACGCAGGCCCTGTCCTCCTCGCCTCCCCCACGTGTCCTTCCACGAGAGGCAGCCGGCGTTTTCAACGCAGGCCCTCTCCTCTGCTCATCCACCTCTCCGGGCACAGTGCTTTCGATTTGGGGCTGTTTGTTTATTTACTGGTTGCATTGAATATGGTAATGAGGATTAGCGCTTTCGGCATCTTGACTGTCTCCCTGGATATTGAGTTATGGTGGCAAGCAGTACTAGATAGGCAAGACTAGTGCCGTCCGCACTGGAACTCTGCTAGGACTGTGGGCTACGGCTATGCTGCGCATACCCATCTGGCCTGCGGTCCGTTGTTTCTGTTTGCCCGACTCAACACATAAATTTTGAGTTTTGGTAGCACGCCGCACTGGGTAGGCAAGATATTGCCAACACTAGGGGGATCCATGTAGACTGGGTCCACATTGCTAAGGCGCAGCCACCAACGAAACGCTCCCGTCCCCACATCCCTTCTCTAACCCAAGCCAGTCCCAACCCTTCCGCCCAGTTCTCCAGAGGCCGGACACCATCCTGCCTCCTCGCTCTCCCCCGCCTCGTCTGCCCCCCCTGCCCTCCCCCCCTTGCGCTCTCCTCTCTACCTCCTCCTCCCCCGTCCCAGGGCTGGTAGCCCAAGCTTGCTTTCGATGTGGGGCTGCTAGCCAGGGTGGGACCTCGCCAGCATCCCCCATAAACAGGCTGCGAGTTGGGGTCTCCCCAAGCAATGGGTGTCCCCCATTGACAGTCCCAAATGCGGCCAACGGCCCCGAGGGACTGCTCAATGGCGGCCCGCTAGCAGACCTGGCAGTTTGGTCAGTGATCCTCGCCTCCTCCTCCCCTCCTCCTCCCTCCTCCCTCGCTCCCGTCCTCCCTGTTCCTCCTCCTCCTCCTCCTCCTTCGTCTCCCTTGTCCATTCTCCTCCTCCTCGTCCTCCTCCTCCTCCTTCTCCTCCTCTTCCTCCAACTCCGTTCCTTATAATTTCTCCCTGTCGCGCCCCGAGGCCAGTTGTTACGGCGGACCGGGCGTTTCGCCTGATACCCCCTTACCATTTACGATTAAGAAGCTTCAGCGTTGGCAACAGTTTCGCAGATGGAGGGCGGGTGGCTTTCAAACTGTGGCTCTCGCTTCAGCGCCGCGCACATTCGTTCTAAACATGAGCAAGAGTTTCGCGGATTGAGGATACCCCGTTTTCAAAGTGGGGCTTTCGCCTTAGCGCCGCAAGCATTTGCAATAGTTTCACGGATTGAGGGCGGGTGGTTTTCAACATGTGGTTGTCGCCTCAGCGCCGCGCAAATCCGTCCTACAAGCTTGCAAGAGTTTCGCGGATTGAGGGAGGGTGGTTTTCAACATGTGGCTCTCGCTTCAGCGCCGCGCACATTCGTTTTTAACGTTTGCAAGCGTGTCACGGATTTCCGCGACCAGCGTACCGGAATCGGTGTTTTGGGCGGATTCAGGATTTTGCGGGTGCAACAGTTACGTTAAGTCGCGATGTTGAAATCCCAAGAATGACTTTCTGGCACGATCCAGGATCGTCAAGACGCAACAGTCAGGTTGATCCGTGGCGTTGGAATCCCGACAACAATGTTTTGGCATGCTTCTGGGTCTTCAAAAGGTTGTCTTCCAACGAGGCAGATCCCTCAATTGAAATGAAGCGTTGTAGGGGCCTACGAAGAGGGAGCTTGGAGGGAGGGTGTCTTCCAACATCGTTGACGGCTCTTGGGTTTACACTGGTCCTCCTCCTTCTCCTCCCCCTCCTTCCTCGTCCTCCTCCTTCTCCTCCTTCTCCTCCTCCATGGTTGTTCCTTCCACATCGCTTCTCCCTGTCGAACCCCGAGGCCAGTTTTTAGGGCGGGCTTGGCGTTTCGCCTGAGACTCCCTCACCATATGTGATTCGGAAGGTTAAAGGATGGCAGCAGCTTCACATATTGAGGGCGGGTGGTTTTCAAAATGTGGCTCTCGCCTCAGCGCCACGCACATTCTTTTAAACATATTGCAAGAGCTTCATTGATTTAGGGCGGGTGGTTTTCAAACTGTGGCTCTCGCCTGAGCGCCACGCACATTCGTTTTAAGCTTGTAAAGAGTTTCACGGATTGAGTGCGGGTGGTTTTTCAAATTTGGCTTTTGCCTGAGCGCCGCGCACATTCGTTCAAACATTGCATGCGTTTCACGGATTGAGGGCGGGTCGTTTTCAAAATGTGGCTTTCGCTTTCGCGCCACTCACTTTCATACTAAAACATTTACAAGAGTTCACGGGTTGAGGGCGGGTGGTTTTCAAAATGTGGCTCTCGGTTTAGCGCCGCGCCCATTCTTTCTACAAGTTTGCAAGAGTTTCACGGATTGAGGGCGTCTCCTTTTCAATATGTGGTTCTCGCCCCAGTGCCGTGCACATTCGTTTAAACAAATTGCAAGAGCTTCACGGGTCCATTATGTGTGTGCAACACCTAGGTTGGTTCGCGGTGTTGAAGTCCCATAAGTGGCGTTCTGGCACGATTCCAGATCGTCAGGATGCATCAGTCAGATTGATCCGTGGCGGGGAAGTCCCGACAACAATGCTTTTGCGTGCTTCTGGGCCTTCAAACGGCTGTCGTCCTACGAGGAAGTTCCTTCAATGGAACTGAACCGTTGTAGGGGCCTATGAAGAGGGAGCTTGGAGGGAGACTTAATTCCAACATCGTTGATGACTCTTGGGTCTACACTGGTCCTCCTCCTCATCCTCCTCCTTCTCCTCCTCCTCCTCCTCCGTGAACGCGGCGCCGGCTTGATCGGGCACAGGCGGAGCTGCACCGACACCAAGGCGCCCATTGATCGCCGATGCGGGTTTGATCGCCCCAACCCGCCCAGGAGCGTGCGGATGCGCTACCTGGGGGCTATCGCCGATGGCCGCGACGGGACAGACAAGGTCGCCCGAGGATGCCA
>CAUYUJ010012572.1:7500-15494 GCA_963575745.1 Prorocentrum cordatum | reverse complement strand
GTCCCTGTGGTTCCAAAGCGCGCGCGCGAGGCTTTCGCGCTGAGTTCGCGACTGTTTCTGTGCAAACTCTGCTCTGTGTCGTCGTCGTCCTCCTCCTCCTCCGCCTCCTCCTTCTCCTCCTCCTCCTCCTCCCTCTCCCCCTCCTCCTCCTCCTCCCCCTCCCCCTCCTCCTACCTCTCTGCCATTTTTTTGTCCTCCTGGCGTCGCCCCCCCCCCCCCCCGGAAAAAAAATATGTTTTTTTTTGTTTTCTCTGGGGTGGGACGCCAGGAGAGAAAAAAAAAGGAATGCGACGTGGCCACATCTGCCCTCCCCCCTAGACGGATTCCTATTGAACGCCCCCATAAGAAGGATTCACAGTGAAATCCTCGACAGGAGGGTTCCTATCGAAACCCTCCACTGAATGATTCCTACTGAAATCCTTCACATGTGGATTCCTACTGAAACCCTCCACTGAATGATTCCTACTGAAATCCTCGAATGGCAATGGCAATGGCAATGGCAATGGTAATGGTAATGGTAATGGTAATGACAGTGGTAATGGTAATGATACTGGTCATGGTTACGGTAATGATACTGGTAACGGGGTAGCGAGGCAATGACAATGGCAATGGCAACGGTAATGGTAATGGTAATGGTAATGGTAATGGTAATGGCAATGACAATGGCAATGGGAATGGCAATGACAATGGCAATGGCAATGGCAATGGTAATGGCCATGGCAATGGTAATGGCAAGGGCAAAGGTAAAGGTAGAGGCAAAGGTAATGGTAATGGTAATGGCAATGGCAATGGCAGTGGTAATGGCAATGGGCGTGGGAATGGGAACGGGAACGGGAATGGAAATGATAGTGGTAGTGGTAATGGTAATGGCACTGGTAATGGGAATGGGAATGGGAATGGACATGGTAATGGTATTGGGAATGGGAATGGGAATGTAAATGAGAATGGGCATTCTAATGGTAATGGCAGCGGTAATGGTAATGGGAATGGGAATGGGAACGGCAATGGTACTGGCAATGGTAATGGTAGTGGCGAATGGCAATGGCAATGGCAATGGTAATGGTAATGATACTGACAGAGGTACTGGTAATGGTACTGGTAATGGTACTGGTAATGGTAATGGTAACGGTAATGGTAATGGTAACGGGGTAGCGATTGGCAATGGCAATGACAATGACAATGGCAACAGTAATGGTAATGACAATGACAATGGGATTGGCAATGACAATGGTAATGACAATGATAATGGCCATGGCAATGGCAACGGCAATTGTAAGTGTAATGGTAATGGCAATGGTAGTGGGAATGGGAACGGAAATGGGAATGTGAATGGGAATGGGAATGGGAACGGGAACGGGAATGGAAATGGTAGTGGTAGTGGTAACGAAAATGGGAATGATAAGGGTAAAGGTAGAGGTGAAGGTAATGGTAATGGTAATGGAAATGATAATGGTAATGGTAATGGTCATGGGAATGGCAATGGCAATGGAAATGGTACTGGCAATGGTAATGGTAGTGGCTAATGGCAATGGCAATGGCAATGCGAATGAGAATGGTAATGACAGAGGTAATGGTAATGGTAATGGTACTGGTAATGGTAACGGTAATGATAGTGGTAACGGGGTAGCGATTGACAATGGCAATGGCAACGACAATGGCAACGGTAATGGTAATGGCAATGGTAATGGCCATGGCAATGGCAATGGCAATGGAATTGGTAATGGTAATGTGAATGGGAATGGGAACGGAAATGGGAATGTGAATGGGAATGGGAATGTGAATGGGAACGGGAATGGGAATGGCAGTGGTAGTGGTAACGGAAATGGGAATGGTAAGGGTAAGGGTACAGGTAAAGGTAGAGGTAATGGTAATGGTAATGGTAATGGCAATGGCAGTTGTAATGGTAATGGTATTGGGATTGGAATGTGAATCGGCATGGTAATGGTACTGGCAATGGTAATGGTAGTGGCGAATGGCAATGGCAATGGCAATGGCAATGGTAATGGTAATGGTAGTGGCGAATGGCAATGGTAATGGTAGTGGCGAATGACAATGGCAATGGCAATGGTAATGGTAATGGCAATGACAGAGGTAATGGTAATGGCACTGGGAATGGTAATGGTGACGGTAACGGTAATGGTAATGGTTATGGCAATGGTAACGGGGTAGCGTTTGGCAATGGCAACGGCGATGGCAATGGTAATGGTAATGGTAACGGCAATAGCAATGGCAATGGGAATGGCAATAGCAATGGCCATGGCAGTGGTAATGGTAAGGGTCATGGTCATGGTCATGGTAATGGTAATGGCAATGGTAGTGGGAATGGGAATCGTAGTGGTAATTGGAACGGGAACGGGAATGGAAATGGTAGTGGTAGTGGTAATGATAATGGCAATGGTAATGGTAATGGAAATGGTACTGGTAACGGTAATGGCAATGGTGATGGGAATGGGGATTGGAATGGTGATGGCAGCGGTAATGGTAATGGTAATGGTAATGGTAATGGTAATGGTAATGGTAATGGCAATGGTGTTGGTAATGTTAATGGTAATGGCAATGGTAATGGTAGTATCTAATGGTAATGGAAGTGGTGATGGTAATGGTAGTGGTAACGGTAATGATAACGGGGTGGCGATTGGCAATGGCAATACAATGGCAATGGCAACGGCATTGGTAATGGCAATGGCAATGGCAATGACAATGACAATGGCAATTGTAATGGCCATGGTAATGGTAATGGTAATGGTAAAGGTAAAGGTAAAGGTAAAGGTAAAGGTAGAGGTAATGGTAATGGTAATGTGAATGGGAATGGGAATGGGGATGGGAATGGTAATGGTAATGGTATTGGGAATGGGAATGGGAATGGGAATGAGAGTGGGAGAGATTGAGAGAGAGAGGGAAAGCGACAGAGGACATATCAGAATAATGATGAGGAGCAACGTGAAAGATCGCACAACATCGTCTGAAACCCACAGGGACTCCACAATCCCCCGGCCTCGAGGAGGAGGAGGAGGAGGATGAGGAGGAGGAGGAGGAGGAGGGGGAGTGGGAGGGGAGGGGGGGAGGGGGAGGGGGAGGGGGAGGGGGATGAGGAGGAGGAGGAGGAGGAGGAGGAGGAGGAGGAGGAGGAGGAGGGAGGAGGAGGAGGGAGGAGGAGGAGGAGGAGGAGAGGAGGACGTGGAGGAAGAGGAGGAGGAGGATGAGAAGGAGGAGGAGGAGAAGGAGGAGGACGAAGGGGAGGAGAAGGAGGAGGAGGAGGAGGAGGAGGGAGAGGATGGGGAGGCGGAGGAGGAGGAGGAGGAGGAGGAGGAGGAGGACATGCTGGACGGACGACGGGTCACCGACACCACACGGTTAGCACTCGTAGCTGGCACACTGTGGGACCTGGCTCGACGGGGTCGTTCGCTTTCCATCCATCATGTCAAGGGCCATGACGGCCATCCCTGGAACACACTTGCCGACAGGCTCCCTGATGAGCTCATTCAGGTCACACAGTATGCGAGAGCTCGAGAGTGGGAATGGTTTAAGGGGGGGCCCACCATTGAGCAAGATGCCTATCCCAAGTTCAAGGAAGGTTTTGAATGGACCCCCTTTGTGCCTGTTGCGGCCCTGGGACACATTAGAGACCCCCCTGCTCTTCCCCTGCCCAGAAAGAAGAATGCAGTGATGCATTCACTCAGATTTGTACAATACAATGTCAAATCTCTTAGCCAGAAAGTCATCTATGGTACCAAGGGGGGACAGCGTCGTCTTCGCTCGGAACGTGTAATGCTTCAGCTGTTAGATATGAAGGCGAACCTCATTGGCATGCAAGCGACGCGTAACCCCGCGGGGATTCGCCCATGCTGAGGTTTCCTTGTGCTCTCCTCGGGCAAGGGAGAATTTGAAGAACAGCACGGCTCAGGAGCAGAACTCTGGGCCAATTTGCATAAACCTCATGGCCAAAAGAACGACAGGGACTTCTTTTTTCACAGCAAACACTTCAGGGTCCTGGAGGCCATTCCTGAGCTTATGGTCGTTGTCATTCGGGCGCCTGGGCTCTCTCTCTCACGGCTTATGTTGCTCATGCCCCCCATTGCGAGTGTGAGAACCCTGTTGTTCAGGACTTCTGGACTAGGCTGGCCAATTTATTTGATAAGCGCCCCCCCTGATCTAGTCTTTATCGATGCCAACGCCCGTCTAGGCAATATCACGACCAATGTGTGTGTGTGTGTGTGTGGGGGAAGGCTTTGCCCACAAGACTGGCCAGGAGAACTCTTTCACAAGGCCTGCGCCGCTGCCGAGACACCCGTTCTCAACACTTTCTTGGGGATCCTTCAGATTCACCTTCAGGCACCACTCTGGGGAAAATCATCGGATAGATTCCATAGTCGGTTCACAATGCTTTCTACGGTCGTGCAAAAACATCTTTGTCTGCCATGATTTCCAGACTGGTCTCAAGGGACCTGATCACTGGCCTGTTGTTGCAGATGTGGAATGGGCGAGCAGTTGTTCCTTCCCCTCGGGGCGTGGCAAGCCTCTTGACAAGGCTCGTCTAAGAAACCCCGAGGACCAAACAACTTTTTGCTCGTATGTCGAGGGGATTCCACAGAGACCCTGGGGCCTAGAGCTCAACCAGCATGTCATTGACACGACCCAGGATGTCAACGAGGCCGCCCAGAAGGCCTTTCAAGTGAAGGCCATCTGACCAAGGCGTCCCTACATGAGCGACGCTGCCATGGACCGTCTCCGACTACGGCGCGGGCTAGCCAAAACGTTGATGAGAACTCAGTCGAGGGAGGACCCTGAGTCCCAGCGTGCTCTTACTGCCCTCGCTTTTGCTGTTGCCTCAGGAAAGTTCTCGCCCTTGGAATCCTCGGCCCGAAAAAATCAGTGGGGGCACCTTGTTTCGGCGCTCCGCTCTCGTGCTATTCAGAGACTCCGAGGCTTCGGCGACTGTTTCTTGTTTTCTTGCCAGGTTCGAGCGTTCATCGATTCTTCTGACGCCTTATTGGCCAACATCATTGAACGGCGCAGGTGTAATTTCCTGGATGCGCGCTTCTGAGGTTAAAGTGTCCATTGAGCAAAGGCTGTGTCAATCTGAATGGGCTGGCCTCATGGGTCTCTTGAAATGTGGCGGTGGTGGTGGGGGTGTGGGGGGGGGGGGGATCGCCCCAAACAGGGCCCCCCTCAGCTTCCCCTTCTTCAGACCCCGCAGGGCGAGGTTTTGATCGAGGATGTTGAGATTGCCACACGCATACAAGAGAATTTTGCTGCAGTCGAACAAGGCAATCAGGTTGACTGACGAATCTGAGTTTGTCGCGTCCTACAATTCCCTCCTCCGTTTGCTTGCAGATGATGTTGACAGAGATGCAAGAGTGCTTCCATCCATCTATGAGACCGAGAGGTTGTTAGGTAAAGCCAAGGCCGGCAGGGCCCCTGGAACCGACGGTTTCAAAGGGGACCTAGGACGCATTGCTGCCAGGCCACTCGCACGCATCATCAATCCCATCCCATGCAAGATCGCCGCTACCTGTAGGGAGCCGATTGCTTTCAAAGGAGGGCGTCTTGGGCACTTCTGGAAAGGTAAAGTGGCTGCTATGCGCAGCATCCTGGTATCCCCCGTGATTTGTAACCTGTGCCACGAGCGCATTAGGGGACTTGCGCTAGACTTTCTGCATGCCAGCACGCTTAAGATACAAATGGGGGGCCTCCAGGGGAGGGGCTGTGATCTGGCCGTTCACACTGCTAGGATGCTCTGGCAAGCTAGTGACAAGCGCAAAATTTCCTGGGGGGCACTGCTCCTGGATCTCGTCAGCGCGTTCTACACTACGATCCGCCAGCTTGCCATTAGCCTGCCTGGGTCCGAGGACGAGCTCGCTGAAACCCTTGACAATTTCCCTTGCCCCCCACTGTTGCTAGAAGGGGTTGAAGCCCAGCTTCAAGAGCGGCCTCTTTGTTTGAGCAGGGAGTTGACAGTCCTCATCTGATTGCTGCCAGTCAAGAGACGCAGCGAGGCGCCTTCTGGAGGGTATCCCAGGCACCAACTTTCACCGCGCCCCGCCTCAGTTCGAGGCCAGGAACCGTTTGGGCCACCGATGTTTTCAAGTTTGTGTTTAGGCGGGTCCATCTGAAAATCGAAGAAACCTTGCAAATTGATGGCACCCCCTCTGAAATCCTTGGACCTCTCCCTGGCGGCGACCTCATTTTTGCGACACCTGCTGACATGGCCAGACAAGATTTTGGAGTCTCGTTTGTGGATGATCCCACTCAATCGTTCATCACCCAGTCTGCGTCGCAACTGCTGGACAAGGCTCGAGAAACTGTTGGGACAGTCCCCCTTGCCTGTTGTGAGCCGGGTCTTCTACCCAACGCCAAAAAAAACAGTTGCTCCTTGCTTTCAGGGGGAAAGGCTGCTGTGCAGCTCGTCTAAAGGAAAACGGCGCACTTCGCGATGCGGTTCGTCTTGACGATTACGATTTTGAAGTTGATATTGTGGCGGCCCACAGGGTCCTAGGCTCACATTTTTGCAAGCGATGGCAGCATGGCTGCTGAGATCACGAACAGGTGTCAAGCCGCAGGTGCTGTGCTACCCCCCATTCGCCCCCCCCCCAAAAAAAAAAGTGGCCCCTAGGACCATACTCCCCGTTCGGTCCAAGATAATTTACGCTGGGGCCCTTGCGAGCTCAGTTTTATTTTACAACTGCTGCACGTGGCTGCAGCTCACTTCTGGGCTAAGTCAAGCTAGGCCATGAAAGGATCTATCGTGCTGCTTTAGGTCTGTCCAGGGGGAACAACTCTGAACAACACGACTCGTGCGCCGACGTCATGCTGAAGGTATCCACGTTCCCGCATCACGTCTTCCTGAGCGTGAACCGCCTGCGGTTCTTCGCCAGACTATTGGTTCATGGGCCTCCCCTCCTACGGGTTTGCCTCCAATACCTATCGCATCCCCCCACTGGTTGGGTGGCAACGCTTGAGCAGGACAGTGCTTGGCTTGTTTCTTTTCTGGGTCCCAAGGAGTGCCTTGGTGATGTTTCGCTTGCTACCTGGGTCCAAAGAATTCGGGATGGGCCGAACAGCTTTGCCGGGCTTGTCAAGAGAATAGCTCTTAAAGCGCTGCGCTACTGGGTTGACTGCTACCACCTGCAGGCATGGGAGAGGAAGTTCGGGCTGCATGCAAAAGGGGCCCCGCTTGCGGTCAGGACTCCTCCCACGCCCGTTTATTCGTGCCCTGAGTGCATGGCCCATTTTGGCACCCCTAGGGACTTCAGGGCGCATGCTGGCAAAAAGCACCTGCCGCCCAGCTCTCCTAAGATCTTCATTGCAGGTTCTCTTTGTCATGTCTGTTGTTTTGATTTCCACGCGCCTGGGAGGCTTCGTAAACATTTACGCCGATCTAAGAGCTGTTTACGGGCCTGGATTGCCACTGGGCGGCGTGCTAGCTCTGAGGAAGCGGCAGAAAACATGCGACATATCAAATAAATCAGGCAGCACTTAACAGGAAACGGGGACACCAGGACCATCTGGCTAATGCACCCCCAAGGAGGACGCAGTGCGCTGCTATTGCGACCCCAGGTGCAGGGCAACCTGTTGCGCCCATTCAGCTGCCTGAACCTATCGTGATTCACAATGCAAGAGGTGATTTTAGACCTATTAGACCCCCAGCGAGGTCATAGATGTTTGCGCTTCATTTTTTCTGGGCCCAGGAGGCCGGGTGACTTTCAGTCCTGCGTTCAAGAAATCATGATTAGTTTTCCAGGCCAGCTTTTTGTTCTCAGCATTGACGTTATCAATGAGGGGAAAAAAACTGGAGACCTCACGAGGGAAGAAGCTATCACTTCATGGACGAGTCTGCTTCGAGCAGGACTTGTTGCAGCGATTCTTGCAGGCCCTCCATGCGAGACATGGTCAATTGCTCGCTTCCGACCTCCGTTGCCGCGCGCTGATGGCAGCACTACCAGGCATCCACTTAGGCCCCTGCGCACGAGAGACCAACTCTGGGGCCTGAAGAG
>CAUYUJ010012572.1:0-2500 GCA_963575745.1 Prorocentrum cordatum | reverse complement strand
CCTGTGTTGGTTGCATCGCTGTGAGTTTAGCCACCGCCGTGAGAACTCCTTCGACTCAGAAGGCGGAGGGAGGATGATGAGGAGGGGGAAGAGGAGGAGGAGGAGGAGGAGGAGGAGGAGGACGAAGAGGAGTGGAAGGACCAGAGTAAACCCAGGATGCATCAGCGATGCTGCTGTGCACCCTCGCGTCCCAAGTTCCCTCCCCACCAGTTCCCACTGACCTTGCATCTCACTACAAAATCCCCCCTTGACTGACCAGCACCGCATGGAGCTGCGATTCAGCTGAGAGCCTTGTCTTGAAGAGGAACTGTTTTTTTGTATCCTTTTAACACGTACGTAATCAGGCACGCAGAAACTATGATCATACAATTCGAGGAGGTGTCCATCGAGATCCCCGTTTTGAGCAAAAAAACGCCTCCATCCGTGTCTTTGTTGCACCAAGCTACGCATATGTTGCCATTAACTTCGAGGAAGTCTGAAGCGATAGCCCCTCGTTGAAAAGGAACCGCCCTCCATCCGTGCAGCTGTTGCATCTGGCTAGGTGCCTGGTCTCATCACTTCAAGACTCCAGCGTTCAGGCGAGAGCCCCATTTTGAAAACCATGTGTGCTCCATCCCTGTAGCGAATGCAAGTTTTGAGAGCAAGGTGTGCGGCGCTCGCGCGAGATCCGTTTTGGAATTCACATGCAGTCCATCCTCGAAGCTGCTAGACGCAAGTGTGCGGCTCCGTGGCGAGAGCTCCCTTTTGAAAACGGTGTGTGCTCCATCCTTGTACGTAAGTGTTGCAGGTTTCAAGCGTGAGGACATCTCAGGCGAAACGCTCGGCCCGCCCTTCTGACACGTCTGTGGGTGCGACAGCGGGGTAATTTGCGAGAAGGAGAGGGGATGGAGGAGGGGGATGAGGGGCAGGTGGGGCGGAGGTGGGGGAGATGAAGGAGGCGGATGGAGGAGCTGGAAGAGGTGCAGATGGATGAGAAGGGCCTGACACGGAATGGACAACCAAGGCCTTGGGGATCTTGAAGCAGGGGAAGGGCCTTTCGAAGCCAAAGTCGGACGTGGTCACCCCTGCCCCCCTCAGGTTACTTGTTTCTTTCTCTTTCGGGCAGGCGTCTTCTGCTGCCGTCGGGACGACTACTGAGGAGCGCAAGAGCGCAAGAGGAGGAGGTAGGAGGAGGATGAGGAGGAGGAGGAGGAGGAGAGACTTACGCTCCAGGTGCGTGCGCCTCGCAGCTTACCCCAAAAAAGGGAGATGAGGGGTCGAAGAGGACTCGGATGCTGCTGCTGCTTCTTGCTTCCTGGAGGCCGCCAGGGCCGCCGCGAGGGCGGAGCCGCCGGCCAGGGCGCGCCTCGGGGCTCCGGGGGGGGCGGGCGCGCGAGCGGAGGCGCGGCTGGTGCGGAAGGCGGGGGCCGCAGCGGGCTGCGCGAAAGCTTCTTCTTTCGGGCGACGAAATCGGTACACTGGGCCGCCCCCATGGGCGCGAAGATAGTCGCGCTTCGCGCAGTGCGGCCTGGGCTGGAGCGGCGCCCTTCTCCAGGGCGGCCTCGCGGGGGCGCGAAGATACCCGCGCGTCGCGCATCGTGGGGCGCGATGCGCGAAGTGAGGTGACCCAGAAAGCCTCTTCCTTCGGGCGAGGGTCGTGTCGGGTCACCCCGCAAGGGCGCGAAGAGAGATCCCCCAAGAAGGCTCACCTCAACGAACAGCCGTCGGTGTTTCCGTGCTTCACGGGGAGCCTTGCCTGTCTCTTGCTGGCTCTGGTGGGCTTCTCAGGCCTTTCGGGTGGCACTGATGGGGACACTGGGAGGGCCCCACAGAGCCCCAAGATGGCCTCACCATTGCAGATTCTCAAAGGAGCTTCAAGCAAGCCAAAAGCCAGGTCACCACCAGGGGCGCGAAGATATTCGCGATTCGCGCGCCGCGGCCTGAGTTGGAGAGGCGCTCTTCTCCAGGGCGGCGGTGCGAGGTCGAATATAGCCGCGGGGCGCGATGCGCGAAGCTAGGCGACCCAGGAGCTTCACTCAAGCCAAAATCGCAAGCTCGGGGTATGCCGACCGCCCACCTCCTCCCCTTGCCGATTGCGCCCACGCTCCCTCTGCTCTCTTTTAACTTAATGGCCTTCGGCCCACCCTGCCACCGTGCCCGAGTTGTGGGTATGAAGCCTGTTGGATGTTCGTTGGGATCTCGTGGGGGGCCTCTTGGAGGCAGTTTTGGAGGCCTCGTGGGGGCCGTTTTTGGCGCCTCCTGGGGCCTCTTCTGGGCCTCTCTTTTGGGCCTCTCTTTTGGGCCTCTGGAGGCCTCCTGGGCGCCTCTTGAGGCCTGCTGGGGGCCTGCTGGGCGCCTCTGGGGGCCTGCTGGGGGCCTCTTGAGGCCTCCTGGGCGCCTCTGGGGGCCTGCTGGGGGCCGCTGATTGCGCTGGGGGCTCCGCTGGCCGACCTGCGCTCTCGCGGCGTCCGCCCCCTCCTCGAGGGGGCAGGCTGGTGGCCGTGAGTGGCCCCGGCCCAAG
>CAUYUJ010012571.1:0-15513 GCA_963575745.1 Prorocentrum cordatum | reverse complement strand
AGTAGTAGAAGTCGTTGTCGTACAAGTAGTAGTCGTAGTAGTAGTAGTAGTAGTAGTAGTAGTAGTGGTCGTAGTCGTAAACGTAGTAGTAGTAGTGGTAGTGTTAGTAGTAGTAAGAGTAGTAGTAGTAGTAGTAGTAGTAGTAGTAGTAGTAGTAGTAGTCGTAGTCGTAGTCGTAGTCGTAGTCTTAGTCGTAGTCGTAGTCGTAGTCGTAGTCGTAGTCGTAGTCGTAGTCGTAGTCGTAGTCGTAGTCGTAGTCGTAGTCGTAGTAGTAGTAGTAGTAGTAGTAGTAGTAGTAGTAGTAGTAGTAGTAGTAGGTTGTAGTAGGTAGTAGTAGTAGTAGTAGTAGTAGTAGTAGTAGTAGTAGTAGTAGTAGTAGTAGTAGTAGTAGTAGTAGTAGTAGTAGTAGTAGTAGTAGTAGTAGTAGTAGTAGTAGTAGTAGTAGTAGTAGTAGTAGTAGTAGTAGTAGTAGTAGTAGTAGTAGTAGTAGTAGTAGTAGTAGTAGTAGTAGTAGTAGTAGTAGTAGTAGTAGTAGTAGTAGTAGTAGTAGTAGTAGTAGTAGTAGTAGTAGTAGTAGTAGTAGTAGTAGTAGTAGTAGTAGTAGTAGTAGTAGTAGTAGTAGTAGTAGTAGTAGTAGTAGTAGTAGTAGTAGTAGTAGTAGTAGTAGTAGTAGTAGTAGTAGTAGTAGTAGTAGTAGTAGTAGTAGTAGTAGTAGTAGTAGTAGTAGTAGTAGTAGTAGTAGTAGTAGTTGCAGAACAGGGACGAGCAGGACGAGAGACGAGGAGGATGAGGAGGTGGAGGAAGAGTTGGTAGGAGGAAGAGCAGGGGTAAGAGAAGGAGGAACACCCATTTGGCTACCTGCTTTCGTGTTGGAAGCCACCTTTGAGTTACCTTCAGCCGTCTTTTGGCCTCAACGCCCTGAATAGGGCGTTGCAGGAGCTGCTGGATGGTCGGTGGGAGGGGCAGGTCTCGGCGACCTCGTACGACGGGCTTGTGCCTTGTGGGTGAAAACGCAAAGGTGTGCTCGGCCGCTCTTGGGGCGCTCGGGGCCGCCTTGAGGCCCTCGTGGGGATCATCTCCGGGTTCTCCGGAGCTATCTTGGGGCCTCGGAGGCCTGCCGGAGGCGAATTGGCGAGAGTACAACAATCAATGGCCCGCTTTGGTTTGGAACCAGTTCGGCTTCTTGGGGAGCTCCTTGGGGAGCTCTTTGAGGGGCTGCGGGAGGAATTGAGCCGTTTGGTTTGAGGCGAGTTTGAACCATGCTGCGCTATCCTGCGCCGCCTTGAAAGTCACAGTGAGCTATGTGAGGCCCTCTTGAAGCCATCTTGGGCCAACTAGGACCCTCTAACACCTCGCGCTCCCCCCGTCCAGGCCCAGGGGAGGGGATAGAGAGAGGGGGGCAGACACATCCCGAAGCAGGGAAAAAGGGGGGGGGAGGGAACAGAAGAATTGTTATCGCACCTGCGCGCAAAAGGGCTGGCGGGATTCTCAGCGGCACCTCTCCTGGCTTCCATGTCATCAATCTGCTCTGGAGCGTTCGTGACTGGAGGAAGCTCTGTGCGTCCAGATGAACTTGTTTCATTCCCATCTTTGTGGGATGGTCCTGTCTACTCTTTGGGAGGTCCTATTTACTTCTTGGGCAGGCTGCAGCATCCTCCGGCGCTCTGGCGCCCCCGCCGTCGCCTTCAAGGCGCGCGGCCGCGTGTCGAGGCAAGCAGGCGCGGACATCGGGGTCCGTCCGTCCGTATCAACTTCTCGGGAGGTCCGTACTCACTTTTTGGGAGGTCCGATTTACTTGTCGGGAGTTCCTGCTCACTTTTTGGAAAAGGGCCTGCGAACTTTTGGGAGGCCCGACTTCCTGGCAATGCTCCGGGTTCACCTCGTGGGAGGCCCTGCTCATTTTTTTGGGAGGTCCTCGGTACCCCTGGCCTCTTCCAGGAGTGGACCTCAGCGGTGTTTTTGTTGGCGAGTCCGTGGGCCGTCTCCGTTTCGCTGTCTCGTCCTGCAGCGAGGGCGCATCCAAGACAAGACGAGGCAACACGCCAGCAACACGCGGGCGAAAACGGACGACGCTGCGGAGGTCCAGCCCTGCCCCTTTCGGAGGCCCGACTTCCTCCTAAGGCATGGCCCTGGTTCTCCTCGTGGGCGGCCCTGCTTCCTTCCTGGGAGGCCCTTCGTGCCCCCCTGCCAGCCTGCCGCCGCGGCGGCGGCGGCCGGGCGCAGAGGGCGCCGCCCTCCGCCGGCCTTCCCCCGCGCAGGCGCCATGGCCACGGGCGGACGCGCGCAGCCTGCTCGGGAGAGCTTCTCCCGCCCGCCCCTTCTGCCCCGTCTGGAGGACGGCCTCCCCTCCCGCAGCGCTGCGCCCTCTCGCCGCTCCAGCGCACCGTTCCCCTCTCTCTCTTTGGCTCCCCCTCTCTCTCTCTTTCTCTCTCTCTCTCTCTCTCTCTCCCTTTCGCCCCCTCTCCCTCTCTCTCTCTCTCTATTTATGCCTTTTGCCCTCTTTCTCACTCTCTCTCTCTCTCTCTCCATACGGTCCACTCGCACGGTGAGGATGAGCGGTTCTCCAAGGTTGCACGTGCTTCCTTCCCCTTCGGGCCGTCCTTGGCCGCTTTCGCTGGCCGCGCCCCGCTCGAAGAGTCTCGGCATGGCGTTCCAAGGCCCTTACATCCTTATCGTGGGGGTTTATTATAATATTGGTTGACTGTATATGTATGCATGCATGCATCTACGCATGTACGTATGGAATATGATATACTGAAGCGCATGCGTATGTAATTTAATCGCATGTTATGTGTGTGTGATCGTATGTATGTAATTATGCGTGCAGGCACGCGTATGGGTGTCCCTACGTATATATGAGTGTGTATGTGTGTAGGTGTGTAGGTGTAGACGTACGTGTGTGTGTGTGTGTGTGTGTGTTTAAGTAAGCGTGTATACATATATGCATGCATGCATGTATATATGCATGGTTGTACGTATGTGCGTCGGTACGCATGCATGCACATCTGTATGTATGTGTACGTATGTATGTGGGTATGTAGATATGTACATGCGTGTGTGTGTGTGTACGTGCTTACGCATGCATGTATGCGTGTGAGCATGTATGTATGTGTATATGCGTGCATGTCTGTATGTATGTACGTACGTATTTACGGGTGGATGTATGTTTGTGTGTATGCATTTATGTGTGTACGCGTGTATGCATGTGTGCATGTATTGATGCATGTATGTATGCATGCACGCATGCATGTATGCATGTATACATGCATGTATTATACGTATGGCTGTACACATCCATGTATGCATGCATGTATACATGTAGACATGCATGGGGACATATACGCATGCAGTCATGTACGCATGTATGACTTAACGTGTGCATGTATGCATGTATGCATGACTGTATATAGTATGTGTGCATGTCGGCCTCTCTCTTTCTCTTTCTTTCTCAGACGTTCTTGCTTCCTGATCCTTGTGCTCCCCCTCGGCCCCGCTTCGTGGGCGAACACACGCACACACACACACACACACACACACACACACACACACACACACACACACGCACATCCGTATCTGCGGGTTCGCGGGCGGGGCCCCTGGGCCGCGACCCCGCGAACATGGGGCGCTCCGCGGATGTCCCGCGCGGAAAATACGTGGACAAACACTCAGCATTGATTGTAAGGATGAGCGACTTTCCAAGGTTTCCCTTGCATCCTCTCCTTTCGGCCCATCCTTGGCCATACTTTCGTTGGCCGCGCCCCGCTCGGAGAGTGTAGGCATGGCCTCCCAAGGCCCTTGCATCCTTATCGTGCACTCTTACTATTTAGTTTTGATTGTATCCGCGGGATCGCGCCTCAGAATCCAGATTCGGACATGTCCGCCGCTTGTGACCGATGCCGCCGCCCCCATCCGCCAGATCTGCCGGGAGCTGTCCGACTGTCAGAGCGGGGCGCAGCCCGGCACCCTCTCGGGCGACCTCGGGTGGGACCGGGCGCTGTGCAAAGCGCGCGCGGCGACTCACTTGAGCTGGTTCCACTACTCGCAAAATTTCGACTCGCAAGCGTCGAAAACACACACAAATACAAACACACAAGCACACAAACACACGCACACACGCACACGTCTGCCTCTTTGTAATGGTCCGGAAACCCCGCGGCGGATCCATGCCATTTGCGAGCTGTTACTTTGCGAGTAGTGGAATGCGCTTGTCGAGGGACGGCAGTGGCGGTCGCATCAGCCGCGGCCCCCGATTTTGGCACTTCGGCGCGGCAGCTTAGAACGCAGGGTTTAAAGGGTAGGAGGTCAGAGGAAGAGGGAGGGGCGCACGCTCAAGCCTGTCTGTTTCGGCGGCGCGCCTGGCCCCCTCCCGCTCTGAAGGGAGAAGGGAGGAGGGACCCTCCAGGTTCCACGGGCACGGTCGCCATGGTTCCGGCTGCGCTGCTCGCGGTCCTTGCGATGGTCGCCGCGGTGCGCTGGGGCGCCAGCGCTGCCGCCGCCGCTGGGTTGCTCTCGCCGCTGGGCCTCCGCACCACGGCCAGCACCACCCTGGAGCCAGACCCCCGGCCGCCGCACGCCGCCGCCGCGCGGTCCGCCGCCGGACCCCGAGCGCGGTGCCCGACCTGGACGCCGTGTCCCTCCTGGCACGGGGATGCTGCCACCACAGAGAGGGACTACACTTCAGTCGGGCCTGTCCCTCTACAGGGGGAATGCTCAAACTAGCCCAAATAATCATCCGGGGGCATTTTTTGCGTATCTTTTGGCTCTTGTGAATCTTGCGTGCCTTTTCGCCCAAATCCCCTTGTAGGAGGACAGTCCCGACTTAAGACTAACTGCGCGTATGATCGCGTTGGTCATCTATCCCGCAGCGAGCTCCAAGAGGCTCGACGGCGCGGTTTCTCTGGTGGCCGCGCCAGCGAACCTTGAGGGGCCGACAGCTGTTGAACTCGCTCGGGGAGTCGAGCAGGCGTTGGAATCCCGCAGGGAAGCATCACCGCCGCCAGAGGCGACGCCACTGCCCCCTTCGGCAACACCGCCGCCATGGCCTCCGACGAGCACCACGTAAGCTACGAGTGTTACTGCGAGGACGAGCTGGCGACCCCCGCGCCGCGGATCGAGGTCCGCCGCGACGGCAGCTTGGGCGGCCCCACCCTCGAGGACGGGGAAGACGACGTCGAGAAGGACGACGTGGAGGGGGAGAGTTTCGAGGAGATGGGGGGAGCCGCCTGGCGCGGGCCCCCTCGCCCCGGCTCCCGCTGCCACCCCAGCGGTGGTCAGGTCGGGGATCCGCCGCCCCGCCGCCGGCGCCCGCCTTCGCCGCGCGGGCCTGGCGGGCGCCCGCCTCGTTGCGGGCCCGCCTGGGCCGCGCGGCGGCCGCCGCCAACCCGACGGCGGGCCTCCTCGGGATCCGTCTTCGCCAGGCCTGGACCATCGCGTCCAGGGACTACGCTCGGAGCGTCTGGTGCGCAGTTCTGGCCACCCTGGGGTGCCTGTGCCTCGCGATCGGGGGTCGCGGGCGCCGGGGTCTCTCGCTGGCGATTGACATGCTCATCTTCGGCCCGCTCCGGGCCTGCGCTGGACAGCGCCGCGGCCGCCGCTGCCCGGCCGCCCCGGCCGCCGGAGCTGTTTGGCCCCAGGGCCCCGCGACCCGGGGACAACGCGAGGTGCGGCGAGGTCCGGGCTCGCGGCGCCAACGGCCACCCGCGGCGCCCCGTCTTCGCTGCGGAGGGCCAGGCGGCCAGGGCCATCGGGGGATCGCGCGCGTGGCCGCCAGCACGGGCAACAGGCGCCATCTGCGGCTACGAGACGGTCTGGGGGGCCAATTCTGGGCGCTCACGCCTGCGCCCGGAAGACGCCCCGACGAAGAAGCTGCGCCTGCGCCGCGAGTGGCTTTGCTAGAGCGACCCGCCCTCAATCCGCGAAGCTCTTGCAATGTTTTAAACGAGTGCACGCGGCGCTAAGGCGAGAGCCACATTTTGAAAACGGCCCGTCCTCAATCCGTGAAGCTCTTGCGTTTTATTAACGAACGTGCGCGGTGCTGAAGGCGAGGGCCACATTTTGAAGACGACCCGCCCTCCATATGTGAAACGGTTGTGAACGTTTAAGGTTCACGGTCAAATGGTGAGGAAGTCTCAGGCGACAGGCCGGGGCCGCCTTAAACATTGGCTTCGGGGCGCGACAGGGAAGATTGATTGATAAGGAGAAGCAATGGATGAAGAGGAGGGGGGACAGGATGAGGAGGACGAGAAAGAGGAGGAGGAGGAGGAGGAGGGGGAGGAGGAGGTAGGGAGGCAACATCAAACCTGTAAAGCGTACCCACCCAAAGTGAGCCAATAAACCGTACCCACGTGTGGAGAGTCGCCCATTGATACATCATATGTAGAGCGACGGATTGCTTACCTGCGTTTCATCATCTTTGTGGGTAGACGGGAGCTCTAGTTGTCCGTCCATCTGGCTTTTCGTTGGGGGGTGGTGGGCTTCCCCTTCCTTTTGAAGAGAAGCGGCTGACAGAGGGCGGAAGTCGGACATCCTACAACACTATCGCCCGACAGCTCCTATCGACACTCTTGGAATCCAGCCATGGCTTGGACGCTAGCTGTGTGCCCACGTATCCATATCGCGCGCGGCTGTGAGTGCAACGCGTACCTTCCTTTTCATCCTTTCTCCGTCTCTGCATCCCTCCGCCCTTCAGTCCCTCCCTCCCTCCCTCCGTCAGCCCTCCCTCCTTCCCCCTTCCCCTCGCTTCTTTCTCATCGCCCGCCCCTCTCTCCTCACTCGCCCCTCCTTCTCCTGTCTCCTCCCTCCCTCCCTCTTCCTTTCTCCTTCCTCCTTCCGCACTCCCTGTTCCCCTCTCCTTGCCTCATTCTGTTCTCACTGATATCCCTCTCCTCCCGTCCCTCTCCCCCTTCCGTTCCATTCGCCATTTCTCCCTCTTCCTCGTCCCCTCTTCCGTCCTTCCAGAGTCCGACTCCGCCCCTCACCCCCCCCCATCCTTCGTCCCTGGGTGTGCGGGGCTGTGTCTCTGGAGCTGTTTCGGGGGCCCGCGTCCTGGCATGCTCAGGGGGCTCGGGGTCCTCCTCGGGGTCCGTGTGACCTGGAGGCAGGGCCCCTGCGGAAGGAGGCCTGAATTCCCCTCCGTGCGGAACAGTGTTCCGCGCTCGACGGAACACTTTTCCGGGGCGCTTATGTTGGAGGCCGGACAGGCCAGGAAAGCGCACCCACGACCTTGGGCTGCGAGCAGACCAGTAAAGCGTACCCAGGGGACGCTATTTCTCTGGGCGGGGAACAGACCAGTAAAGCGTACCCACCCGGGCCTCGGCTCGCTGAAAGGACAGTTACAGGGATCCCGCCCTCCATGGGCGGCGATCGAGCCAGGAAATCGTACCCACCCCAGTCTGGGCGGGGAACGGACCAGGAAAGCGTACCCACCAGGGTCTGGGCGGCGAACAGACCAGTTAAGCGTACCCCCCAAACCAGCCGGCGGGCAAGTATTCCGCGAGTCCAGGAACACTGTTCCGGGACTCGCGGGGACGGGGTCCGCGGCGCGGGAGGGGCTCTGGGACGTGGCCCCAGGGAAGCAGGCACTCGCCTGGAGCCCTGTGGGGCTCTCTTCCACCGACGCAACGGCCCTCGGGCTCCAGGGGACGAACCTGTGGGAGGGGCGAGGAGGCCTTCAGGAATCCCCCGAAGGCGCCGTAGGAGACCGCAGAACCACCAGATCGGCCCAAGACCCGATGGCATTGCTTTTGTCTTGGGGCTCCAGGACCAGGTGCGGCCCACGACCGCGTCGTGGGGGCCGAAAACCAACTCTGCCCCCGAGCCGTCTTCGAGACCCAAGGTGCTCGACGAAACTGGCGTGGAGCGCGTGCTCACGGACGAGGGCGCCGCCAAGGCTGGCAGGCACATGCGGATCGGTTCAGCATCGTTGTGAAGACGTCGAAGAATAATATAATAGATTGGTTCGTTTCCCAATGTGTTTGGTGTCAGCCGCTGGTGCATTGAGCAAAAATGGCCCCTTCGCGCGCGTGTTTGCCCCTTTGCGCGCTGGGGTTGCGCGGGTGTCAGAAAACGCCAACAGAAGTGCACTTGTGCTTGCGCGGTGTAATATTTCCGAGTGAAACTCACACGCGTGTTCTAGCGTTTACAAGTTGGCACGCACGCTGCAAAGAATATGTGCCGCGTGTTTCGGTGGCCCCTGGGGCCGCGCCACGGGGTTGAGCGAATTGACATACCCCCCCTGCGTGACTGGCGACCGTGCGTGATTAGGTCCATTAAACGGTACGCGCAGAATACTGCGCGGAATAGCATTCCCAAAAATGCGGAACACCTTCCCGAACTGTGGAAGGTGGGTGCGCTTTGCGGTGGGTACGCTTTACAGGTCCCTTGCCCCCGCCCAAGGAGGAGGAGGAGGAGGAGGAGGAGGAGGAGGAGGAGGAGGAGGAGGGGGAGGAGGAGAAGGAGGAGGGGGGGGAGGAGGAAGAGGCGGAGGAGGAGGAGGAGAAGGAAGATGAGGAGGAGGAGGAGGAGGACGAGGAGGAGGAGCAGGAGCAGGAGCAGGAGCAGGAGCAGGGGCAGCAGGACGAGCAGGAGGAGCAGGAGGAGCAGGAGGAGCGGGAGGAGCAGGAGGAGCAGGATGAGCAGGAAAATGAGGAAGATAAGGTTTTGTCCGTAGCCATTTTGGCTCAAGTCCGTAGCGATTCGCTCAGTGACTGGCCTGTTGGCGAGGGGGATTGCGCGGCCCCCACCGTTTTCCCAGGCGTCCGCCCGCCTGGATTCTCTTTCATTGCCTTTCCCATTGCTGTATTTCCTGGCCCCTCTCGCTCAGTTCCGATGGTGCCCCCCGCTTCTTCTGGTCGCCCTTGGGTTTCCACTGAGGGTGAGGAGTCAGAGGCTCGGCAGCGCAAAGGTCGTGGGCGTGGCGGGAAGTTCTGTTCGATCCCTTGCGGGGCCTGTGGCAGCAGGAAAAATTTGGCTCATTTCTCCCGGTGCAAACACTGCCAAGCTCCATTGTTCCATGTCTCCCCTGCCGAGCCCAAGCCGCCTGGTGGGCAGTGGGCCAACCGTGGAGGCGATGTCGGCGGTGCTCTCGGCAAAGGAGGCGCTGGCTCTGACAGGGGCAAGGGCAAGGGCAAGATGGGCAAAGGCAAGGGCAAGGGCTTCGGCGACGGCCATCGTGGTGGCGCAGCTGCTGCCCCCCCTCCAGGCCCCGTTCCCGACCTCGCCGAGCGTGAGGCGACCACCTTGGCCGAGCTCTCGAAGAAAGCAGGAGACCTGCCGAGCTGCAAGTGCTACGAGCAGCTTGCCTTCTCGCTGGCGGCCAAGTCTAAAGAGTCGGTTGTGCCCCCCCCTCGCCAGCGAGCGCAGCAGGTGGCAGCCGACATCAAGAGGAAGGAGAGGAAGTTGGAGCACGAGATCAGCAAGCTGTGTCGCTGGCGGGCCGAGCTCGAGGAACAGGCCCTGGTGCTGCAGTGCAAGGCTGCGTTGGGCGAGGCTGACAAGACCTACCAGTCCGTCGTCAAGGAGATGGCTTCAGCCACTCTTCCAACTGGCCCCCTGGCACCCAGCAGGTCGACATCAAGGATCTCTGCGAGGGTAAGGTGGCATTCGAGTCCTTAGTCAATGTGGATAGCCTTTTCAATGCGCAGAAGGAGGTCGAGGAGTTCGAGCTCTCGGCTGACGACGAGAAGGAGCTGCAGGCGCGCAAGCAGACACTCTCTGATTCCATCCAGGAGCTCACATCCAAGTTGTTCAAGGGAGCTCTCGAAGCCTCCGCCGCCGCCAAAGCCAGCCATGAGGGCCACGATCATAGGCTCACGAGGAAGAAGAGGAAGACCGAGGACGGGGCCTCTGCTGGTGCTCCTGAGGCTCCTGCGGGCGACAACAGCAGCTCGTCAGCCGCCTCTGGCGCTGAGGGCTCAGGCGAATCGCAGCAGCCTACAGGTACCGAGCCTGTTCCTCAGCCGTCTGGAGTTCAAGAAGACGTTCTTTCCAGAGTCGTTCGAGAGTTGTCAGCGCCCCCCCCCCCCCCCTCCGCTTAGCCAGTGGCGGAGCGAGGGGGGTCTTCGGGGCGCGCGCGTGCGCAGCTGGCTTTCTTCTTCTGCCTTTGCGTGCTCGCCGACGGGCACTGGTTTCTCAGATTGTGATCGGGTTCGGCCGTCCAGCATTTCGAGCGCGTCTTCGACTTCGACGCCATATCATGTGGGAGGACCTTGTGCTATGGACCTTCGGGGGGCTGGGCTTCACCTTGCAATAGTTGTAGGCTCTGACTCCCTTCGTTGCGCCTCTCACTCTGTATGTGGCCTGGCTGGTGCCAGGCTCTCGGGACTGTCCCTTTCGCGGTTCCTGGCGGCCATCTCGCCCCCTCTTTGCGCTGGGCCATGCTTCGAAAAAAAACATCTGTCAGGACAAAGGGCTACTGGGGCAAGCTTTCCGTTGTTGCTGCCAGAGCTCGCTGTGTTTTGTAACGAATTCGTTGCTGGTGTTGGAGCCGATCCCGTCATTCGTGGGCTTTGTGACTGGATGGGGCCCCGGCCCGTGCCGCCGTTGTACTGCCGCTGCACGCGTCGCGCCAGCAAGCGAGCAAAGGGGGCTTGGCCTTTCCTGTTTCCATCGTTTGTCCAGTCGAAGCCCGCACCCCTGACGCCAGCCTCGTTGTCTCTAGAGTCCGAGGTCCCAGGTCCGTGGTCCCCCCAGGTCCTGGCCCTCTCGGATGCGGTCGCACTCACGTTCTGAACTGCCATTGTGAACTCCTGGGGCGCCCTCCTGGACCTCCTGGAGTCCGAACCTGATGCGCACGTTCTACTCGTTCAAGAGCACCGTCTTCGGGACCCTGAGGCTTTGGCGCGTGCTTCTGCGAGCAGTCTTCGCCCGGATTGGAAGTCGATCTGGACGCCAGGCATCCCAGGCCCGCAGGGTTGTGACAGCTCTGGAGTCGTGATTCTCGCACGTGACTGGCTTGGCCTGTACGGGGCGGAAGGGGGCAACCTGTGCGACGGTGGGGTCCAGGCATGCATGGCGCACGCGCCCGCCTCTCCTCCTGTCTGCCTCTGTTCGCTTTACTTGGAGCACTCGGTCGGCCTTGACTCGACCAACTCAGAGGCCTCAGCCAAGCTGGGGGAGTTTCTGTCCAACATAAATTGTGAGTTCCTTGTGGCAGGTGATTTCAATTTCAACCCGGAAGCATTGCACTCGTCGGGTTTCGTGCGTGAGTTGGGGGCCCATCTCGTCTTATACGATGTCAGCGCCCATTTCCCCTCCCTGGGGCAACATGATGTCTTCGACTATTTTGTGGCCCCGGGAGGTCTTGGCAAGGGCACTCGCAGCATCAACGTGGTGGAGGGCTCCTTGTTGCACCCTCATAGGCCTGTGAGTTTGTGCTTCCACCCCCAGCTGCTGTTTCTGAAAGCTTTTGCCTTTTCGGAAGCCGCCTCCTTTGCCTCCTTCGCCCCCGCTCGGGCCTGCTCCTGAACTTAGGGATGGAGACCGGGCTAGAGTGTCGGACTGCGTGAGGGGGGCCAAGGAAGCAGTTGCGAGAGGCGATGGCGACGGTGCTCTCGCACTTTCGCCTGTGCTGTATCAGCAGTGGGCCCATCAGGCCGAGCTCGACCTCGAGCGCTTGCTTGGATGCGATCTGCCCTATCATGGCCCCCGAGGCAAGCATGTCGAAACGCATTGGGGGACAAAAATGTCAAGCCCGCGAAGCCCCCCCAAGGATGCCCTGCCGCGGGGCCTTCGCTGGCTTGAAAATCAGGTGCGGGCCCCTGTGGCTGAGTTCAAGGCTAGTGGGGGACGCGAAGGTAAGGTCACGCGGATCTCCGACGCTCTCAAGGCGCCGCCTCCATCATTTGCGCTTGCAGCTGCTGAGCATGGTGGCCTTTTTCGCAGGGCGGCTTGCTTAGATGCTGCTGATCCTGATCAGTTTCTCCGCGACTGTGAAGTCCTCCTCCAGGGCGACATCTCGCCGCTCGCTGCCAGGGCCAAGTCGGATGCGGTCGCGCGCAGCAGGGCTGCCTGGAAGGACTGGCTGCAGGAGGGGCTCGATTCTGGTGGTAAAAGGGCCCATCTGGCCCTGCGGGGCCCCGAGCCTTGGGGGGCTTCGACTGCCCTGGTTAGCCGCGGCTGGATCCGCGCCGATCCGCGTTCTTTGCTCCAGGCCGCAGGGTTGAAATTCAGTCAGCTTTGGGGCCCTGGTGCTGGCCCTGCGGAAGGCCCTGTGGAGATCACCACTGCTCTGCCTCAGCTCTCGGCCAACGAGCTAAGGAAGCTCAGCCGCTCGTGCAGGAAGGCCAGCGCGGCGTCGGTGGATGGATTCCACCTTCGGCACTACAGCCTTCTGAATGACGCCGCTCTTGAGGCCCTGGCTGGGATGATGTGGGTGGTGGAGTCCATCGGTCGTCTTCCTCCCCAGGTTTCGGTGGTCCTTCTGGCCCTCCTGGGCAAGGCCTCAGTAGGCTTCCGTCCGATCGGTGTTTTTGTAACTTGGCATCGCCTGTGGGGCAGGGCCCGTCGACCCCTTGCCCTTCAGTGGGAATTTGAGCACCCCAGAGCCTGCTGGGCCGCTGGCGCCCACCGAGGCGCGGCGGATGTCGTCTGGCGCCAAGCTGTTAAGGCGGAATCAGGAGTTGCCTCTAAGCTTGCGTCTGCGTCAATTTTTTGGGATATGAAGAAATATTGCGAGAGCATCTCCCTTCAGTTTTTAGAGCATCAGTGCTGGCGCCATAACTTTCCCCGTTGCATCACCAGGGTTTGCCTTGAGGCGTACCGGTCTGTGCGGTACCTTTCCTTGGGGGGCATCTTGGACGGGCCCTATTGGGCCCTCTCCGGCGTCATTGCTGGTTGCTCCATGGCAACCAGCCTCATCCGCGTGTTTGCGATGTCGGCTTTCGACGATATTCCCCTCCAGGTAGGCACCGATTTTGACGCCTACATTGACGACGCAGGTTTGTCCAGGACTGGTACGCCCGAAGACGTTGTTGTGGGCTTAGTGTCAGTGCTCGCGGTCTGCGCCAGGACATCACCGAAGTTTTAGGTTGTTCCTTGGCCATGGACAAGATTGGCCTGGTGAGCAGCAACAAGTGGGTTGCCCAGCAGCTCGAGCTGCACTTGGGCGAGCTCGCAGGCGCAGCAGCCCCCGCTGTGGTCAACTTAGGTGTGGACTACACTGCTGGACGGGCGCTGCGAGCTCGAGGATCTAAAAAAGGGAAATCCAGTAAGTTTCAGGAGCGCATTGCGCTCGCCCAAAGGAAGACCGGGCGCCTCCGTAGGTACAGGGACGCTCTGGGAAAGAAGTCTCTTAGGATTTTTACAGCGGGCCCCCTGGCGTGCGGCGCCTACGGTGCTGAGGTGTTTGGCATCAGCGATAGGGAGTTGCACCAGCTCAGCTCCCTTGGGATGTCTACGATTTCTCCTAAGTCGCAACACCGTTCGCTCACGGTGATTTCGTTGCTCGAAGGTGACCCCCCCTGGAGAGTTAGCGTGGCCCCGCTCATTCGTTACGCCAAGGAGCTGTGGCTCACTCAGACCAGAGTTCGCGAGGTCTCTTTCCCTTTGGGCTCCTGAGGCAGGCTTGGAGCGTGGCTTTTTCTAGGGAGGACTGGTCTTGGGCTAAGGTATCTGGGCCCCTCAGTGCTCTCAGGATGACCCTGTGCAGGCTTGGCTGGACCATGTCTTCGTTCTGTGAGTGTGTTGACGATAGGGGGCACCTCATCAACTTGCTTATTCTTTCGCCGAGATTGGTCGGCCAGCTGGCCAAGGCGGCCGTCTCTCGGGGTTTGGAAAGAGACTCGGGGCCGAAGTTGGGCGTTCCCTACCGCCTTTGCTGGGATATTGTGCGTGCCAAGCTTAGGTCCAGGAAGGTCTCTTACAATGATAAGTCCACCATGAGGGCCATCGCCAGCAACGCCATCTGGACGGGATCGGCCGCCAGGAAGGCGGGGCACGACGTCCCCGCGGCCTGTGGTCTGCGCGGTCAGCACGGCGACACCCTCTGGCATGGGCTCCGGCAGTGTTCGGCTTGTGCTGCTGAGCGTGAATCTATTGTGCCAGCCGACGCCCTTGCGCTGGCATTGGACGTTGAGTCCGAAGACTACGAGTACCCCGTGTTCGTCCATGGAGCCTTGAAGCACCCAGGAGATGAGCTTCCCAGGCCTTCATCTGACGGAGCTGTTCACGTCGACTGGGCGGTCCCTGTTGTTGAGCCCCCAGGATCTCCAGGCCCTGTGGTCACTCATCCCGATCTCGGTCTCTGGGGACATGTCTTCTTGGACGGCAGCTGTTTTAAACGCCCTGTCGTTGAGCTTTCTCGTTCTGGTTGGTGCCTGGCCATGACGGATGATAATGCCAACCTTTTGTGTGAAATAACTGCCCCTGTCTGGGCCCCGTACCCCCAAACTCCCCAGGCCGCCGAGTCCGGGGCTTTTGGAGGCCTCATTTTTCTCTCGAGTCGAGCGCGGTTTGCAATAGCGATTGCAAGAATGTGGTAGACCTGTTCCTCCAGGGCCCAGGCAGGTTCTTGTCGCCCAAGCTACAGTACTCTGGGCTGCCCATACATGGAGTCTCGGGAGCGGGCTCTCAGATTTCTAGCCTCTGCAAGGTAGATGCCCGCCAGGACTTGGGCGAGTCGGGGATTAGCGCTCGCGAGCGCTTCCTCCGTCAGGGTAACTATTTTGCAGATTTGGGCGCCAAGCGTGCTGTTAGTTGGCACCCGCAGTTTTGTGCAGGAGACTTGGAAGCGGTTGACCTGAAGGTCAAGATTGCTCGCTGCGTTCTGGACCTCGCGGCGGCCGTCCTTCCCTTGTTTCCTCGCGTGGAGTTCCGTGGGTTGGAGCGTGTTCCGCCCCCTCCTGCTCCTACGGCCGCTGCGAAGGATCCACATCACTTGGCGCATATGTCGGGCTTCTGGCGTAGCAGAGTCTGTTTGAAGGGTACTAGTCACTCTGTCCCTGTCGCGGGGCCGTGCAGAGGCCATAGCAGACTCGACAATGTTGTTTTGGATCGGCTCCAGCACCGTGTTCTCGCGCTGGAAGCCAGCGACAATTCGCAGATTTTCTTTTGCCTCAAGTGTCGGTCGTACCCGTCTGGTGCTCAGGTGTGCAACTTGGGCAAAGCCTGCAAACCGCCGACCACCACAGGCAATCGCAACTGGAACAACATCAGACAGGGGAAGCACCCCGACAAGGCGGGTGTGACTCTTGACTTGGACATGGTTAAAACCTTGTTCCAGTAATTTTACTCAGCCGCTGCAGTCTCAGCCTCCAGTCTGCAGCATCGTTTGAGGCGCCGTGGATGGCAACAGAGAGGAAGAGAAGAAGGGGGAGGAAGAGGAGGAGGAGGAAGAGGAGGAGGAGGAAGAGGAGGAGGAGGCGGAGGAATAGGAGGAGGAGGCGGCGGAGCAGGCGGAGGAGGCGGAGGAAGAAAAGGAGGATAAGTAGGAGAAGGAGGCTGAAGCAAAGGAGGAGGGTGAGGAGGAGGAAGAAAAGGGGGAGGAGGAGGAGGAGGAGGAGGAGGAGGAGCAGTAGG
>CAUYUJ010012570.1:407197-453558 GCA_963575745.1 Prorocentrum cordatum | reverse complement strand
ATGTATGTATGTATGTATGTATGTATGAGCACATGAACGTATGTATGTATATAGGTACCTCGCTAGGTGTGTGTGTGTGTGTATATCTATGTGCATACCAATACTGCTCTCAATGTCTGGTTTCGCTCCCTCTCTCTCTATCTGTATGTATCGCTCTCTGCACTCCTCTTCCTCTCCCCCTTGCATGTTACTCCCACGGTGCCTGGAGAGCCCCCCCTGGACAGCGCGGACCCCCCGTCCGAGATGGAGACAATACGCACCCCAGCATGCAATCGTGGCGGGCGCTCGGGCGAGGTCACATTCCCAGACACGGACGTGGCCAGCGCTCGAGCGGCAGCACCACATCCAGCCAGGCACTCGGCTGGCGCTGAGCCGAGACCACCCCTCCCTGCCAGTCCAGGGCGTGGCCAACGCCCGAGCGACGACGCCTCCCGAAGAAGAATGCAGCTGGGCCAGCGAGCACCGCTCCGAGACAAGAGCCCGACCGGATTGCACGTGCAGGCCGCGCCAGCTGGCCTCATCCTCCTCCTGCGCATCCTTCTGATCCTCATCTCCCGCGCTCCTCCCGAACCTGCCAGCCTCGTCCGCTCCTCCTTCTCCTCCCCCATATTTGTTTGCCTCCGCCTCCGCCTCCCCTCCACCTCCAACGTAGACGTCCCCCTCTACCTCCGCGATCCTCGATCGAGACTCGGATCGGTTCGATCAACGTGTGTGTGGCAGCCAAGCCCAAAAAGCAATGCAGGGCGGCGGGGTCGAGGCATCGGGGAGAGCGCAGGATACAGGCGGGAATAATGAGGGAAAACGAGAGACTGGCACCTCCCGTGTGCGCCGGCTCGCGTACGGCGCAACACAATGATCCCCTGTGTGGTGGTGGCCCGCGATGTGGTTCCCGCGCGAGGTGGCGCGCACGCATCGCGCCACGGTGGCCTTTCCCGTAAAAGGTGGCCCCTAACGGGAGCTCCCGTGCGAGCCTGTTCTTACACGGCACATGGCACACCATGGCGACCTCCTCCTCCTCCTCCCCCTTCTCCTCCCCCTCCTCCTCCTCCTCCTCACCCTCCTCCTCCCCATCCTCCTCCTCCTCCTCCTCCTCCTCCTCCTCCTCCTCCTCCTCCTCCTCCCCCTCCTCCTCCCCATCCTCCTCGTCCTCCTCCTCCTCCTTCTTCTCCTCAGGGGGGCAGAAATGGCTCCTGTCGGTACCAAAGGAGCTGGTTTTGCTTCCGCTGCCTTCCGCCGAATTTTTACAGCTTTCGCGATACAGGGCGTGATCCGTGATCGGGGCAGGGCAGGGGGTTCGTCCCCCCCGATCCTATCACCGCGGGGGGCCGCCGGAGATCTCAGGAACTCCTCGAAGAAGCCGTCGGCAATCTTTGCAAGCTTGGGCAGAATGTGGGGGGAAAACAAACCTACCTCGCTGTTGACCACCCTCGCTTCCAAGAGATACCAAACGATGCCAAATTGCAGCCTGTACTGGTCAGGCCGCTTGACGAGGAGGCGCGTAGTATGGCTTGGCTTTGCCTGGAAGCGAAAGCGGGGTAGGTAATTCACGCTCTGAGAATAGCGCGACGTGATCCGGGGGAGGGGGGGGGAGGCAGAGGGCAGAACACGGCCGCTGCCGTCCAGACCTTACGACAAAAACCGGCTCCAGCGGGGCCGTCCCCCGAGCCCCGAGCCCCCGCCAGGACGAGAATTGGAGGCCTGGAGATGGGCACCAACACCAACACAGGAGGGTGCCTCCACAAGGAGGGAGATGATCCCAGATCTCGGTGTCGGTGGCACTAAGTCGACCACCGTGGAAGCCAGAATAGTACCACCGTCGCCGAGATTGGGATCTTCTTCCATTTGTGGAGGCACACCGCCGAAATTGGTGTTGACACCTCTATCGGCTAGGCGCAAGAGTGACCCTGGATAAGAGTGACCTTTGGGGCGCAGCTTTTGGGGGCGCGGGAGCGCCAAACCCGAGGGCGCGAGCCGCTTACATCGCACCGCGCTCGGCGATCGAGGGTAGCCCGATGAGCCCGCACCAAAGGTCACTTCGGCGAAAGGTTACTCTTACACGTCGGTCGGAAGAAGTAGGTAGAAACATGAAGTAGGAAGGCGGATTAAGTTGATTGGGTCCAGGCCCCTCCAGAGAATCACAAAACACAACAAAAGCGTGTCGACTCTTGAAATAGGAAGGCGCTTGAAGTGGATTGGGAACTGGGAGTCCAAAAATACCCACTTTCAATGACAGTCGTGTACGTTTGAGCAGGGACCGACCGTCCCGGCATTCCTATAGTCCTACCACGAAATGCTCTTAGAACCCAGAAGTGTTCCAAGGACAAAAACAAGCTTCTCAGAACATGAGCCCGATGTGTTGAACCAAAACAACTTCCTCCAGAAATGTCCTGAGAACATGTCGTGGAAACCTCAAAAGGTTCGTAGCACATTCTTCGGTAGGGCTATAGGCGAGCCAGGACGCCTCGCCACTGCTTGACACGTGCCGTCGGCTCCAGCCCTGCGAGACGAGCGCCGGCCGCGGGCCGAGCCGGGAGCACCCGCGCGCCGAAGTGGCCCGCCCGAGCACCGCGCCGCCCCGCGGCCCCGGGGCGCGCGCCGCGCGCCTGCCGCGTGATGGCGTCCTCGAAGGCCTCGAGGGCGGCGTGGTCACCTCTGACGGGGCCGAGGGGGGGCGCGGTCACGAGAGCGACGCGGTCACTTCCGAAGGGGCCGAGGGAGCGGCGCGGTCGCCCCTGAAGGGGCCGAGAGGCCTCGAGGGCGACGCGGTCACCCCTGATGGGGCCGAGAGGCGCACGAAGGAAGAGGCACGGAGCCCAGGAGTGCCCCCCTGTGTCCTGGATGCTCGCCTCCCCGTCCACTCTTCATATGCTTCCGTCCGCTCCCGGGACTCGATGCTCACCACCTGCGTCTGTGTGTGAGTACCTCTTCCTCCTGAGCCTCGGGGGGGGGTCTCTCGGATGGCTGGCGAGGCGGGCGCGTGTGCCGAAGGACCCCTGCGATCCTGGCGTCGCATTGTTTGTTTTCGAGCCGGGCTTCTTCTTTTTTCTTGTTGTTTTCGTTCGGGCGCTGCTCCTCCAGAGGCCCTCTCTCGGGCCAGGCCCCAGAAAAGACACGAGAGGTGCCCCGATCTTCATTGAGCAGGGCCGACCGTCCCAGCATTCCTATAGTCCTACCACGAAATGTTCTTAGAACCCAAAATGTTAGAATAACAAAAACTGCTCTTAGAACATTAACCCGATGTGACAAAACAAGACAGGCTCCGCCAGAAATGTCCTAAGAACATTTCGCGGAAACCACAAAAGGTTCTTAGAACATTGTTTGGTAGGGCTATAATTAAGTCGGGCGTGTCCCTTTACAGGGGGATTTTGGACGAAACATAGAACATGGTCAAACATACATCCAAAAAACTCAAAAATGGTCAACAGATCGTCCCCTGACTATGTTTTAATATTTCTGGATATTCCCCATGTAGAGGGACACGCCTGACTTAATGCTATCAACGAGCCAGGACGCTTCGCCACTGCTCGACTCCACCCCCTCGTCCACGAAGGGGCCCAGGGGCACGCCAAGTACAGCCAGAGTGCAGTGTCCCCAAGCAGCATTTATTGAGCCAAGGTGGCTCCCAGGAATGTTCGCGCGCTCTCCTGCTTCTGATCTGCCTGCGCCGTCGGCGCCGTCGTCCAGCTTTTCGCGATCGTCGTCGTCGTCCTCCCCCCCGCTTGCCATGTAATTCTCCTTCTGGCCCTCCCCCCCTCCACTACACTTCTTCCTGCTAATCCCCTGGCTCTCTTCATCCCGCTCGTTTTCCTCCTCCTCCTCCTCCTCCTCCTCCTCCTCCTCGTCATCTCCTCATCCTGATCCTCCTGGTCCTCCTCCTCCTCCTCCTGCTCCTCCTCCTTCTCCTCCTCCTCCTCCTCCTCCTCCTCCTCCTCCCCCTTCTCTTCCTCCTCGTCCTCCTCCTCTTCTTCCTCCTCCTTCTACTCTTCTTGCGTCTCCTCCTTCTCCTCCTGCATCTCCTCATCTCACTATTCCTTGCCCCCGTCCGAATACGAAATCCTTCTCATACTCCTAGGGATATTCCTCCTCGTCGTTACCCCTCCCAAAGCACGATTCGACAACAGAAGTGTACACAAATGAGCCCTCCTCGCTCCTCTCTCCCTTCTCTCGGAGCCAAAAAGTTTCGAGCATGTCTCTGGCAAAACGGGCCAGACCATCTCTGACGCGGCAGCTCGGAGCCCAGAGTTTCCAGGATGTCTCAGGCCAGACGCGCCAGACCACCTCGCGCACACTTTCTGAGAGGCCATGAGTTACGAGGATGTTCCAGGCGAAAATCGGGCCGGAAGAAGGGGGGGATATAGCAAAGGGGGGGGGTGAGAATCAGTTCGCGTAGCTGATTTTCCCTGCGCCTCCCGGCGCCGGAGGCGGCCACGCATCGAGGAATGGGCCCCTCGGTGGGGCTGACACCAGCTGCATGCAGCATGCAGATGTCGTACCCCCGCCTTTCCCAACCCCCCCCTTTCGTCCGGCCCGGCCTCTCTCAGAGCCCATGAGCTGCGAGGATGCTCCAGGCGAGAAGAGCTGAACCACCTCGCGCCCGGCTTCAATGGGGGCCCGGAGATGCGAGGATGTCTCCGGCGAGACGGGCCGGAGCACCTCGCGTGCCGCACCTCGGAGCCCCGAGCTGCGAGGGCGGCTCAGGCGAGACGGGCTGGACCACCTCGCGTGCGACGCCTGGGAGCTCGGAGTCGCGAGGATGCCTCCGGCGGCGCCCAGACCCCTCCCAGAGCACAACTCGACAGGAGAGAAGCGGAATCAAACGACTCGTTAGGGTCTGATCCCTCCTCCCTCCTTTCGTCTCCCCCTCAGAGCCCAGAGTTTCGAGGATGTCTCAGGCGAGACGCGCCAGGCCACCTCGCGCGAAGCACCTCGGAGCCCCGAACTGCGAGGATGCATCAGGCGAAACGGGCCACACAGCCTTTCCGCACAGATTCTCAAAGCTCAAAATTAAAAGGATGTCTGAAGCGAAACGAGATGGACAATCTCTCGCGCAGCATCTCGGAGCTGAGGGGTGCGAGAAAGTCTCAAGCGAAAAGCACCAGACAACCTCCCAGCTCGTATCAGAGTTGCGAGGATTTCTCAAGCGACACGCGCCAGACCACCTTGCGCGCGGCAGCTCAGAGCGCAGAGTTGCGAGGATGTCTCAGGCGAAACGCGCCCCGACACCTGCAAGGATGTCTCAAGCGAAACGGGCCAGGCCACCTCGCGCGCGGCGTCTCGGAGCTGAGAAAGTGGAGGATGTCTCAAGCGAAACGCGCCAAACCACCTCTCGCGTGGCAGCTCAAAATCTGTGCTTCGTTTCGCGTCGTCGGATATTGAGGGATGGATGGGGCCCATATCTCCGACGAACTGGTTTGCCAACTCCGGGTGCTGCTCCTCGACCTCGGCCTCCGGTGGCCGCCCTCGGGCTCCCGGACCATCATGAACGGAGGCACGGCGAAAGACTGGCCCCGGGGAGCGGGTCGGGACCTCTGGGGCCGCGCACTCCCCAAGTCAGCGACTCCAGAGGGTGTGGTCTGCAAAGGGTGTGGTCTGCGACCGGCACCCTGGGAACATCCTGGGGGGCACCCTAAGGGGGCGCGCGGGGACCTGGATAGAGCTCTCCCGCGCCCAGAGGAGGCCCGACGAGGAGAGCGTCGTGCCCACCAGGCCCCCACGATCGCAACCCACACCCCAGCGTAACCATCCCCTTTGTAGTCGCCGACTAAGATCCGACGCTGCAAAAAACTGCAGCAGCGCATAACGTCACCACTGGAGCCCCTAAGCTTATGTTGCTCCCATCGCACTAAGGACCGCATCCCAGAAATAATTCCGAGCACCCAGAAAAGTGTCGAAAGAGTGTCGAAAGAGTGTCTCCCAAGGCCCGACACGTGAAAACCCTCAAGTTTGAAGGTGTTTTCCTGGTGGGCGAAACTCTTTCCGGCGATCAAGGCTAAAGCAGGCTAGAACATCACAGCACCCCGCGGAAGACTGGCCCCAGGGAGCGGGTCGGGACCTCTGGGGCCGCGCACTTCCCAAGCTCCGATGCTGCAAAAAAAATGCAGCAGCGCACAACATCACCACTGCAGCCCCGAAGCCCAGCTTCTCGGGAGCGACCAAGAGGGGGGTGTCCAAGAGGGGGGGTGCAAATCATTACCGGCGGCACGTGCGCGGCACCTGGGGGGGCCAGGGACGTCATGAAAGAAGAAGAGGCGCCATAAAACCTGGGGAAATATCATGGCCCCCGCCATGATATCCCCCCCCCCAAGTCATCACCCCCCCCTCTGCCGCCCCCGGCCACTGGAGCCCCGAAGCCCAGCTGCCTGCGCCCCCCCTTGCGAGCCCTGTGCGGGGACCTGCAGGCCCGAGAGGCCTGGCGAGAGCGCCTGGGCGTGCAACCATTGCCACGCCGGGCGGCTCGCACGGCGGCAGCGACCATCGGCAGCGAGCCCGGGGACGACGACGACGACAACGACGACGACGACGACGACGACGACGACGACGACGACGACGACGACGACGGCGATGGCGATGGCGACGACGACGACGACGACGACGACGACGACGACGACGACGACGACGACGACGACGATATCGCAGCCGCCGTGGCTCGAGCGCGCTGCATCGGGGCCCGAAGCATCGACGCGGCGGAAGCCGCACGAGAAGGAGAAGGCCTTCTTTTAGAAGGCTCGGAGGCTCCCCGGCCTGCCGAGAGGCATCGTCGGGCGAATGGGGCCGGGGGGGGGGCCCCCCGCCCCGCGGAAAAAACAGGCCGGCGTTTTCGTCACAATTCCAGACCTGTGCTGTCCGCAGAGATCAGCCCGGCTCGCGGCGCGCGGCAGAGCACACGTGTCCAGAGCCCCGGCCCTGAGATGATGGAGGAGGGGAGGGGGGGGGAGATGGAGAGGAGAGCGGGAGGAGAGGGCAGAGATGGAAGTTCGAGGAGGGATGTCGGAAAAGGCCACAGCAACGCAAAGAGGGCGAACGATGTCCAGCAAGAAGGGTTGCATATGGAGGCAGAGAAGCACGAAGAGCAGGAGGAGCACGTGTGGAAAAGGGGTGAGCGAAGTGGGAGGCACGACCAAGAGGGGGAGCAGGACGATCACGAGAAGATCCCAGCCAGCTTTCAAGCACTCCCCCTCGCCCCCCCTCCGCACACACAAGCGCATCATTGGGCTGCATGTGCACATCCCTGAGCGGCACAGGATTGCTCCTGCACAGAGACGCGAGCAGTACACTGCATCTGCGTGCGTAACATCCCTCGGAGGCTTCCCCTGTCGCATCGGCAAGAATGAAGCCGCCTCTTCGATGAACGAGCATATGAGCAAAAAGAGAAGCAAAACAAGAGTCAGGCGCTAGGGCCCCCACCAGTCTCTCTCCCCCCTCCGACGAGGCCTCACCTCCCCTCCTCTTCCTCCTCCTCCTCCTCCTCCTCCTCCTCCTCCTCTTCCTGCCTCCCTCCCCCCCGCTCCCTCGCCCGACGCGCACACTCCTCCTGCCAACCCCTCCTCGCCGCCCCTTCCCGATGTAGCCAACGTCCGCTGCAGGGGCGCAGACTGCGCGCGGAGGACCTCTGGACGTGCGCGTGGAAGCGCGCACGGCGGCACCGAGACGTAGAGCCCCAGAGTGTGGGCCGAGGTACAAAGACGCAATGGCAGTCTTGACGAAGCGCTGCAACGCTGCAACCTGCAGTACACATGTGCAGTCCGGAGTACTGCTTTGGCTTATGTGGTGGCTGGCTTTGACCCTAAACACTCATGTCTGGCAACCTCCGCGGTGCAATCTATGTGGTGCAATCAACGTGGTGCAATCTGGGTGGTGCAACGCATGTGGTGCAATGCATTCGGTACAAAGCCATGTGAAGAACTGCAGGGCAATGCAAAGCAGGGCAACGTAAGGCAATGCAGCGCAATTCAGCGCCAGGCAAAACAATGAAACACATTACAAGGCGATGTAACGCAATGCCAGACAATGCAAACATATGTAAGCCAAAACAAATAATGCAATGCAGACCAATGCAGAGCAATGCAAAGCAATGTAGCGCAGTGCAAAGATACAACGCAATGCGATTGTAATGCAATGCGTTGCGATGGCAGTGATATGCGATTGCACTGCGACGGGGAGGAGGGGGAGGATGCAACGGGGTGGCGGCGACTGGCGGGAACGGGGCCGCTGGAGCGGCCCTCGGGCTTTCTATTGGAAAACAATGGTGCAACGACGGACGGAAACGGGGCCGCCGGGGCAGCAAACGGGACCAGTTCCATGGAAGGCGAGGCAGAGCCCCTCCTTTTTCTGCCTCGGCGGCTGAGCAGGGGTCGCCGCCCGCGCTGGCGGCAGGAGCTAACTAAACGGGTGCACCGTTGTAGCGAGTCAGAGCCCCTACGTCCAGGCACCGTTCGGGGAATCCGGGCGCACGCGGCTCGTGCGACCTCGGCGGGCCCCGCAACGGTGCCCCGCAGCCTCGTGGGCCCCTGGGGCCATCCGGGGGGGCGATGCACTTCCCGGGGGGGGCACCGGCTGGCGGGCCGGTGCCGTGGTCGGTGCGTCTGCCGCAGGTGCGTCTGCCGCAGGGGCCCGACGGCAAGAGACCTTGCGCCAGGAACCCGACCCCGAGACGCCAGGGCGTCCGTGGCTGTCTGGCGTGGGAGCGTCGCGCCTTCCATCGCGGAGCCATCGAAACCCAAGAGAAGCCCAGGGCACCTCGGAGGCAAGCAGGGCGCCTCTTGGCACGGGCCTCAACTGCACTGTGTGACTGCGGCCGCGGTGCTCGGGTCGGGCGAAAGGGGGGGATAGCAAAGGGGGGGGGGTGAGAATCAGCTCACGTAGCTGATTTTCCCGGCGCCTCCCGGCGCCAGAGGCGGCTGTATCGAGGAATGGCCCCTCGGCGAGGCCGAAACCAGCTGCATGCAGCAAATTTCGTACCCCCCCCTTTCCCAATCCCCCCCTTTCGTCCGGCCCGAGGTGCTGCGTCGCCGAGGAGCCGTGCGTAGTCGAGGTTCTGCACGACCGCGGCGACGTGCACCCAGCGGCCCGAGGAGCCCGAGAGCCTGGCGGGGCCCCGGTCCCGTGTGCGGCGCGCCCCGCCGGCTGCGCTCGCCGTCCCTCCTCCTCCTCCTCCTCCTCCTCCTCCTCCTCCTCTCCTCCCTCCCTCCTCCCTCCTCCCTCTCCTCCTCCTCTTCCTCCTCCTCCTCCTCCTCCTCCTCCTCCTCCTCCTCCTCCTCTGCCGAGTCATCCTTCGCAAGCCTCTCCTGGCTCCTCCCCTCCCCAAACTCCCTTCTTCTAATCATCCATCTCCTTCCCATGGTCATTAACCTCTTCCATCAACTGCGCCACTTCCCCCGGGCTCCTCCTCTTCATCCACTCATCCTTCTCTAACATCGTCCTGCTCTCCCTCCACTGCTCACTCCTCCATCCAGCCCCCTGTCCCTCGTACTGCTGAGCGCGATCGCCTCATCTGACTAATGCCAGGCACTACCGACCGTTGGTCGGAGTGTTCGGCGAAGTGCCAGTCGGACCACGGGGTGGACTAGGTTGAGCTCGCCTGCCTCGCAGCGAGGCGAGGAGGCGTGCTGCGCCTCCTTCGTCTCTGCTAACTGCTCCTCCAGGGCCCAGGACGGGCTCCGAACGTCCCCTCAACAAACCCGACTGGCGGAATCCACCTCGACCGCTTCTCGGGAGCGGCCAAGAGGGGGGCGGCCAAGAGGGGGGGGGGGACAAAGTATGGCCGGCAGCATGTGAGCGGCTCAGGGTGGGGGTGGGGGGCCGGGGACGTAATTATTGAGGGGCGTCATGAAATCTGGGGAGATATCATGGCCCCCGCCATGATGTCCACCCACCCCCCTGGTCATGACCCCCCTCTTGGCCGCCCCCGACCCTCTCGAAACAAACCCGACTGGCGGAATCCAACTCGACCGTTTCCCCAGGGCCAAGGAAGCGCTTCGAAAGACCTCTCACGCGGGGATCCCGCCTGGCGGCCTTCGGCGCTCCATGGGAGGACTCCAGGCGCCTTCGCGGGGGCTCCGAGCCACAATTCCTGGGATGCTCCAGCGTTCGGTCGGGCCTGTCCCCCTACGGGGGGATTTGGGACGAAAAAACCAAAAACTTCCCCAAGCGTATTCAAAAATTGTTAAACAGCGTCCCCATACTATTTTGATTGACTATGTTTGAAACATCCTCCTGTAGAGGGACAGGCCCGACTTAACTCCAGCGTGATCCTGCAGGTGCTCCCAGGCGCGTGCACAACAAGTGATATGTCGACCCCTACCCCAGGCTTCGTGGGGTTTTCGAATGGACCGACAATTTGGGCCCCAATCCTGGGATATACGAGGGGGGGCGCCCATCCTCGATAATTAGGGGTGCGTCCGAATAGCCCCCCGGGGGTGTATCCCAGGGTTCCCCATCCATGTCTTACTTGCTCACTGTTCGTCGAAAAGCTGGGGGCTGGGATAGAAACGTCGCCTGTGAGTGCAGGCGCCTCCAGGCACTCCTGGCCGCCGCTGGGCGCGCCGACGCGCTCCCACTAGCGCCTTCTCGCGTGCCCCTGGGGCGCTCCCCGCGCGCTCTCCTGACGACCTACCAGACCACCCCAACCCAACCCGCAGACACGAATTTCAGGTTGGGGCCCTCCTCCCCCCCACCCCTGGGCTCCAGGGGCGCCTCCCAGGATGCCTGCGGGCGCTTCCGTGCGTGGGCATCGGTGCAGCGACGCCGCACTCGGAGGCTCCTATAGGCGCCGCGATAGCACTTCGCAGCGCCCCCTGGCACTGCCGCGCACGTTCCGCGGCGCCCCCGGGCACCTCCAAGCAGCTCTGAGCCAGATCACGACTGCAACAAAACGTTCTGATGCGCCCACCCTGTGTGATGTGAGCGTGCGCCAGACCCGCCCTCTCGAGCTCCCGATTCCGCAAGAGTGGACGTCCAGCAGCGAAACACCGCCAACCGCAGAAAGAGAGGCCCGCCGACGTCGAAGTGGGGGAACGAGACCCACAAGGAACGAGGCTCCCTCCGATGTGGACGCAGCTGCGCCGCCGCGCACGATGCAAGTCGCCGTCGCCGCCTCGATCGGAAATCCCCGGTCGCCCCCAGTGTCACAGCGAGTCGCCACCAACGGCAGTGCGAGGCCCCTGGCTCTCGCGCCGCCACCTCGGACGCCCGAGGACCGCTCGTGCCACGGGGCCCTCGCGCCCAGCGGCGTGCAGGGGGGAGGATGGAGGAGGAGGAAGAGGAGGAGGAGGAGGAGGAGGAGGAGGAGGAGGAGGAGGAGGCGGACGAGGAGGAGGAGGAGGAGGTCCGTAGCCATTTTGGCTCAAGGTCCGTAGCTGTGGCTCAGTGACCTTGGCATTTTGGCGTGGGGGATTTGCGGCCCCCGCTCGCGCACCAGTGTCTGGTACTGCACCGCGTTTCTCGCCTGCACTACCTCGCCTTTATTCACCTCTTACTGGGCCAGTGGGCCAGATGAATCTTTGGTCTTGCCCTCGCTCCAAGCAGTGCGGGTATCAGTATAACTATGCGTGGCGCACGTCGTGTCGCATGTGCGGCCAGGCACCTAAGAAGCCAGTCGTTGCCGACCCTCCGCCGCCGCGAGGCTCATGGCAGCGGCCGCTCCCGATCAACGGTCCGCGGTACCATGGACCCATCCACCCCAGTGACGACCAGATCGAGGTCTTCGCAGGGATGGCGCCGCGCGACTTCGATGCCATCTCTGATGGCTGGCATCCGCGCGTGGTGGGGCGTGTGCGCGCGGCGCGCGCCATGTTGCAGGGCGAGCCGCGGGAGTGCGCCAAGCAGGCGCGCATCCAGCAGGACGTCCTCCAGCAGAAGCTCGAGAAGGCCAAGTCCAAGTACGAGAGGGCGCAGAACTCGCTCGCCCAGGCCATGCAGGCCACTGCTCAGGCCAAGGCGGAGTTGGAGTCTGCTCGGGCTGCTGCTGACGAGGCGGCCGCCAAGGCCGCCAAGGCCTTCAGCAGCCTCGCGCCCGCCCAGCCATCCGAGGGCGAGGCCGCCTTCCACGCCTGGGCGAAGGGCATCCGCGGCGCTGGCCCACCAGCTGAGGACGGTCCCGACAAAGAGAAGTACGACAAGCTCACCAGGCAGTTGGAGGACATGGCTAACGACCTCGGCTATGGTTCTCCTCCTGATGCTGCGCCCGCCGCTGAGTCTGCTCAGCCCCCTGGCGCGCGCGCCGCCGCTGCCAGCGGCGCCGATGGCGGAGGCACTGCAGGCGGGGGTGCCGCGGACGATGGCGGGCTCGACCAGGCCGTGCCGCTCGACATGGAGCTTGACAACCTGCTCGGCGATAACTCCTTCATCACTGAGCTGGAAAGCAAGCACGGCATCAATCACGAGCTGGCCAGCAGCATCCTCAACGAGGCTAAGGAGCGGATCGCGAAGAAGGCTCGTTCTGCTTCCCCCGATGGGTCCAGTCTTTAGCTTCACCATCGTCACGTCCAATGTCACGGGGCTGGCGGGTCTGGATGAGCTCCTAGCGGACTCCGAGGTTCGTCAGGCCAGTGCGGTCTGTGCTCAGGAACATCATCAGCTAGACGGAACAGCACTTGAGCATCGTCTTCGGCGCGCAGGTTGGCATGCGCGTGTTGGCTCAGCTGTGAAAAAGTCTGACAAGGGCACTTCAGGTGGGGTTGCCATGATGACGGCGGCCCATGGTCTCAGCGAGCTGGAGGTCACTCCAGCAGATCTCGCGCCAGGTCGGGTCGTGGTGCTACACTGCGGCGGCTTGTGCGCGGGCGGCTTCCTGTGGATCGGCGTGTATCTGCATCACAGTATTGGATTGGCAGCGGCGAACTGGTCCATTCTATGTAATATACGCAACTTGGTAAAGGAGTACAACATTCCTTTCGTTATTCAAGGTGATTGGAATATTGTTCCAGAGATATTGAGAGGATCAGAGTGGGTTGACAGCTTGGACGCAGTGATCCTTGCCCCCACTCTCCCCACTTGTTCGAATGCTGGAGGAGGTAAGTGTCTTGACTACTTCGTGGTTCATCATTCGCTTCAGCACGGCCATGAGATACGCACCTTGCCTTCTGTTGCCACGGAGCCGCATAAGCCAGTCCTGCTGCGGCTCAAAGCCCCACGCGATGTGGCTATGGTGTCCCGCGTCCTTGCACCGCGTCGCTTCCCGCAGGTTCGGCCTCCTGGATGTTAAAGGCAAGATTGGCAGCAGCGCTGGCAGCGGTTTCAGGAAGCTGTACCGAGTTCCGACGTACCAGTGCATGGCATGTGGACGTCGTTCATCGGGCTGGTCGAGCAGCAGTTTCTCGACATCTACCAGATCGACCCTCGGCAGGCTGATGCGCACTCCGGGCGTGGTTCGGCCATGCAGCTTGATCAAGTTCGGTCACGTGCTCCCCATCGGCTACCTTTTCCTCGATTGAGTGCCCTCGCCGTTTGGTGGAGGCGCGTAGCGTACGCTTTTCACTGCTTGAGCTTCTGGCACTCACCCCAGATGCGCCAGCGCGCGCTAAACACGTGTAACAGGCTTCTGCAGGAGGCAGAGGCGCGCTTCGCTTCTGCATTGTGCGATGCGCGCCCGTGGCTGTGCGCACTGGGCCCGGCCAGAGATGTATCGTACGAGCTGGCTTGCGTTTTTGAGACTGGGGCCCGTGCTAGAGCTGTTCGAGAGCACAAAACGGCGACTAATGCCAAGAGCGCTGGCTGGCGCCAGTGGGTGCGGGACCACTCGGTCGACGGGGCCGCGGCTCTTTTTGCCTTCACCCGCCCTCGGACTCCGTGGCACTCGACGGAGCGTTTCGATGAGGATGGGGCTTCGCTTCCCGTTCCCGCATCCCCTCAGCAGGAGATGGATGCGCTTGCAGCCGAATGGTGCCGCTGGTGGAAGGTGGATCAACCCCACGAGCAACTTGTGTGGCCAGCGGACTTGGGGCCTGTATTCGCCGAGCCTTCCGTCAGGGAGATGAGAAAGGTGCTTCGCTCGTTTCCTGCTCGCTCGGGCTGCGGTTTCGACTGCGTTTCGCCTCGGCAGTTCGATCATCTCCCTGACGAGGCCATTCAGGTTTTGATCCAGCTCGTGCTGGCCATCGAGACCCGTTGCGAGTGGCCAGGTATGTGCAGCAAGATCGGTTTTCTCCTCAAGCGCACAGGGGGCCTCAGGCCTATCGGCCTTCTTCACTGCATTGCGCGCATTCAGGGCCGTCTCCGCAGGCCTCTCGTGCGCGCCTGGCAGACCGAGAATTTCCGTGATTTCTGGTGGGCCACGGCTGGACGAGGCTCAGACAAACTCGTTTGGATCCAGTCTGCGAAGACTGAGTGGGCCCAGGGCCGTGGCATCGCCAGTGGTCTCATTCTCCTTGATTTGGAGAAAGCCTTCGAGCAGGTTTCGCATGCCAGACTGCTGGCGGCAGCGATCGCCACCAACTTCCCTCTGCGCCAGCTGAAACTGCTGATTCAGCTCTATCGAGCTCCCCGCATACTCGATTTAGATGGCAGAGCGTCGGGTTTCATACACACGTTGCAGGCCGTTATTCCAGGTTGTCACTTCGCCACGCTCATGCTGCAGCTAGTTTTACTGCAGCCCTTAGATGCCGTCAGTCGTGCCTTCCCGACCGTTGAAATGGGGGTGGTGGTGGACGACTTTGGGCTGCATCTTTGTGGTCGGGAGGAGCACGTAATTAAAAGTCTCTCGGGCGCCGCCGAACTTGTGCACGCCGAGTTAGCTAAGGTCGACCTTTGCATTAAGCGGTCCAAGAGCAAGTTTGTGGCCTCGTCGGCGGATTTGCGTCTCAAGCTCCAGGCGCGGCTAAAGCGCCTCACGATTCAGGGAGCCTCCACCGAGCGTAACTTAGGTATCGACTTCTCTGGAGGTAGGTTAGCTGCGCGCCAAGTCAGGCACGAAAGGATGCCCCCTGCGCGCGCCCGACACTGCAAGCTGCTCACGTTCGGTCGCCTGTTGAAGCGTAAGCAACTGCACCACATGGTCCAGTCTGCTATTTTGTCCTCCGTGTCCTACGGACATCAGGTCCTAGGCACTAATAACACAGAGTTGCGAGAAGCCCGTCACCAGCAGGCGCAGGTCGAGTCTGCCCGCGTCGACGGGCGCTCCATTTCTCTCATGCTGCAACTCTCGGATGTTGACAAGGTCGATCCTGCCTACAAGTTGTGCAAGGGCCCCTTGATGGCCCTAGCCGCCGCCGTCTGGGACTCCTGGATGCCCCTCTCCATCCTTCGCAGTGGGATCGAGGAAGCCTGGGGTAGGCTTTCGCAACACAACTCCCCATGGCAGAGCATCCGAGGCCCTTTCAGTGCGTGTGTAGCCTCTGCGTTGAGGCTAGGTATTAGCATGCAGGGCCTCCAGTGGCACCACCCGATGATCGGTGACTTCTCTCCTCTCGACCTTTCCCCTCGCACTCTGGGGTTGATCTTCGATCGGTTGGTGGGGGAGTGGATTTGGAAAAGGGTGGCTGACCACTTGGAGTGTCCAGAGTTTGCCCAAGGGGCCCTTTTATATCCCGTCCTGAAGGCTGCCCGCAGCAAAAAGGTCAGCCCTCAGGGAGCAGCATATCTTCGCAGCGTCGTCTCAGGCGATCAGTGGCCTCAGCAGCGCCAGTACGACGCCAATCTCTCGGAACAGTCTTTCTGTTTAGCGTGTCGAGAGGCTCCTGGCACGCTGTCGCACCGCCACCTGTCATGTCAGTATCAGGAGGAGGCGTGCGGAGCCTCGCCACCGTCGTTCGCAGGCCGGCTTGCGCAGGCATGCGTGGATGAGCTGCCCCGACTGCTAGCCGAGCGGCTCCTTGTGCCGATGCCCGTCCTGGACCCCGCTCCTCGGCCTCCAGGGCTCTGGCTCCTCGGGGGTGGCTTTCTGCAGGGCCATGTTTTTCTGGACGGCAGTTTGCGCGACGGTTTCTTGTCGCTGGCCCAGCAGGGCCTCGGCTGGTCCTGCGTTCAGGTTTCCCAGGACTCGTTTCGTGCCGAGGCCATCTTTGCAGGCTCCTTTCAGCACCCCGCTGCGGACATCGATGCCCTCGAGCTTTGGGCGTTCCTGCAGGGTCTATGTTTCTCGCTGCCAGGCACAACTTTTTACAGTGATTCAGGTTTCGTCGTTGACGGTGTGCTCGAGCGCGGCCCAGGGAAAACTTGCAACTCGAAGAGTGCCTGGGCTGAGCTGTGGCGCATGGTGTGGCAAAAGATTGCGGACTGGGGAGGAGTGGGGGGCTTCGACCTGGTCAAGGTCAAGGGACATGCCACACGTGCCGCCGTCGAGAGCGGCCGAGCCTCGGCCTTTCACAAGGCGGGGAATGATCTCGCTGATGAATATGCGAAGCAGGCCTCCGAATTCTCGCGTCTTCCCCGCTCGGTTCGGGCGCCCTTGGAAGCTCGCATGCAGGTCTTGTCTGAGCTCGCTATCTGGGTGGCCAAAGTTGGGCCCAGCATGGTGGCGATCGACTCCCTTCATATCACCCAGCGGCGCGAGGCGAAGCCCCGCGCCTCGCCGCTGGTCGTCCTGCCGCCTCCCCCCCTCGTCACTCCTCCCTGCCTGCTCTCTGCCGATCTTGGGCACGCCAGAGTTGCGCTCGGAGGCGGCAGGCAGCACATTGTGCATCCTTTTCAGCTCGCTGACACGCGTCAGTGGTGTGTCGCCTGTGCCGTGTGTGGTGCGAGTGGGCCAGGCACGGTGCTGGCCTTGTCGCGCCCCTGCCCTGGGCCTCCTCTCCCCTCCTCGTGGGGCGGGCGTGTCCTGAGGGGGCTTGCGGCGGGGAGGTATCAGATCAACAAGGCCTGGCATCCCCTGTGCCAAGCCTGGGAGACTTGTCGTCTCGTCAGGGCTGGCGGAGCCGGCCCTGTTTCGCCAGCGCCCGCAGGCCCGTGCGCGCCCGCAGGCGCGCCAGAGGCTGATGCAGCAGCAGGCCAGCGGCAGCAGCGGCTCGGCGCCGCCCGCGCTGCCGCCGCCTGTGCTGCCGCTGTCGCCGCCGCCACCGCTGTGGAGCGGCTGGAGGAGGGCGAGGAAGCGTAATTCGCTTGGTTTTGTCGGTGGGTAGGATCGAACCTGCCCGCAATGTCGAGTCTAGGAGGAGGAGGAGGAGGAGGAGGAGGAGGAGGAGGAGGAGGAGGAGGAGGAGAGGGAGGGAGGAGGAGAAGGAGGAGGAGGAGTAGGAGGAGGAGCAGGAGGAGGAGGAGGAGGCGCAGAAGGAGGGGAGGAGGAAGAGGAGGAGGAGGAGGAGGAGGAGGAAGAGGAGGAGAAGGAGGAGGAAGAGGAGGAGAAGGAGGAGGAGGAGGAGAAGGTGGAGGAAGAGGAGGAGGAGAAGGAGAAGGAGGAGGAGGAGGAGAAGGAGAAGAAGGAGGAGGAGGAGGAGGGCAGAGAAGAAGGAGCAGGAGAAGGGTGGGGCATGCCCCAGGGCGTAAGGTGGCCAGGCTCTGTGGGGACAGCGACCTGGGCCGTGCGAGCGCGCTCGGGATGCCCCACGCGCCAGTGCTGCTGTGAAGGCGGGATCCGAGCGCCCGAACACCCGCAAGTCCCATCTGACCCACCCACCCTCACCACCCTCCCAGTTCGCTCCTCCTTCTCGCACGTAGCCTGCGCCACGAGTCTGTCAGCCCGCGACGGCCGCGACCTCCTCCCACTCTGAAGCCCGACCGTTTTCGCTAAGGCTATTGCCTTGGCCTCGGACAACGGTTCAAAAGAACCGGTTCCCTCCTCCTTCTCATCCTCCTGGTCTTTTCCGTGCCCGCTCCTTGCTCTTCCTCATCATGCAATCCCTGGCTGTTTCAAAACCCTGGCGCCAACATACCATCACTCCAAACGAGAAGGCCATGCGTATTGCCCCACAGTGGCATTTTCCTAACCGCCCCAGGCTAGCGGTAAACTTGGAGGTGACCTCCTTCTCCTCCTCCTCCTCCTCCTCCTCCTCCTCCTCCTCCTCCTCCTCCTCCTACTCTGGATCTCTCATTAATCGTACCCCAGGTCCGGTATTTTAAGGCCCCTTTTGGGACAGCAGGTGGGTCCGGTTTATTAGGGCGTTCCTTTGAAGCCGACGTTCAGGGGGGTACGGATTATTAGGGTGCCTTTTGCGCATGCGCGTTCACGTCGCACGAACGCGATATTCTCGAGGCTTGTGCTCGTTACCACCAGCCTGCGGAGTATCATCAACATCACCGTCATCAATATCATCATTAGCACCATCCTTACCATCGCAATCACCGTCATCGTCGGTATCGTCATGACTACCAAATCCATCAACATTGCCATCATCGTTGCCTTCACTGCTACCGCTACTGTCGTTATCACTGCACTTGTCGTTGTCATGGCCGTTGCCATCGATGCCCCGTTCTTCGTTCCATCACCGCCATCACCGTCACCTAAAGAGACAACTTTCCGCACGAAGAAAACGGACTTGAAGGCGGGCTTCAAGGGCAAGTGAGGGAACGCGCAAAATACATTATTCAAGCTTCGGGCGCTCACGCACGGCAGAAACATGGCCAGATGCACCACGAACGTCGTCACTGTCGCCGACATCAGGGGTGAACCTTCATTGCGTCAAGCTCCCTGCCAGTAGATACCAAACCGTCTTTGCACTTTGGGTGCTCTTTTGTGCCCGAGGGGTCCAGAATATTAAGGCGCCCACTGCGAGAAGGGCTCCGGAGAAATAACTCGCGTCGGAAGGTGGGGTCTGGCTTCCTAGGGCGGTACGATTAATAAGGGATCCAGAGTACCCTTCCTCCTCCTCCTCCTCCTCCTCCTCCTCCTCCTCCTCCTCCTCCTCCACCTCCTCCGCATCTTCCCCCTCGCTCCCCCTCTTCCTCCGCACGCATCCTTTCCTCCCTCCTCCTCGTCTCCGCCAGCTCATTCTCCTGATCCTCCGTCTCTCTCCCTCTCGAGCTCCAGCGACGCAGCAAAGCGCAGGAAGGAGAGGACGGGGTGGGAACACTGGCGCGTCGTCCGCTCCGGCGCGAGCGCGGCCCAGGCCCAGGCCTGGGGGGGGGGGGGGGCATGGGCCCTGACCTTCCAGGAGGGCTAAAAAATAGCACCAGGACCTCGACGTCCTAATTCCTGTCGAGGTTTGAGGCAGTCCAGATAGATCTATAGGTCTGGAGTGCTATTTTGAAGCACTCTGGAAGGTCAGGGGGCGAGGGGGGGGGGGGGGGGGCTGCGCGCCAAGAGGCCGGCGGGGGCGAGGAGGGGGGGAGCTCTCCGGCGCCCGTGCCCGCCCGTGGGGCCCCCCAAGAGGACTACCTACCAGACCACCCCAGCCCAACCCGAAGACCCGAATTTCGGGTTGGGGGGGGGTACGGGCTCCATATGTGTGTTTTTTTTCGATGTTTCCCGACCCCCCCCCCACTGGAAACGAGGGCAAGTCGTGGCCTTCGGGTGGGGTCGGGGTGGCTCGGTGGGCGGTGGCAAGACGATTGGAGGGGGGGGAGACGCGTGGAGGGACGACGACGACGCCGGGGCAGCCCCTGGGACAGAGACGCTCCAGGCGCCGGCTGCATCAGGGCACGAGGAGGTGCTAGCACCTCCTCGTGCTCCGGAGCTCCGACGAGCTGCCCCGGATTCGCGCGCAGACCCCCTCCTCCTCCTCCTCCTCCATGCTCCTCCTCGTGCTCCTCCTCGTGCTCCTCGTCCGCCTCGATCTCCTCCTCGTCGTCCGTCCTCGTCCGTACCCCCCGCGTGCCCTTCGCCCGTCCTTCTCCTCCTCGTCCTGCTCCCCACCCCCCTCCTCCCAGCTCTCCGTCCCTCTGCTCCTCCTTGCCCCCCTCCCATTCTGCCCGGACTGCAGGACACCCCGAACCGAATCGATAAGTCGGATCGGCGATCGACATGCATCGGGTCGGCAGGACTAGGGAGCCAAGCGGGGGAGATGGCGAATCGGCGGGAACAGGTAGGCGAGTACACCCCTGCTCGGAGGTAGGGAAGGTCTAGGCTAAGCAATTCGACTTCGCTCGAAGCCTTACCTTGAATAGTACCCCAGGTCCAGAATATACAGCAGTCGTGAAAACGCCCGGGGCCCAATTCAGATTCCCGATTTCCTTACACGCAATCTGGATCTATAGAGGCTCCGGCGAAGAAGACGCGTGCAGTGCCGAAAACCGCTTCCGGCAACGGCCCGCGGCGTACCTGCGCGAGAAACGCTGAGCTCGCTGCGCGACGGCGGAGCGATCTCGCGCCCTGGGAAGGCAAACCGACAGGCCTGTAGGATGCCTGCCGAGCTACTCCAGATTTCGTACTAAAGGGAGGGGGGTCTCATTTCGGGGGGGGCCTCTTCCAGGCTATCTTGGAGGGCCTGGGGGGTCTGGGGACGATGTTTTGGAGGGTTCTCCCACGGGGGAGGTCTGGAATGGCTTGTCTTGGAGGGTCCAGACCCCCTCCCTTTTATTACGAAATCTGGAGTACCAACAGAGCGCGAATTGCCCCCACGCGCAACGACAAACAAAGGCATCGGGAAGCGTTATGGAACCTCAAGACAAGCCAGACACATTCAATACATGTCATGGCATCCCATGAAACTGGCATAATCAGGGCAGTTCACTACATTTCATGTTGCATGAATCTCTCTAATCCCACGCAGGCCGCGAAATGCGGGCGGGGTGCCAAAACATACTACGCGGTATAATTGTTTTTTGCTCGAGCTACGTTTTAGATTGATTATTTTTTGCGCGCGCTGGACTTCAAGAAAATTCGAATCGTCAAACGAGTTCCAACGCCTGTCATGACAACTCAAGACCTGGCAAGGCGATTCGAGCCGCACGCTCGTGAAGGTTGGGCATTCACTATTCATGAAGCGTTTTGAGATGATGAAAGGAGCCGAACTCTATATACCGAAGATTTTACCGCCCCGCACTGAAACTCGCACAAGAAAGAGGATCCTGGTATATCAGAGGCCTCCTAGATGGGGTCCGTGTTAGATGGGGTCGGAGGATTGCGCCGCATCGCCGATGCATCGCCAATACGTCGGCGTTGCATCGGCGATGCATCTGCGGTGTTTGCGACGCATCGGCGCCATCGGCGAGGGAAATCTCTGGCTCCACATCGAGGCGCATCGTCGATGCATCGGTGATGCGGAGCGATCCTTCGACCCCACCTGCTCGGACCCCACCTGAGAGGCCTAGATGTATACGGGATACTGGTGTATACACGTTTCGGTGGTGTTCCCGGGGAAGACGTGGAAACAAGTATACACCACACCTCCCCGACGTCGTCCCCGACCCTCCCAAAGTCCTGGGATTGAAAAATCGGTCGCCACTAGTAACGTAGATGCTCCAGTTTCCGACTTGTCTTAAGTCGGGCCTGTCCCCCTACAGAGGGATTTTCGACGAAAAATGGAACATACTCCAAAAATAATCCAAAATGGTCAAAACTTTACTCAAAAAATAGTCCCCAGACTATTTTTGGAGTATGTTTGGACTATGTTTGGGGTATTTTTTATTTTTCGTCGAAAATCCCCCTGTAGGGGGACAGGCCCGACTTAAGACTTGTCCGTCTCACCTCTCCCGAATTCAGTTTTCGGGTCATGCCTCGGGTCTCCGGGCGGCCGCTCGGGACGATCCGGGCATCCCCACGCATCTTCGAAAACCCCTGAAGACTCCATCATGAGAAATCTTCGCACATGCGGGCGAAATAGCGCGACGTGATCCGGGGTGTGTGGGGGGGGGGTCGACCACACGCAAGAGTGACCCTGGGCAAGAGTGACCTTTGGTGCGCGGCCTCTTGGGGACCGGGTGGGGACGAAACACAAGCTCGCCATCGCTCGGACGTCCCTTCCCCCTGTGTTTTTGTTCGGCTTCGTGCGAGGATTGCTTCGCAGGGTGATCCAGGATGCTCCTCGATGCCCCTCGCCGAAGGAAACAATGCACACGTCCGAGCGATGCCAAGCAAGCGCGCGCGACGCTGCTGTCGCCTCGCGTGCGGCGCTCGGGGGGGCCCGCTGGGCCCGCACCAGAGGCCACTCCGGCGAAAGGTCAAGCTTGCGCCCTGTCGAGGGGGGGGAGGGCCGATCACGGCCGTTATCGCCCCGACCATACCCAAACCGGCTCCTTCCCCCCCCCCTTGCTTTCTGTCGGGCGTGTCCCCCTACAGCGGGATTTTCGACGAAAAATAAAAAATACCCCAAAAATGCTCCCAAAAGGTAACAAAAATAATCAAAAAATGGTCCCCATACTATTTTTGGACTACTCTTGGGGTATTTTATATTTTTCGTCGAAAATCCTCCTGTAGGGTGACAGGCCCGACTTAACCCTCGCTCGCCGCCGGGTCTTGGCTCCCTTCGCTGGTGTTCGGGGGCCGTCGAGGGGAGGGTTAAGTAGGGCCTGTCCCCCTACAGGAGGATTTTCTTTGAAAAATTAGAGATACCCCCCAAAATGATCCGAACATGCTACAACAAGAGTCTGGGGACGACTTTTGAATATATTTCCCAACCCTCCTGCGTTGGGTTCTCGTTTTGAATAGAGCACTGCTCGCGCGTCTCCTTCCTTCCCGCCCCCCCCGTCCCTCTCTTCCCCCTTGCCTTCGCTCGTCGCTGCGTGCCAGCTGGGGGGCTGCGATTTGTGAAATTGTCGTCACTTTCGAGGCCTGTTGGGGGGCCCAGCACAGTGGGTACACACGGCGGATTCAAGTTAGACATCGCCATCCCTGGGGGGCTGCGATTTGTGAAACTGTCGCCACTTTCGAGGCCTGCTGGGGGGCCCAACGCAGTGGGTACACACGGCGGATTGAAATTGTACCTCGCCGTCCCTGGGGGGCTGCGATATGTGAAACTGTCGCCACTTTCGAGGCCTGCTGGGGGGCCCAGCACAGTGGGTACACACGGCGGATTGAAATTGTACCTCGCCGTCCCTGGGGGGCTGCGATATGTGAAACTGTCGCCATTTTCGAGGCCTGCTGGGGGGCCCAGCACAGTGGGTACACACGGCGTATTGAAATTGTACCTCGCCATCCTTGGGGGGCTGCGATCTGTGAAACTGTCGCCACTTTCGAAGCCTGCTGGGGGGGCCCAGCACACTGGGTACACACGGCGGATTGAAATTGGACATCGCCATCCCTGGGGGGCTGCGATCTGTGAAACTGTCGCCACTTTCGAGGCCTGCTGGGGGGGCCCAGCACAGTGGGTACACACGGCGGATATAAATTAGACCTCGCCATCCCTTGGGGGCTGCGATCTGTGAAACTGTCGCCTCTTTCGAGGCCTGCTGGGGGGCCCAGCACAGTGGGTACACACCGCGGACTCAAACTAGACCTCGCAATCCCTGGGGGGCTGCGATGTGTGAAACTGTCGCCACATTCGAGGCCTGCTGGGGGGCCCAGCACAGTGGGTACACACCGCGGACTCAACTTAGACATCGCCATCCCATGGGGGCTGCGATCTGTGAATCTGTCGCCACTTTCGAAGCCTGCTGGGGGGCCCAGCACAGTGGGCACACACGGCGGATTCAAGTTAGACCTCGCCATCCCTTGGGGGCTGCGATCTGTGAAACTGTCGCCACTTTCGAGGCCTGCTGGGGGGCCCAGCACAGTGGGTACACACCGCGGACTCCAATTGTACCACGCCATCCCTGGGGGGCTGCGATCTGTGAAACTGTCGCCTCTTTCGAGGCCTGCTGAGGGGCCCAGCACAGTGGGTACACACCGCGGACTCCAATTGTACCTCGCCATCCCTGGGGGGCTGCGATCTGTGAAACAATCGTTACTTTCGAGGCCTGCTGGGGGGCTCAGCACACTGGGTACACACGGCGGATTGAAATTGGACATCGCCATCCCTGGGGGGCTGCGATCTGTGAAACTGTCGCCACTTTCGAGGCCTGCTGGGGGGGCCCAGCACAGTGGGTACACACGGCGGATATAAATAGACCTCGCCATCCCTTGGGGGCTGCGATCTGTGAAACTGTCGCCACTTTCGAGGCCTGTTGGGGGGCCCAGCGCAGTGGGCACACACCGCGGACTCAAATTTGACCTCGCCATCCCTGGGGGGCTGCGATCTGTGAAACTGTCGCCACTTTCGAAGCCTGCTGGGGGGCCCAGCACAGTGGGTACTCACCGCGGACTCAAATTAGACCTCACCATCCCTGGGGGGCTGCTATCTGTGAAACTGTCGCCACTTTCGAAGCCTGCTGGGGGGCCCAGCACAGTGGGTACCCACCGCAGACTCAAACTAGACCTCGCCATCCCTGGGGGGGCTGCGATCTGTGAAACTGTCGCCACTTTCGAGGCCTGCTGGGGGGCCCAGCACAGTGGGTAGTCACCGCGGATTCAAATTAGACCTCGCCATCCCTGGGGGGCTGCGATGTGTGAAACTGTCGCCATTTTCGAGGCCTGCTGGGGGGCCCAGCACAGTGGGTTTCCCGCACGTCTTTCTCCTGCTCTTCGTTCCCGACTCCCCATGTCCTCTTCGAGCCTGTAGTTGTCGCCCCTCGTTCTTGTATGGTTCTCGTGCGCATCATGCCACAGGCGCGTGTCCCAAGTAGCTTACATATCAAACAACGGATCCTGCAATTCGATTGTCCATGCAAGTTTCGGCCAACTCCTCGCTTCCCATGATACAAATGGGTTGCGCGCCCCTCCCGCCCTGGACTCCCGCCCCGTCCCGCGGCGGAAGGGTGGGGGTCCACGGGCAGGAGGGGCCCCCCCCGCCGCGGCGGCGCCCGCGGCAGGGCGGGGAACCACGGCGATCCTGGAGGCGCGCCAGACTGCCGCTGCACGCAGGGCCGCGAGGGCGAGGTCTCGAGGCTCTGCCCACCATCCACGGGGCCCTCCGCGCTTGGGGCGCCCCTCCCGCCCGCGGCGGAACGAGGGGTATTTTTTTAAACATTTTTGGGGTACTTTTGGGGTATCTTTTTATTTTTCCTCGAAAATCCCCCTGTAGGGGGACACTCCCGACATATAAGGTGAGGGGGGCGAAGTGCTCGCAGAGAGATGGCCCGAGTGGCCTCCCTCCGCCGGGGTGTGCGCCCTCCCCCCGCCGGGGGAGGGCCCCGAGCGGGCGCCGGCGGGCCTCGCTGGAGGCAGGGAGGCGGGCGCTCCTGGCGGCTACTCGGCGGCGCGCAAAAATCAGGAGGAATATTCAGAAGGAGGAGTAAGGAGGCTTCTTAGAATTAAGTCTAGCGGTCCCTCTACAAGAGGAATATTCAGAAATAGTGAAAAAATAGGCTGGGCACGATTTTTTAACCATTTTTTGAATATGCTGGGGCATTGTCTGACAATTTTTTCTTTTTCGCCCCAAATCCCCCTGTAGGAGGACAGGCCCGACCTAAGGGTAGGGGGAGGGGGGGAAGCTCCTTGCAAGGAGGCCGGTGCCCAGAAGGCGCCGGCCTCACACCTGGAGCACAAGGCCCGCGCCTTCTAAGGAGCAGCCTCCTTCCAGGAAGCCCCCCACTCCCCCTACCCTTAGGTCGGGCCTGTCCCCCCTACAGGGAGATTTTGGGCGAACAACAAAAAAACAGTCAGAAAATACCCCAGCACATCCAAAAACGGTGCAAAGGTCGTCCCCGGACTCTTTTTTGACTGCTTCCGAAGATTCCCCCTGTAGAGGGACAGGCCCGACTTACTTCTACGAAGCCTCCCCCCCCTCCCCCTACACCCCGCTCTGCGCGCGGCGCGGGGCCGAGGGCGGCAGGCGCTCCCCGGCGGCGGCGGCGGGAGCGGCGAGGAGGCCGCTGCCTCTCCACGAGTGCGCGCGCGTGCGGGAGTGCTCCAGATTTCGTACGAAAGGGAGGGGGGTCTCATTTCGGGGGGGGTCTCTTCCAGGCTATCTTGGAGGGCCTGGGGGGTCCTGGGGACGGTGTTTTGCAGGGTTCTCCCACGGGGGGGGTCTGAAATGGCTTGTCTTGGAGGGTCCAGACCCCCTCCCTTCTATTACGAAATCTGGAGTACCCTCGAGGCGCCGCCGCGCCGCGTGCGTTCGACGGTCCCAAAGGTTAGGGAGCAACTGCCGGGAGGCTCTCGTCGGAAAGACTGAGGAGGACCAAGAGCCCCATTCGGGAGCTGTCGCGCCGGAGTGCGCCTCGGATTGCGCGGGATGGAGCCGGACGAAGCCGGATTGAGCGGGATGAAGCCGGATGAAGCCGGACTTCGGACCCACGCAAAATCAGAATCTGACCTCCCGGGAGCTGCATCCCAACAGCTGGACGCCGCCGACACCGCGGCAGAGCCACGGCCAACACCCCTTCGCCCCGCGCCCCAGGCAGGCGAGGCCGGCCCCGCGGCCAAGAGCCGCGGCGCTCCCAGCGCGCGCCGGAGGCGGCGTCTGCCCCGGCGCTCGCGGCGGCCTCTCCCCAAGACGCAGGGCCGCCCGTCGGAGCAAGCGGCGCGGCGACGCATGCCCCCGAGCTTCGTGAGGTTGTTCCGCCGTTGTTGTTGTCGCTGTTGTTGTTGTTGTCGTTGTTGCTGTCGTTGTTGTTGTTGTCGTTGTTGTATTTTTGTTCGGCGCTCATTCTGGGATCCCTAGGGACGCGTGTTCCCACCGCCACTGCACACAAGACCGGGATTTCGCATGGACTCCCGTGCACTCCGCGGCGAAAAGCGGCCTGTCATGCGTGCCAGAGCCACCCAAATGCGGCTCGAAAAGGGCAGCCGGAAGATTCGTGAGGTTGTTCCGTGCGACTGGGCACCCCAATTTCACACGGTCCTGGAGCAGGGCACCCACGAGCGGTCAGAAGCGAGCCTTGCGCGAGATGGCGCAGCGACCTGACGCAGGGGCCTGCGCGGTCCGCCAGCGCGGCACGCCACGCTGGAAGCGAGGGTACTTACGCGGGACTTTACGCGAGCAGCTTACGCGCCAACGTCGGCACAATCGAACCCGATGTTTTGGGTATCGCTCATATGTGGGTGACCCCTTCGGCCATCCAGTTCCCCTTCTTCGGGCAAACGTTCCGGGCATCGTTTTCGCACGCCGTTAGTATATACGTCCTACTCCTGGTGCTGTTCACCGCCTGGCTGCGGTTTCTGTCTGCCTCCTCGACTTGGGCCCTCCTGGCCCTGTCTCGGCTGCGGCCCTTCTAGTACCCTATGTGGCTCCATCTCGTGCTCTTGCAGCGTGCTGTGCTCGCACTCTCCCCTGGGTGTGGCAACTGTGAAGTCGGGCCTGTCCCCCTACAGGGAGATTGTGGACGAAACATAAAACAGACTCAACACATACCATGAGACAGTCCCAAATGGTCAAAACATCGTCCCCTGACCACTTTTAAATTATTTTCGAATATTCCTCCTGCAGAGGGACAGGCCCGACTTCAGGCAACTGCGGCCTCGCATTTCAGTTTTCCCTCTCCGGTGTTCGCAAGGGTGGCGGCACGCCCCCCCCGCCCTCGCTGCCGAGAGAGACTGCTCCGCGCCGTCGTGGTGCTGCGCCTGGTGTGCCTGCGAGGGGCCAGCCCCGATTCCTGTTGTGCAGGGGCCCTGCGACACGCACAGAAGTAGACACAGATCACAGGATTCCACATACATTCCCATGTTTTCTATGCGTTTGTCTCCTCCCCACTTCCCGTATTTCCCCACATGTTCTGGGGTATCGACGGTTCATTGTGTCTGTGTTTTTTTGTCCCCCCCCTCCTGATATTGGCACGGTGGAGCACCCTGGAACGAGCATCGTCCTCGGTGGCCTGAGCGCCCGTGAGGTGGCCTCACTCCTCTTCCTCGCGGCAGTTGCACTCAGGCACCAGGCTGGCTCACCCATAGGGGGAGTTTGCTTGGGAAGCGCTGATGATGCCAACGACGACGCCCAGGAACTTTTGCTCAGCGTGTCGCGGCGGCGGCCCCCGCGGCACGCTATGCCTCGTAAGCGGACAGCGTGTCGCTCCGCTCCGCGGGGGAGAGGCTTGGCACGGCTCGGGGCATCGACGCCAGGGGTCCCGGAAGCGGATCGCGTGTCGCGCCGAAGCGTGGTGGGCCAGAACCGGCGCCGCGACGGGCAGTCCAAAAGATCCCGGCCGCATCCTCTTCCTTCCCCCCTCCCTCCCTGCGAGCGGGTCGAGCCTCTACACGTCGTCCATTTCTGATCGTCGTGCTCATTTCTAATCGTGCTCGTTTCTAACTGTTCCTGGCCTCCCAGTGGCCAGGAAGAGGCTCAGGACAGAACAATCAGGAATGAGAGGACCTTGACCCCCAAGAAGTCAAAGAACGTTCGAAGAATTAGACATGAGCAATGTGTACCCCCGCTCGTCACCAGAGCGGGCCCGCCCTCGCGGCAGGAGGAAGGACGAGGGAGAAGGGAGGCGCATGGCGCAGGAGGCAGGAGGCGGGGGAGGACGAGGGAAGGAGGGGGGAGGAGTCGGGAGGAGGACGAGTCAGGAGGAGCATCGACGCCCTCCTCCTCCCGCAGCTTCTCCTCCACCCTCCCTCCCCTCCTTGTTCCTTCCGCCTCCGCCCTCGACTCCCTTGTCCTCCTCTTATTCCCTCTCCGCCCCCTGGATCCCCCGTGCGGGCGTGCCACCTCCCGGCGGGGCAAAGCCGACGAAGTCGCCGACGAAGGCCGGCCCTGCACCTCAGGGCAATGCGTCCCTCCACCAACGACTCTGAACCTAGCGAAGGTTTTCTTATTGGGCGTTTCGACGTTGGGCGGAAAGGGGGGGCGGGGGGGGGTGGATCAGGCTCGGGACCACTGCTTAATGCGCCTGCTTGCAACAGTGCGTCCTAGAGGGGAGACCCCACCTGCTCGAAACAGGCGCCCCAAACAGCCAAGATCTATTCCATGGGGGGAAGGAGGGTACGAGGGCCCGCGCCGATCGGCAAAACAATGAAAAAGAAAACGCTCCCCTACGACGTCGTGGTGCTTCGGTTCCGCAACTCTGGAAAAGGCCACACGTTGATGCACCGACGAACTGCGTGCACGGTGTGTATGGCAGAGTTCTTTCTCGAGGTGGGCGTATGACACGTCAGCCAAACCATGGGTTTGCAAACAATGGATGCGCACAGACGGTACGTATCTGTATACGTCTCACGTTCGTACGGCCCTAAGCCCTAAGAAAGCGCACGCCCCGAGCTCGAATGACCGATCGCTGGCACACCCCACCTCCAATAGCGGCATGCTCGCGCAGATGATGCTTTCGCACATCCAGCGATCCAGCGCGCATCTCTCAGCACATGCGTACACAACCTAGAATCAGCGAGTAAGAACAAACGGCATACGTACAAATAAAAAGTTTCCGGCCCGCGCGGATTTCTTGGATCTGCGCTGGACCCCCCTCCCTGGCGCGCGGAACGCGCCAGGAGAGGCGCCGGAGGCGCTGCTGGTGGGGCCCGGCGCGGGTCCACGAAATCCGCGCGGAGCGCCAAAAGTTCATGTGTATGCCGTTGCTTCTTCTTCAACGGACTCAATCAACTTCGCCCAACTAGCAGCATCGAGAACGCAGGCGACGGCCGCCGCATACCCGTGCGCGCGGGCAGAGCTTCCCCCGACGTCGGCGCAGCTCGCAAGGAGGCGAGAGCCGCGCGCACACGAGGGCATGGGGGCTCCCTCCCAGGGCGCCCCAAATCCCAACTCTGGGCCGATGTCGTCGCGTTCCCGCGACAGCGCCGGCCACGCCACCTCCGCTTTGGTTCCAGCGAGTCGCCAGAGATTCGACCAATGGGTTTGATCCACCATGGGTCTGGATCCACCAGTGAACCACCATGGTGCCATGGGTTTTGATCCACCAGCGACCCACCATTGACTCGACCATGGGCGTTTGCTTCACCATGGGTTTGGAGCCACCAGTGAGCCACAGTGGTACCACGGTTTTTGATCCACCAGCGAGCCACCAGCGATTCGACTGTGGGTTTTGACTCACCAGTGAAAACCACCGTGAGTCTTGACTCCTTGTGGTGACAGCGCACCACCATGGGTTTTGAGTCACCAGTGAATCGACCAGCGCCACACTTCTCCATGACGCAACCACGCCAGGAGCACGATTCCTCGTGAGCCTTGGGGCGGGAACTGGAGGCCTCCCCCAGTGGGGTCGGAGCAGACAGGGTCGGAGGATCGGCCCGCATCGTGGATGCATCACCGATGCATCGGCGACGCATTGCGTCGGCGACGTCGGCAATCGAACGGCGACGTCGGCATGGAGAAAGCGGGCTCCACGCTCCACGTGGAGCCGCATCGACGATGCATCGCATCGTCGATGCGGCGCCATCCTCCGACCCCACCTGCTCGAGCCCCATCCTGGAGGCCCAGAGATCCACGCTCGGCGACTCCGAAGGGTGTGGCTTGCACAAGAGGTGTGGCTTGCAAACCCGCCCCCCTGGGGGGAGGGCGAGGACCTGGACATCCCCGCCAGCGCCCCCGCGCAAGAGAGAAGGCGCCCACAAAGCGAAGCCCTGAAGATTCAACCAAAGCAGCTGGAGGCCCGCGGGACGGAGGCCGCGGCGCGCGACGGCTGCGCCTTGGGCCACGCGCCGGAGAGCTCCCAGCCCGCGCTGCTCTGGCGCCATCTTCCTTCTCGGGGTCCCTCCTCGTGCAACTGCTCGCCGTCGTCCTTCGCCTCGTCCTCCCTCCTCCCTCCTCCCCCTCGTCCTCGTCCTCGTCCTCCTCCTCCTTCTCCTCCTCCTCCTCCTCCTCCTCCTCCTCCTCCTCCTCCTCCTCCTCCCCCTCCTCCTCCTCCTCCTCCTCCTCGTCCTCCTCCTCCTCCTCCTCCTCCTTGTCATGTTCCGCGTGGTCGGCCTCGTCGTCTTGCCCCCGCTCCCCCTTCCCTGCCCCGCCTCCCCCGCCTCCCCGCCCCCCTCCCCCCGGGGGCGGCCAGCCTGCGAGGGAGCCCCCGTGCGAGTGCCGACCCGTCTGCCCACGAAGTGTCGCAATCCTCCTCCTCCTCCTCCTCCTCCTCCTCCTCCTCCTCCTCCTCCTCCCGCTCCTCCTCCTCCTCCTCCTCCTCCTCCTCCTCCTCCCACTCCCAGATGGTCTGGTACCGGAAATTTTCGGTAGCGATTTCGACGCACCCCGAATTTCGGTAGCGACCGGATCTTCGTTTGAGGGCGCTGGAATAACGGATTTCAGAACGCTCTGATACCGGTATTGGGCGCTACATTTCGGTATTTCGGTAGCGACCGATCTCTGCGGAGCGCTACCGGAAATTTTCGGTAGCGGACCATCAGGGCTGGGGCAGCCCCCCCCACGAAGTCCCCCGCGAAATGTCGCCATCCTCCGCGCTGTTTTTTCGCACGCGCTCAGGAGGCCCCCGCCGCAGGAGGGGGTGGGGGGGGGGGGCGAACGAGGCGCGGACGGAGCCGCGGACGGAAGTGGGCCACTCAGTGGGCTCGCGACGCTAGGTGGCCCCCTCGCGAACTCCGTGGCCCATCGCAACCATGAGTGGTCCACTGGCCAAGCGATTCTGCCACGCTCCAGCTCATGGTCCTCTGGGAAAGCCGCTTCGTCACCCATGCCGCTCGGGCGTGCTTTGCTTCACCCCCAGACGACTGGGACACCTTCAGGCAGCACCGCGTCCGTCGTATGGGCATGCGCGAGCAGCCATGGCAAATACGCCCTCTGGTTTCTCCATCACTCGCCATCGCTCGGACGTCCATTCCCTGTGTTTTTTGGTCGGTTTCGTGCGTGTTTCTTCGCCAAATGATCGAGGATGCTCCTCGATGGTCCTTGCCGAAGGAAAACTGCACATGTCCGAGCGATGCCAAGATCAAGGGACATGCCTCCACAACGAACCCATGCCAGCGGCGCGGGCTGCACCGCTCCTGCCAGGTTGCTCCGAGGGGCGCTGCTGTGTTTGTGGCTGCCGGGAGCGCGCGCTATAGCGATCGACGGAGACCTCCGCCGCGCCCCCGAGCAGACCCGACGAGGGCCACATCGCGCCCCCCGAGCCCCAACTAGAGTCCTCCCAGAATGAAGGGGCCCCAGGACGCACAAATAAATACACACACATAAAAAGATTCCCCATATTTTCCAATATGTTCTGGGTTTCTGTCTTCCCCCCCCCACTTCCCATATTCTCCCATATTCTCTGAGGAATCGAGGATTCATTGTGTCTGTGTTTTTTCCTCTCCTGACAGATGGGGTCCGAGCAGGTGGGGTCGGAGGATCGTGCCGCATCGCCGATGCACCGCCGACGCATCGGCGACGTCGGCGGTGCATCGGCGACGCCAGCGCGGAGGAACTCGGGCTCCACCTCGAGCAGCATCGCCGATGCATCCGCGATGCGGCGTGACCCTCCGACCCCACCCACTCCGGTCCCCGTCTAGGATGCCTGGAACCCCGGCGTACCCACACCCCCTGTAAGTTTATATCGGGCGTGCCCCCCTACAGGGGGATTTTCGACGAAAACTTAAAAATACCCCAAAATACCCCAAGAATGTCAAAACATATGCAAACAAAAACATCCCCATACTATTCTTGGACTATTGTTTGAATCATTTCTAGGGTACCTTTTTCATTTTTCGTCGAAGATCCCCCTGTAGGGGGACAGGCCCGACTTAACATCAGTCGCCGATGGAGCCCCTCGCTCCCCGGTGCCCGACCCGCCGGACGTGGGGCCCCGCGCCCCTCCGAGGGCACTGCGCTCCCGAGGCATCGCCACTGAGTCTGTGGAAACTCCTCGTGCGCCTCCGCTGCGGCCGCACCCCCATCGGGCCCTGGACACCGTGCTAGACAGCCCACTCCTGCGAGGGTATTCGCAGAAGGCATCTATACACCACCACCGTGCCAAGGCAGGGCCATCCTGGGCCCCAGGATGGTGTATACGCCCTCCTGGCCGAGGCCAAGAGGGTCTATACACCATCCTGGGGCCCAGGATGGCCCTGGCCTGGCACGGTGGTGGTGTATAGATGCCTTCGTCGCAGGATCGGACTTATCCATAACCACCGACTCTGGGATCCAGCTTCGGGGGCCTCCACTGCACCGAGCGCGGCCACATCCAGAAATCACTGGCCGCTGGTGGATGTGGGTAGCTTTGGCCCCTCTGGTGCCGCCGGTGGAGCCCAGGAGCCGATCCAAGAAACCCGCGCGGAGCGCCAAACATTTCTGTTTATGCGTTGCTTCTTCTTCGAATCCTGCGGGATCCTGCACCTAAGCTCGGGCCAGTGCACCCCTCGGCTACACGCAAGAGTGACCCTGGGTAAGCGTGACCTTTGGTGCGCGCAGCTTCTTGGGGGCCGCGGGGGGACCGAACACCAGCGCGCACGACGCAACTATCGCATCGCGTTCGGCGATCGGGGGACCCCGCTGGGCCCGCACCAGAGTTCACTCGGGCGAAAGGCCACTCCTACGTCTAATCGAACCCCGGCCTCTGCAGGATCACGACAGATACGGCGCTCTGACTGGCCCCCGCATGGCAGTGACCTCCGTCTCTTACGCGCCCCGATGGAAAGAGGCCCGGCCGCCGCCTCCTCCTCATCCCTCCTGCCATCTCCTCCTCCTCCTGCTCCTCCTCCTCCTCCTCCTCCTCCTGCAATCTCCTCCTCCTCCGAGCCTCCTCCTCTTCCTCCCCCTCCCCCTCCTCCTCCTCCTCCTCCTCCTCCTCCTCCTCCTCCTCCTCCTCCTCTGTCAAATCCACTGCCTCCTCCTCCTCCTCCTCCTCCTCCTCCTTATCATCCTCATCATCATCCTCCTCCCCGTCCTCCTCCTCCTCCTCCTCCTCGCCCTCCCCCCCATCCCGATCCTCCCCCTGCTCGTCCTGCTCTCCTCCCCCTCCTCCCAAGCACGCCCCGCTGACAACACGCCCGACCGCCGGAGCGCCCGGGCCGCCCGGCGCCTCGCAGCCAGGCGACCACCAGGGCCACCATCAGGACGGCGAGGGCGGCCGACAGGCAGCACAGGCAGCAGCAGGCCGCGGGGCTCCGCGGCCCCGCGTCCTCCTGGGGGCTGGCCATCGCTCGGACGTCCACTTCCTGTGTTTTTGTTGGTTTCGTGCGTGTTTCTTTCGCCAAATGATCAAGGATGCTCCTCGATGGTCCTCGCCGACGGAAAAATGCACACGTCCGACCGATGCCAAGGGGGGGGGGGGCAGGAGGGATCGTCCCCGAGCTCCTGGCGCCCTCCCCTTCTCGAGCGCTCGCGCGCTCGCCTCTTCTCCGGGCCCCCCGGGGCGGGGGCACGGACGGTGGCAGGAGCAGAAACACTCGGAGGTCCGCGCGGATTTCGCGGATCGGCGCTGGACCCCAGAGGCGCCGCCAGGTGGGTCCAGCGCGGACCTCCGAGTTTCTATCTTTATGTCATTGCTCGTTCCCCTAACGGGGCCCTCACAGATCGATCGGGCTCGAAGAATGACGCAGAAAGATGGGATCTATAGAGGCAGCAATGCCGCGGGGTGCCGCGGCCCCGCGTCCTCCTGGAGCTTTTCGTGTTCTCGCGGCCGTAACGGGCGTTACGGGGGGGGAGGGGGGGGCCCTGACCTTCCAGAGTGCTACAAGATAGCACTCCAGACCTTTAGCCCTATCTGGACTGCCTCAGACCTCGACAGGAATTTGGACGTTGATGTCCTGGTACTATCTTCTTAGCCCTCCCGGAAGGTCAGGGGGTAGGAGGCAGAACGCGCGTTATGGCCCAGAGGGTAAACAAGCACTCTCCTGTATGGCGAAAGAGGGCATACTGCAGCCGGTTCTCGATTCCAGAGGACACAAACAAAAATCGACCCCCAGCAGAAGCACCCCGACAAGCGAAGCCGCTTCGTAAACGCACCCAAGGGGTCGAACGCCCAAGGCCGCGCGGTGGCGCTGCCCCGCGTCCTGTTAGGAGGCAACTGCTGGGAGATATTCGCTGGAAGGATTCAGGAGGAGTGACCCCCAACGGGGGGCTTCTACGCCAGACCAGGCCGCGGATCAGGAGGGATGAAGCCAGGGCAAGCCGGACTAGGCGGGATTGGGCCGGAGTAAACGAAATTTCGGACCAGGGCAAGGTCAGAACTTGACCTCCCAGGAGTTGCATCCGAACTCCTGTGCGGCGCAGGAGGACATACTGCAGCCGTTGCCTGATTCAGCTTGACAAATCACGCTTGGAGTTTCCGACGCGAGTGTTCTAGCCGCGTGGTAACTCCAGAAGCACATGACGTGCAGGGGCCCTGCGTCCAGATGCCCATGGGTATTTGTGACGACGGCCCCCCGCCCTCAAAACAACCTCTTGCTTCGCGCGGCCGCATGGGTGTGGAAACGCAAGGCTGGAATAGGGACCGGCTGTGCAGTAGGGGCCCGACCACAAGAAACCTCCCACCAGAAATCCAACCCTGGGACCCTAGAACGTCCGTTGACATTTGGTAAGAACGTCACGATGTCCATAACAACATCACCGAAACACACAAGAAACTCAGGGCACCCTGGAAGCAAGCAGGGTGTTTCTCGGCACGGGTTCCCGCTGCATGGCTGGGCGATGCCGATCCTGGGGATCGGCGGCTAGCGAGGGGGGGGGAATGAGAAGGAGAAGGCTTTCTCAGAAGGCGGCCAGACTTCTCAGAAGCCATTGCGCCTTCTGAGAAGTTTGTTTTCTGTCGTGGGGGAAGGCTCAGGAAACTTGTCAGAAGGCTGGGGGACTTCCGAGCCTTCTGAGAAGGCCCGCCCCTTCTCCCTTCACCCCCGGGCGCGCTGCCGATAGAAGCCCTCCAAGCCTCTCGCCGTGGCCGCGGAGACGAGATGGGGACAGATCAGCATCGTGCGCAGGGCTCGGCGGCGGGCCCGGTGGGGAGCAGGGAAAGAGGCGGGCCAAGGCTCGGAAGTCCCCTGGTCTTCTGACCAGTTGTTTCCAAGCCTGCCCCGAAGGCACCCACCACCTCTCACCAGGCCAGGGAGCCCCTGAGGAGCCCCACCGCCTTCTGAGCTTAGCTGCCCCGATACGCGACACGCAAAACGTAGCGTGCTCACTCGTGGCTCAACACGTCGACTGAACACGTAGGTACAGTGCGGGCTCGGCCGCAAGAACCCCTCGCAAGAATCTCTCACTTCCCCCCCTCGCTCGCCGCCGGGGGGAAGGAGGGCGCGCCGGGGGCAGCCGAGGGGAGAGGGGCCCGCCCTCGCTCGGGCGTCCGCTCCCCGGTGCCCGCTGCGGCCTCGGGCGTGCTCTTGCTGCTCGGTGCTAACAGTGAAGTCGGGCGTGTCCTCCCACAGGGGGATTTTTGGAGGAAAACAAAACAATAGTCAAACCATGCCCCACAAAGGTCAAAACAATAGTCAAAACATGCCCCACAACGGTGCTGCAGTGAAGCCGGGCGTGTCCTCCCACGGGGGGGGGTGAGAGGAAAACAAAACAAATAATCAAAACAAATGCCCCGCAACGGTCAACACATACGCAAGAAATAGTCCCCAGACGATTTGCTTGACCATTTTTTGATATTCCCCCTGTATAGGGGCAGGCCCGACTTCCTGCTACAGGGTGCCTCTCGACGGTAGGACAAAACAACAAAACACACAGACACGTCCGAGCTCGATGCCGAGGGGGGCGCCCAGCCCAGAGATCCGACAACATGTTTAGGTCGGCGGTGTCCCCCTACAGGGGGGGATTTGAAGGGGCCCTCACACACACACACACACACACACACACACGCACGCACGCACGCACGCACACACACACACACACACACACACACACACACACACACACACACACACACACACACACACACACACACACACACACACACACACACACACACACACACACACACACACACACACACACACACACACACACACACACACACACACACACACACACACACACATACACACACACACACAAAAAAACAAATACACACACATCACAGGATTCCCAATAGTTTCAAATATGTTCTGGGTGTTTGTCTTCCCCCCCACTTCCCATATTTTCCTATTTCCTTGGGAATCGACGATTAATTGTGTCTGTGTGTGTGTTTTCCCCTCCTGGGGATCTTGGACGAAACATAGAAAATATACAAAAATGCTCCGAAGATGCCCAAACATACTCAAAAAGTAGTCCCCAGACTATTGTTTGGCTATTTTTGAACATTCCCGCCTGTAGAGGGACAGGCCCGACTTAACGATATGTGGAGTGGAACGACAAGGGACCATGACCGAGACTGAGCGAGGAAACGTCGCGTCGATCTTGGTCACCGTCGATCTTGGTCAGCGCCAATGCGTGGATTACCCTCGCGAACCGACTCCGCCGACATGGACCATGACCAAGACCGGCATCGACACGATCCCGCGACATCTTGGTTATGGTCCCTGCGTTTCTCCTCTCGAATTTGACTCTTGCGATCCTGGCGCTAAGATCTCCTCGACCTCAGCCCCCGTTCGGTGGCAACTCATGGGAGCCTCCCATACCATCTGGTTTGCTCGTGCGAATCGACTCTAATCGACTCTAAATCGACGCTAATCGACGCTAGTCGACGCTAAATCGACGCTACATAGGAGCCCATCGACTCTAACCGATGCTCAATCGGCGCCATCTCACCGACTCCCAGACGCTACTCGGCGCTCATCGACGCCGAAGACGGAATCAAGAGGGCATGCCAGGAAACAGTTTTGTTTAAATCGGCGATAACCCGGGTTATCCCGGGGAGGGGGAGGAGGGGGGCGGCCGATATCCTAACCCTCGCGCTGTGGGCAGCCCTGCATATGCCCGCGCCGCCCTCCCGCGGACCTGCACAACCGGCAGGGTCAGGTTATCCTGGGGGGGGGAGGGGGGGCAAGCCCGATAACCCGGGTTATCGCCGACCCTGAAAACTATCCCCAGGCTCCCACGACTTGCTACCGCACCCGGCGCTTTCTTCCTGGGCCTCAGCCCCCCCAGGTGCTGCTGCACGGGGCCCTCCCGGGGGCCCTCCCCGAGCGGCTGCGGTGCGGAGACCTGGCCTTCAGTCGGCCCTGTCCTTCTACGGGGGGAAATTTCAACAATAGTCAAAAACTAATCAGGGGATGATTTTTGGACCATGTTTGAACATTTTTGGAGCATGTTCGGGGGACTTTTTATTTTTCGTCCGAGATCCCCCCGTAGGGGGACAGGCCCGACCTAGACCTGGTCCCCCGCGGAGCGCGCCGGGGCCCGCGGGGCCGCGCACGGCACCCGCTGGCGCTGCGGGCCCCGCCCTCGGAGCGAGGGAGGAGGAAGTGGAGGAGGAGGAGGAGGAGGAGGAGGAGGAGCGAGCGAGCCGCAGGAGAGGCGTCCGAGTGACGAACACCAACCGCGTGTGAGACCTGAGAGCCACAGGGGTGGCGGAAAGGGCGAAAGCCTGGGAGAGGGTGGGGCGCCTCAGGGAAACCACACCCTAAATCCTCCCAGGGTCCAAAGAGCAACACTAGGGGGCAGGGTTCGGGCCAGAACGCGCCGCACCTGCCCCTCGCTGGCGGGGCTCCAAGCCACGGGTGATTCTGTCGATCGCCGTGTGCTGGTTAGCCCGTGTCTTTGGATTCTCCGAAAACCCTTGGCGCAACGCCCGCAGTTTGCGGGCGGACCTAAAGGACTCGGACCCGTTGAAATTGCCCCCGCACTTGCGGCAGCAATAAACGGACTTAACACAGAAAGCGTCATGCCCCAATTCAGCGAATTCGGCAAGCACTGGTTGGGGAGCGTCGGCCGAGCCACTGGCAGCATGCACCTGCTCCAGCGGCTGAGGAGGGACCGCGCCAAGCCCCGAGGAGGCCTCCAGAGGCCCAGACGTGGACCCCAAAATCCTATCGGCCGCCTCGATGGCAGCCGTGACCCTAGAGTCCGAAATGCTAAGCCACGCCTCAGAACTCCGCAGGAAGAAGTCATCGGCCAGGCTCTGGACCAGAGGCGAGGGAGCACACACACGACCAGCTCCCGAGCGAAGAGTATGGAGGGTACTCGCACTTCGAGCGACTCGATTGCACCGACGACACCGATACTCAGACAACCTCTGGCAGAAAAGCAGCTCGTGGTCCTGGGGCCTCTCGAAGACCACACGCTTGGGCACCTGGGCAAGCTCTGGGTCCCGCTCCACGATAGGATCCGTTCCCCACTTCCGAAACTGAACCACCTGGAAGGCCGCCCAAGACACATAATGCAAGACCTGCTTGTGCTGCTTCAGCGCAGCGGCCAAACTATCAGCCACTGTTTTAGACACCATGTGTGCAGCACTGCCGCACTTCGCGAAGAAGTCGGCCCAGGCATTGCCGACGAAGGCCTCCAGCTCGTCTGGAGTGGCCGACTCGATGATGTCCTCCAGCTTCCTGTGAGCTGGAGTCCACTGAAACCGCACTGGTGGCAGACGTGGATCGTGTGCTCTGGCAACCGAAAAAATGTCTCTCCAGACTCGGGCGTGCTTCGCTTTGCCAAACTCGTCCCGTTCGAGAGCTCTCTCTCCCTCTCCCGAAGTCCTCGCACCGCGAGCCGAACCCCCAGGGCTGTGGGGGGGATCGGCTCGAGGCTCGAGGACTTCGGGCGTGTTTTCCGGAGCTCTCGGCGGCCTGCCAGCCTTGGGGTGCCTCCTGGCGGCTGCGCCTCGCCGGGAGCGCTCCGGGGCTGCCCGGGAGCGTCCCGAGCGGCCGCCAGAGGCCCGAGCGAAGGCCCGGAAGCTCGTCGGAGCAGGGGCAGCGAAGGGGCGGAGCAGGGGCAACATCCTTATCGTCTTCGCTCCTCCTCCTCCTCCTCCTCCTCCTCCTCCTCCTCCTCCTCCTCCTCCTCCTCCTCCTCCTCCTCCTCCTCCTCCCTCCTCCCTTCCTCCCTCCTCCTCCTCCTCCTCCTCCTCGAAGGGGATGCAAGCAGGGCACGTCCTGTTGGTCTCCATGCTGCGTTCATGCTGTCTGTTTCCCACTGGGGGACAGATCTTTTCGGGGGGGTCCTTCCAGTCATGCGGGGGGGATTCTGGACGAGAACCTTGATGCAAGGTCGAAGGGAACCTTAAATCCCGCCAGCCATTTGAGCGCAGGAGGTCTGCCGAGTTCGCTCTTGGCCCTTCCAGAACCCCTTTTCCCTTCGGGGAGGGATGCCATCCCCCTCCCCTCCCAAATTTTTTGTTTGGGGTGCCGCGAGCGGCCAGGGCGCTCAAGATTACACAACAGAGCTCCAAGAGGGCATCCTACACTCCAAGATGGCCTCCAAGAGGGCTCCCGAGAGCCAAAGATGGTTCAAGAAAACTTCCGACATGTTCCAAGAGGCACCAAAGACCGCACCAAGAGGGCTCCAAGTGCTCGCGGAGCCCTCGCATGACCCCCCCAGGAGGTCAAACTCCTCCACAAGCAAATGTGGGATGGGGCCTCCAGGTGACCACATGATGACCAACAGAAACCAAGAGACAACAACAGAACATATGTCTTGTCCGAAGACGGCAAGGCAGAGCCAGTCCGCTCCAGCGTGTGGCTTTTGGGGGCAACCGAACGGCTGATTGTCCGGCGTGCAAGAGGAAGGAAGAAGTCGAGGGCGGCCGCGCGGGGGGAGGGGGATGGGAAAGCGCTCAGACGCGGAAGAGTTCCGCGCAGAGCAGACAACAACAAACAACAAGCACGCTTCGAGTTTTGAAATAAAGAGGCCCTCGACATATATAGGTAGGAGCCTGGGGATCCAACACTACCATCTTCCAACGACCGGAGTGCAGCCGAGCACCTCCCGCGGTGAGTATGCCACGACACGGAAGGGTCTGGGCCTCTCCGCCGTCTCTCCCGTCCGCGGCGAGCGAGGGGGGGGCGCGAGAAGGGGCGGGACTTCTAAGGAGGCCTGGCAATCCCCCCAACCCTCTGTGGACGGGCGCGTTCCTCCATTCGCAAATTGACTACTCGCAACTGGCCCGGTTCCGCCGCGGGAGATGTACGATAGTGTACACATATAGGAAAATAGATGTATTCTTTTGGTTTTTGCGAGTAGGCACTTCGCGATCAAAGTGGAACGCGCTCGGTGATTCTGACAAGTGCTCTGAGCTTTCCCCAAAGACACACAAAAAACACCTCTCTGAAGGCCCGAGGCGCTGTGAGAAGCCCCGCCGCCTCCTGAGAAGGCCTTCTCCTTCTCACGTCCCCCCCTCGCTCGACGCCGATCCCCGACAATCAGCAATGGAGGGGGAGGACTGAGAGGAGGAGGAGGAGGATGAGGAGGAGGAGGAGGAGGAGGAGGAGGAGGAGGAGGAGCAGGAGGAGCAGGAGGAGGAGGAGGAGGAACCCTCCCAGTCCTCGACGGCCTGGTCCTTCTCGAAGGCGCCCTCGCCCTCGCCCACGAAGTTGTAGGTCTGCACCTGCCAGGAGGCCGGGCACCGCCGGCACGGGCGGCGTCCGCTCGGGGGGCCTCCACGGGCCTCCAGAAGGCCAACACCGCTCACGCCTCGGAGCGACCTGTCGCTGCTCTCGTCCTCTTCGGGAGCGGCCACGAGGGGGGTGTCCAAGAGGGGGGGGTGCAGATCATGACGGGCGGCACGTGCGCGGCCCAGCGGGGGGGGCCAGGGACGTAGTGAAACAAGCAGAGGCGCCATGACATCTGGGGAAAAATCATGGCCCCCGCCATGACATCCCCCCCCCCCCCTAGTCATCACCCCCCTCTTTTCCGCCCCCGACCTCGGGGGGCCGTCCTCGGCCCCACGGGCGAAGCAGAGCCAGACCGCACGGAGAACATCGCGTGGCGGCGGAGATCCGGTGCCCAGGAGCTCGGGGGCCCACGGATGCACAAGTCACGACGTCGGAGCAGCCTGCACAGCGAAACACTCACCAGTGGGAACAAGCAAATACAGTCTCCGTTCGAATCAAGATGAAGACCTCTGCTGTGTCCGCGGGCGGAAAACATCTTCCAATCCCCAAGTGGTAACTCCTCCGCCAACCCAGCTTGAGGCAAGCTCGCGAGACCTCCAACGTCTTGGAACACAATAAAGGCTGGTACGTTCTAATGTTCGCCGTCTGGGGGCTGCTTTCGTTCCCCAGTGCCGAATACCGTTCAAAACATATCAGGACTACAATGTGGCAAAAGGAGCAGGGTCGTAAGCTGCGTAGACGACGTGTTGCAGAAATCATGGCGTCGGATGCCTGACTCTCAAGCCCAATCTTCCAGGAACGCTGGGCCGATAAGGGGTTACTGGAAGCGGCTGGCGGACAAGCTGAGCGAACGCGAAGAGGGAAGGTTTTCGCATAATTGGCGTTGTGGTGTACACTGCGCACTGCTGTTGGTTCCCAGCGGCAATCTATGCACCACCACCCTCCCCGGAGACCCATGGTAGAGGCCTCCTAGATCGGGTCCGAGTAACTGGGTCGAAGGATCGCGCCGCATCGCCAATGCATCGCCAATGCATCGGCGACGTCGGCGTGGGGAAACACGGGTTCCACATCGAGCCGCATTGTCAGTGCATCGGCGATGCGGCGCAATCCTCCGACACCATCTACTCGGACCCACCCTAGGAAGCCTAGACATGGGCGACCCGCCGTGGGTGTCAGTGTGTATATTGTTGTGTCGGACGACTGTGCGTGCACGGCCCGTGCACGATTGACGCAGGAAGACGGGATTGACGTACCCCGCCGCCTCGGTGCTGAATCCTTCGCGCGCCCTCGCGGCACGCGATCACAAATGTGCTCAGCTCAACGGGCTCTAAGGATTGGGGCACGCCGTTAGGAGGCAACTCGTTACTGGGAGGTCTTCGTCGGAAGGATGAAGGAGAATGAAGCCCCATTGGGAGGGCGCTCCTGCGCAGGATTCGGCCGCGGAGCACGCGGGATAAAACTGGATCCAGCAGGATGAAGCCGGAGCGAGCGGGAGAAAGCGGGATCAAGCCGGATGGAACATCGCACTTCGGACCAGGGCAGAATCAGAATCTAGACATGTCCGACTTCCTGATTGCTTCAGGGCGGCGTCCCCAGAAGTCCCGAGTACCCTTTCCCCGGGCCCGGTTTTTCACCCCGAGCCGTTTTTTGACGGCCCCGAGGCCCGGCGAGGGCCTCCGTGAGCCCGAGAACGGCGGAACTGGCCATCGCTCGGACGTCCGTTCCCTGTGCGTTTTTTTTCGGTGTCGTGCGTGGTTTTTTCGCCAGATGATCAAGGACGCTCCTCGATGGCCCTCGCCGAAGGAAAACTGCACACGTCCGAGCGATGCCAAGGAGAAGCCTCCGCCCTGAACACTTCCTCTGCGGCGCGAGCACGTCTGGGAAGCTGACCTCCCGAGGCGTCGGCACGATATCCTCGCGCGGGGGCCCCACCGAGAGCCCTGCCCGATCCGCGAGGGCCCCAGGGTTACGTCGGGCCCGTCCCCCTGCAGGCCGATTTTCCAGGAGAAATCAAAAAGATCCAAAACATCCTCGAGGACTGTCAAAAAATGCTTAGAAAATAGTTCCCCGACTATTTTCTTACCATTCTTGCATTTTTTTCGTTCCCAGAGCGAGATGACACCACAGATGAGGAATCCTATTCTTGAATCTTTCCCCTGTAGAGGGACAGGCCCGACTTCACCCCGTGGGCCCCGAGCGGGCCAGGAGTGCGGGCCGCGCTTCTCCCGGATGCTTTTTTGCAGTAGTATGTACCCGATCGACCTGATATTCAGATGGCGAGCGGGAATAAGACCGAATATGAGGAGAAAACAAACTAGAGCTGAAACGAATTTTCAAATTTCGAGAACTCGAATTTAAACAGAGCAAAATTATGCAAAACTTCCGTCGAGATATTTTTGCCAACTACGTTGCCCCAGGGCCCCACGGCACTCGGGGCGCGCCTCGGCGCACCGGAGGCCGTTCGGGGCGAGCCTCGGGCAGCCCCGCGACGCTCTCGTCGAGGCGCAGCTGCTGGAGAACACCCCCAAGGGTTAAGTCGGGCCGGTCCCCCTACAGGGGGATTTTCAACGGAAAAAAAACACAACAAACAATACAAATAGTGCAAACATAATACGCGGACTATGTTTTTCAATATTTTTGACCTTTTGGGGGTGTTTCTTTTTGTTATATATATGTATATATTTCGTCGAACATCCCCCTGTGGGGGGGACACGCCCGATTTAACCCAAGGGCCGGAGAGGAGCCACCGAAAAGGCGACAGAAGCGTCAGACAACCTAGGACTTCGAACCGCCTCTCTTGGTAGTCCCCAATCGTCGTGGTGACAACGCCCGGCGGTGAGTCTCGGGCGATTCGGTGTCACCACCCGGTTTGGGGAATAGCGTGCTTTTCGAGGATGTCCCGAACGCTGGTGGGCCCAGGAGTCACAAAGCCTGGCGGTGTCCCCGTGTTCCAAAACTCGGCAGCGACTTTTTGGGGGATTCCAGGTCACCATTTGACATCTCACCACCTAGTTCGGGGGCTCCCAACTATCCCTCGAACCTCGAACCTCGAACCTCGTACCCGAAACCTTCGAGCCTCGGGCCAGGGTCCAAAGGCACGTGATCGAAGGATGGGTACGAATCGTGCGAAGGGTGTACCAAAATGGCGAGGTGGCGGCGTGCGGACTTTGTCGCTGGGGCTTCGGTGAAGCTCCCTATGGAGCCACGAAGCGCGCGAGAGGTGTGCCGCAATAGGGCGTGGCCGACATGCGGATTTTGCCGCTGGGGCCTTCGGTGAAGCTCCCAACGAGGCCACGAAGCGCTCGAGGGGTTCGCCGAAACAGGGCGGTGTCGCTATGCGGACACTGCCACTGGAGCCTTGGGTGGAATTCCGAATGGGGCGCGAAATGCGTGCGGGGTGTGCCCGATGGGGCGGTGCCGCCATGCGGACTTTGCCACTGGGGCCTTCGGCGCAGCTCCCTGTGGAGCCGCGGAGCCCAGAGATCCGACGTCGTGTTTTTTTCAATATGGAGTCCCCGTTCCCCAGGACCAGTTTCTGAAGGTCCCGGGGCCCGGCGAGGGCCCCTGGAGGCCGAAAACTGCGGAAAACCTCCGTCTTGTTTTTGTTCAATGCGTTGGATATCTGGGAACGTGTGAGGGGTGTGTCGCAATGGGTGCGGTGCCGCCACGCGGACCGTGCCACAGACTGGGGCCCTCGGCGCAGCTCCCGACGAGGCCACGAAGCACGCGCGAGGGGCGTGCCGACTTGGGAGCGGTGCCGCCATGCCGACGTGGCCACTGGGGCCTTCGGCGCAGCTCCCCAGGGAGCGACGGAACGCGTGAGGGTTGTGACGCAGTGGGTGCGGTGCCGCCATGCGGACTGTGCCACCGGGGCCTGCGGCACAGCTCCCTATAGAGGGCCACGACACGTGCTGAACTAGGCGTGCGGCTACAGGGGGACTTTCGACGAAAAACAAACAATACCATCAAAATACGGCAGAAAGGTCAAAACATACCCTAAAAATAGTCTCCATACTATTTTTGGAATATGTTTTGACTATTTGTTGGGTATTCTTTATTTTTCGTCTTAAATCCCCCTGTATGGGGGACAGGCCCGACGTAAAGATGGCAGGACGGGAGGAGGGAGGAGGGGGAAGTGAGGAGATGAGCCATGCGGGGCGGTGTCCCCTCAAAGCGAGGACCCGATACTGCAGGATGGTTGGGAAATGCCGCTACTCCCTGGAACTCTCCCCAGGTGCGCTCTGGCCCGCACTTCGAGGCGGCTCCATGGCGACGAGGAGCTGTCAGGAGGCCAAAGGCAGGCGCCCCCAGGAGGCCGAAAACGGCGAAAACGACGGACGGACAGCGGTATAGCCCCCAGGAAGGTCCCGACCGCCTCCCTGGGGATAGGTCGTTCGCCCCGGGGTCCATGTTGGACCTTTCTGGGGCCCAAGAGCTCCATGAAGCCGAAATCGAGAAACAGAAACTCCAGAATAGAACATAATCACATCGTCGGAGATCTGGGTCCCTAGACGAGCGTGTTTTCTTCGCGGCGATGAAGAGCATTATTGGGCGTGGGCGGCGGGGGGGATAACCTAACGCTCCCGTCCCCCACCGTGACAGACTGTGGTGCCGGTTGCACTGCGGCAGTGCCGGGGGCGCACTGGAGGGGGCGGGGAAGCGCTACGTTACGGCGAGGTCATTGGACAAGGAACCGTTGGGTAAGGAACTGAGGGTCTGGAAGCCAGTGGAGCTCCAATCGTGGATCGGCCCTGAATATAATATCGCCGCCGCCCTGGTCTGCAGCCTCCTGGACAGTCCTTAACGAACGCTCCCACCATACTTCGGGGAACAAAAAGTGACATAAACATAAAACCTCGGAGGTCCGGGCGGATTTCTCGGATCGGCGCTGGACCCCCCTCCCTGGCGCGCCTCCGGCGCCAGGGGCGGCGCCGGAGGCGCCGCCATGGGGGTCCAGCGCGGATCCGAGAAATCCACGCGGTCCTCCGAGTTTTTGTGTTTATGTCACCTTTTTGTTCCCCTGATACTGTATGGGGGGGCGTGCGAATCTCTTCACTTAAGGGTTGCGAATCCTTCCAGATCTAACATGAGATAACTTTACACATTACTTTTCATTGAGCGGCCTGCGCGGGCCACAGTAACTCCCATCCGGCCGCGCGACGGGCCACACTAACACCCACCGGGCCATACTACCACCCAACGGGCCACAGTAACAGCCGGTCGCGATACTGTATCTTTGGACACCCGAAATGGGTACCGAAAGAATGGGTACAATGCCCAACAGCACATG
>CAUYUJ010012570.1:369697-402197 GCA_963575745.1 Prorocentrum cordatum | reverse complement strand
AGCGACGCCGCCTGCTGAGCTCCGGGCGAAGGCCCCTTGGGCACCGGCTGCGCCTTCGCTGCTCCGGCGGCCCGCCAGGGGGGCCGGGGGGGGGCAAAGCTTCTCGGAAGGCAAGGCCTTTCTCAGAAGACCATCCCTGACGGGATTCCTGGAATCAGTCCCGGAGCTTCTGAAAACAACGCCCTGCTCTGAGAAAAGCCTTGCCCCCGCCCCCGGCCCCTCCGGCGACCCGCGGACTGCTGGCTCCGCCGCGGCCTTCTCCTCCGCGCCCGGAGCCGCCGTCGGGCCCGGGGTCGCTGTCGGGCTCGCAGCCCACGCCTGCAGGGTCCGGAGGTGCACCCGCGCGTCGCCCTTCTCGGCCTTGGCCGTGGCCTCGCTCAGGCCGCCCCCTCCGGCACGCACGATGCCTTCGCACAGCGGGGCGCGCGGGGCGCGCAGAGGGGGCGGGGCCGCATCGCATGCCTGGAGGCCGCGCCTCAGGGAGACGAGATCCAAGGACACGCCGTTCACCCACATGCGCCCGTGCGCGGCGCTGGCTCCCGGGAGGCCCGCGCCGCCGCCGGCGGAGCATTTCTTGTAGAAGGAACCCAGGCTGCGGAGGGGGGCGTTCGGAATGAACGACAGGTCCTCGCATTCAGCCACCAGGAAGCTCGCCGCCTCCAGGACGTCCTTGCCGGAGATCGCCGCGAGGTCCAGGGGCTCCAGCGACAGGGGGCCGCAGGCAGCAGTCTTGGTCCAGCTCGGGAACCAGGCGCGCACCTGGTCGAACGCCCTGGCGCGCTGATTATCGTCGCCTTCGGAGAACAAGAGGCTGAGGATGTCATTCTGGCTGATCGGACCCAGGAGCGTGGAAATGAGGGTGAGCTCATCTTTCTCGTCCGCGCCCTCGCCGGCCTGAGACAGCAGGGAGGCAACGATCTGCGCGCGATTCACGAGGCCCACGCTTGACCTGATCTTCTTCGTGAGCGCTGCGTTCCGCGCTGCTGTGAAAGCGGCAAAAAACTTGGATTTCCGCAACACTTCCCAGGCTGCCCATGGGAGATCCTTCTGTAGGCTGGTGATCTCGGTACCGGTCAAAGACACCGTCTCCTCGAGCTTCATCGACGCCATTTTGCACATCTGCAGGGGCATCTTGGGGGCGACGGCGGGCCACGCAGCCGCTGCATCTTCGAAGGCTTTGGAGAAATGATGCACTACGCCAAACGAATCATCTGCGTTCAATAACAGCTTCGTGACTCCAGAATAATACTTGAACATGTACTCTGGCGCTGGCTCCGGGCAAACCGTGTCGGTGCTAGTCCTCTTCGCTACCTCGGCCACGTGCTGCGTGAACCGCGCCGTCACCGCCTGCAGGGAGGTCGTCACGAACGGATCTGGATCCCACAAGGAAGGCGCTTTGTTGGCAGCGTCGAACATGCCGCGCGCCACCTCCTCGTCCGTCATTTCAGTCTCGCTCTTCTGCCGGCCCAGGCTCCGGCCGCGCCGGGCAGGCGGCGCGTCCGCGAGCCCCGCGCCGTCGGCACCGGCCACAGGCGCTGGTCTCTCGGCTTCCTCTTCTGGTCGCGGGGCCGGGCCAGGGAGCGCCGAAGCACCAGCGCCGGCGTCGAACTCAACCTTATTACCAGCCTTCGCCTTGGTGGTGAACAGCCCCAGGCCCAAGTCCAGCATCCTCACCGACGGGTCATTGTTGATCTGCTTGTCGAAGAACCATATCCCGCTCGCGGGACCCACGTTCGACGGCAGATTGGGGATCGTTTCAGGATCGACCAAGTGCGGCTTGGCCGCTTCGGGAACGACAGGCAAGCGCGTCTTGTACTGTGTCCAATACTCAATGTTCACCTCTGTGCTCGTGCTTGCCGTGCTGCGGCCGGTCCGGAGGAGGTTCGGGGTCACCCTGTCGCCGTGTGGCAAGCTGGCGGCAGCTCTCATGTACGATTGGATTTGTTGCTCGTCGGTCTCGGCCCCCGCGAAGTCCGAGTTTTTCTTCCCGAGTGATCGCAAGGCCTTCACAGCCCTGTTCCGCGCCTCCTGTCGGCGGCGCGAGGGCAGGGCGGGGGCAGGGCACAATGGCAACTAGAAACCAGGCGGTCTTGAGAAGCAGAGGGGGGAATAGGAGGAGGCGCAGGAGGAGGAGGAAGAGGAGGAGGAGGAGGAGGAGGAGGAGGAGGAGGAGGGGGAGGAGGAGGAGGAGGAGGAGGAGGAGGAGGAGGAGGATGGGAGGAGGGGGGGAGGAGGAAAGGCCAAAGCGGCCCAAGCGGCCCTAAGCGGCCCCAGCGGCCACAAGCCCAAGAGGCCCAAGCGGCCCGCGCTGCGAAAAGTGTCACTGGTTTCTAAGATGCCACCTGCCTCCACCGACCTCCCTCGGCACCGGGCCGATCACTGTTGACCAGAAGCTGTTGCATCAGGCGGGCACTCGCGCGCCAACGGCGCCAGCACTCAAGAGGCGAATGTGAGAAGGTGGACAAATGGGTTTGGGCCAAATGCGGCATTGAAGATTCAATGAAGAAGAAGCTGGCATGGCAGCTGAATGTTCCTCCTCATGGGTCAAAATATGGGGCCCATGGGAAGCGCACGCCTCGCCTTCCTCCTCACCCTCCTCCTCCTCCTCCTCCTCCTCCTCGTCCTCCCCTCCTCCTCCTCCTCCCCTCCCCTCCTTTTCCTCCTCGTCCTCCTCCTCCTCCTCCTCCTCCCCCTCCTCCTCCTCATATTCCCCCTCCTCCTCCTCCTCCTCCTCCTCCTCCTCCTCCTCTTCCTCCTCCTCCTCCTCCTCCTCCTCCTCCTCCTCCTTGTCCTCATCCTCCTCCTCCTCCTCCTCCTCCTCTTCCTCCTCCTCCTCCCTCCTCCCTCCTCCTCCTCCTCCTCCTCCTCCTCCTCCTCCTCTCCTCCTCCTCCTCCTCCTCCTCCTCCTCCTCCTCCTCCTCCCTCCTCCTCCTCCTCCTCCGCCTCCTCCTCCTCCTCCTCCTCCTCCTCCTCCTCCTCCTCCTCCCCTCCGTATTCTTCTTGTATTCATCCTCCTTCCCTTCCTCTTTCCCCTCCTCCCCCTCCTCCCCCTCCTTCCCCTCCCTTCCTCCTCCTCCGCCTCCTCCCTCCCTCCTCCTCCTCCTCCTCCTCCCTCCCCCTCCCCCGCCTCCTCCTCCTCCTCCTCCTCCTCCTCCTCCCTCCTCCTCCTCCTCCTCCTCCTCCTCCTCCTCCTCCTCCTCCTATCCTCCTCCTCCTCCTCCTCCTCCTCCTCCTCCTCCTCCTCCTCCTCCTCCTCCTCCTCCTCCCACTCCTCGTAGGCCACTCTGGGCCTAGGAGGAGTGGGAGGAGGAGACCGCTCTGGGCTCCTCTGGGCATCTCCCCCGGGGCTCGTTTTGCGAGGATGTCTCAGGCGAAGGCGCCGATTTGGGATTCGTCGGCGGATCCACCGGATCCAGCGGATCCGTCCGGAAACGGTGCTGGAGGCCGCTCTGGGCTCCTCTGGGCATCTCCCCCGGGGCCCGTTTTGTGAGGATGTCTCAAGCGAGGTCAACGCAGATCGCAACATGTGGAGGGCACACATGATGAACGGTCTACAAGCTCAACAGGCGTAGCGTCGAACTCGGGCTCACTCGACGTCCGCCTCTGCCTCTCGGGCCTTCGCGTCGGGAGCGCCGACGCAGCACTCGTAGACGCAGCCGAACGCCAGGATGACGACCCCGAGGAAGAACCAGAGCAAACACAGGTCGAAGTACCACTCCCACGCGAACCAATTCATGGTGATGATGATGGTAATGATAATGATGATGATAATGATGAGGATGATAACGATGGTAATGATGATGATGATGATGATGATGATGATGATGATGATGATGATGGTGATGACGATGATGGTGATGATTGTGATTGTTCGCTTCCGTTCGTTTCCTTGCATCAGCACATCTAATTCAAAACTTCGGGAGCCCACTCGCGAATCTTGGCATCTGCTTTTGCAGATCCCGTGGTGGCCCCCACGTCTTTTCGAAGGGAAGCCCGCTCTGAAGCGAGAAATTTCTTGCGAGAGCTCGTCGATTCACTGAAGCCGTGTTGCTGGAACCTCCATATCATCCAAGCCCTCAAACACAGATGCGTCATTGTCGGCTCCGGGGCATCCCCGTCGAGAGGGGCGGTCTTGATAGTCTTAGACATCTGGACCTCCCCCATGCCCCCTTCGTCAACTGGCCTGCACCATTCGTCCAATATCAGGAGCTTTGCATTGGGATATCCTGGGTGGCTATGGAGTCTGAAGTATCCGTTCTTCCAAATCGTGAAAATGTCTTTCGGGGCTGCCTTCTTGCATTTCTCCTCCAAGTCGGATTCGTCGCTGGACTCATGGCTCGCCTCGCTCGCAACCTCCCCCTCCTGACCCTCGTCCTTGCCGGGCTCCTCCTGGATGTCCTCCGCGGCGGTTTCAGGATCGGAACACAGCGTCGCTATATCGCTAGCGTCGCTCGCCCACACATCCTCGCCGACGCCGCCCACCTCCGCCTTGCCGGGGGGGGGGGGCGATGCACCCATCTCGCCCGCGTCGCCCTCGGGGCAAGCGTCGATCTCAACAGGGTCCATCGCCTCTATCCATAAAGCGGCCTCGGTCTCTGACGTCCGGGACAAGCGCGCCGCAATGCGATGCAACTCGCAGTCGTCGGCGCGCAGGCCCGCTCCAGCATCCCGGAGGACCTGGGAAATGGGCTTGTAGATGTCCGAAAATCCTGCAGAGACGTTGAGTGTCAAAGATCGGCCATCCCGAGGTAATAGAAACCCCCATGTCTCGGACCATAAAGAGAATGCAAAAAACGTATACTTCTCACCGCTCTGAGCAGCGCAGAAAATGCCAGGCGGCTGCCTGGCGAGCGTCGCCCCGAATGACGAACGGTCAGTGGCCGCGCGGATCGGCTGCAACCGGTCCATGTCGGAAAGCCCCTCAAACGGAGTCACCCTCCTGTTCAGCTCTCGCCGCGCCTTGCTAGCCGAAACCAAATGATCATGGAATTCACTTGCGTTGGAGTCCAGCCATTTCAACCACTGGGCGTTCGTCAACGGCATAATTGGATCATCGTCCACCAGGCTCCGAAGCTTCGCTTTCGCTGACTCTCGGATTACCTCCGCCTCGGCCCTGAGCGCCTGCCCATGCTCTGCGAGATACTCATTCCGACGCGCCTCGTCCCCGCGCTGAACCAACATACGCGCATGGTCGTCAGATACGCCAGTCTCCCAGTGCAGGCGCCCGCGGGGGCGAACAAATAACTCTGGCTGTCTCTGCGTGGCCAATTTCCAATATGTCATGGTGATGTCCTTCTGGGAACGCTGCACGCGCTCCTCACGCCGCAATTGCACGCGCCTGAGGATTCTGTTGCGGGAACACTTGGCCACGCCACTCGTGCGCGAAGCCTCGTTCTTTTTCGAAAACTTGTGCTCCCTTTCGACGTCTAAGCTATCCCCCTCGCCTGAATGGACAAAATCATGCAATTCCTGCTGGGCACCAGAAGACATCAGCCACGATGCAGCCTGCTCGTCTGTTCGCCCGCGCCTTGCCTCCGTCTGTAGTCGGAGGGAGTATCCCGCGTCGAGAGTAGAGGCGGGGAGGCGGATGAATGCCTGGGCCTCGTTCGTAGCAGCGCCCCCGTAAAATGCTCGCACAATTTTCCAAAGAAGCAAAGGGTACCCCGCGTACTGTTGGAATCGGGCAACGACGTGGCCCTGCGCACGGAGAAGGCCCATCAGAGCGCCACTGGCGTCCAAAGCCTCGTCCTGCATCAACAACGGGATCATTGTTTGGAGGTCCCTCGACGCGGCCTGCTGGACCTCGCCCTGGGCCAGCCTCAGCAGCAGAGGCTTGCCGTGCACGGCCGTGCTTTTGCGACTCTGCCCTGTGATAGACGCGGCCTGCTGGGTCAGCCTGAGACATGGCGCCGCCTTGCGGAGCAACTGCCCGCAGTCTGGACGCGTCAAGAAAGCCCGGACGGACTTCAACCGTCTCTGCTTATCTTCCTGGGGCTTCTCATGTTTAGCACGAAGATATCATCTGGCTTGAGGCCGAGCAGCACGAAGCGCAGTAGCGTGAACACGGCGTCCTGTAATGCGTTGGAATTGCGTCGGCCGAACAACCCCTAGACCGCTGGGTTTGGAAGGCGCCCCTCCCCCCTCCCTCTGCCCCCGCCCCCCTCTCTGGACCAGGGTTTGGTCGTCGCCGACTTTCAATCCCTCCGCATTCCGTGAAGAGCCAAAACCTCGTGGTGATCGGCTTGTTCTCCAGCTTGAACAGCTGGCGGTGCAACAGACGGTGCGCCTGAGTTTGCAAGGACGCATGCCCCTCCGGAGGCTCAGCTGCGACGGCGGCGAATACGCCAACGCCAGCATTGAAAAACTCGCACAACTCGCCAGGGATAGCCTGCGCACCGTATAGCAGTTGCAACTGTTTGTTGCGATGGCCGCCGTCTCTGGCAGCGGCCACCCCGGCCTCGGCGCCGGGGGGAATAACGCGAAGCTTATCGACGACGAAACGGCGAAGAGCAGATGCGAATTCCTCCAAGTAGTCGCTCAACAAGTAGCGGAACAACCGCGCGCATGTCCCAGCCAACGGATTATTTTCAGCAGGTTTGGCCACAAGCCCCCCGGCCACGGCGACGTGGACGCATAGGTTGCTCTGGTGCGAGGCGCACTTTCTGTACCAAACAGATGAGGCACCCCAATTCCGACTCCAATTGTTGCAAATACTTGCAGACTCGGCGAGCTGCCGCCCCATTGGTACCGACGGCGTCGCCGACCAGGAGGTGCAGGATGCGGATGGGCGATGGCGACCCCCGTCGGGCATCTACGCACCTACGAACGACAGGGAGACCAGACCGGAGCACGGCCGTAGCGATGTTGTCGGCGTCCTTCTTATGCAACGCCTGGAGCTCCGTGAGACAGACTACCGACTGGCGCCCGCAGAAGACAGTGAGCGTGTCGTTCTGAATTTTGCTAGACCGCCCCCTGCATGGAGCCACGCCAGGCCCCGACAAATCGCACGGCCCACCGTCGTCGGCCACGTACGACTTGAGGCGCATTGGCGCCTCGTCATGCACGTGGCGGAGCATAACGGTGCACCCCGCCGAAGCCCCAGACTTCGCAAGGTTCTCCACCTCCTGCATGTTCATATTCTTGATGATCTCACAGAAAGCGTCCCGACTTCTATTCACAGTGCTCCTGGCGATCCTTGCAACCTCCTGCACGCCGAAATCTCTGCACAAACTCGAAAGGGTTTGCGCTGGGATCGACGGGGGGGTTACAGCGACGCGCACGCGCCAAAGATGGTGGATGCGATTGAACGTCGGGTCGCCACTTTGGAGTGCCAGATCTGCTTCGGCCTGCGCGCGCAGCTCCCCCTGGTGCCTCAAAGAACGTCGAAGACGCTGAACCTCGGCGGCGGGATCGGCTTGTCGCTTGCGCCCCCGCCGCGAAACCGAATCAAATCAAACCGGCCCTTTAGGCCGTATGTGGTTCAGAAAGTTTCCTCTTCCAACCCTCTTCTTCCCCGTCGAGGAAGGGTTTACCCCTCCCCCTTACCCCCTCCCCTGGACCTGGACGGGTCCTTCGCCTCCTCCTCCTTGTCCTCCTCCTCCTGCTTTCCCCCCTCCTCTTCCTACTCCTTTGCCTCGTCATCATCGTCCTCCTCATCCTCGGCGTTAGCCTCGTCCTCCTCCTCCTCGTCCTCTTCGTCCCCCTCGCCCTCCTCGTATCCCCCCTCCTCCTCTCCCTCCTCCTCCTCTTCCCCCTCATTTTCCTCTTCGTCCTCATCCCCCTCCTTTTCCACCATGCTCCTCCCCCTGCTCCTCCTCCCCCTCCTCGTCCTCCTCATCCTCCTCCTCTCCTCCTCCTCCTCCTCCTCCTCCTCCTCCTCCCTCCCCCTCCTCCCTCCGCCCTCCTCCCTCCGCCCTGCCTCCTCCCCCCTCCCTCCTCCCTCTCCCCCCCTCCTCCCCCCCTCCCCCTCCTCCTCCTCCTCCTCCTCGTCCTCCTCCTCCTCCTCCTCCTCCTCCTCCTTCTCCTCCTCCTCCTCCTCCTGATCCTCCTGATCCTCCTCCTCCTCCTCCTCCTCGTCCTCCTCCTCGTCCTCCTCCTCCTCCCCCCCTCCCTCCTGTCCCTCATGCCCCTCGTCATTCTCCACCGGCCTTCCTCATTCGACAGGGCCGCGAAGGCGCATACGGTTCGCTCCAAGGTCGGCGCAGGCTGATCCAAAACTTCGGGTCGACGGTTTCCCCAGCTTTTGGTCCACTGTATGCCCCCTCCCCCGCTCCCCTGAGCAAGGCAACTCGCATGGGCATCGTTTCTAGATAAGCTGGTGGGGATACGCGAAGCGCCAACAATTCACATTCCAAATCGTCCATGAGAGCGGTGGCATTATCAAAGACGCGCTGGTGGCTTGCATCAAGACCGTCTGCCCGCAATCGCGACAGCAAGTTCCCCAGGGCGGACCTAGCGTGGGACACCAACGTGGCCAAGTGCTGCGCCATGGATACAAACGACAAGAATTCACATAATGCGAATGTAAACCGCCACCGTGCCTGGCCAGAGCGATCCTCGGAGAAGGCGGGTCGGGCCGCGCAGTGCGATACCTCTGCTGTAGCCAGGAGCCAAACACGCGATCTTGAAACCAAAATGGCTCGCGGATACTTTGGGATGCCCTAGGAGGCCCCTGGCCCTGAATGGCATTGAAACCTCGGGGCACGCCCTGAACCAAACGATGGGCGCGAATTAGAGCCCGATGTACTTGCGAAACAACAGCCCGCTTGCTCCCACCAGCTTCCGCTGGAATTCAGCAAGCGGTCCACTGCGATAAGGCGAATCACACAAAAGGAATTCCTACAAGACGTTTGGGCGTAACTGTGTCTTCCAAATCCCGCCATTCGTTGGCAGGCCTTGCCCCAACAGTCTGGGCCTGGAAGAATACGGGGGCAAACCCATTGGAGCGCCCAGGATGGCCGTTGATGGCTCCAAGAGTGCCTGAGACACCCCAGGATGGCCTCCCACATTTGCCAATATACTGCTCATTACAATATATTACATGTGCGGGGGAGATTGAGGAGAGAGAGGGCGAGAAAGAGAGCATGGAAACGCGATTATCTAGGCGAACCCGTGTCTTCGCACGCTTTCGTCACACTGGCAGTCTCTCGCGGGCTGCGCGACAGATGTCTCACCAACAGTCTCTCCCTTGTCGCACCAGCAGTCTATGTCACTTCTGTCGCACCAGCAGCCCCTCTTTGTCCCACCGGCAGTCTCTCTCCCTTTGGGATCGCGCTTGGTGCGCTTAGGTTCTAGTGGGGTCAGAGGGATACTTGCTATACACACGCTAAGGTTGTTTACGTTGGATAAAGAACTGGGATGTGCCATAATGCAAATGCGCACTATCCGGTGTGATCCCTCGTGGGAGGCTCTTTTTCCTCCTCCACCTCCTCTTCTTCCTCCTCCTCCTCCTCCTCCTCCTCCTCCTCCTCTTCCTCCTCCCCCCTCCTTCCTCTGCCACATCCTCCTCCTCCTCCTCCTCCTCCTCCTCCTCCTCCTCCTCCCCGTCCCTTTCCTCCTCCACCTCCGCCTCCTCCGCCACCTCTTCCTCCTCATCCCTCTTCCTCCTCCTCCTCCTCCTCCTCCTCCTCATCCTCCTTCTTCTTTTCTTCCCACTATTACTATTCATCCTCCTCCTCCTCCCTTTCCTCCTCCTCCCTTTCCTCCTGCTCCTCCTCCTCCTCCTCCTCCTCCTCCTCCCTCCTCCTCCTCCTCCAACTCCTCCCTCCTCCTGTTCCTCCTCCTCCTCCTCCTCCTCCTCCCCCCCGTCCTCCTCCCCCGCCCCCCCCCCTCCCTCCCCGCCATCATCCTCCTCCTCTTCCTCCTCCTCCTCTTCCTCCTCCTCCTGCTCTTGCTCCTATTCCTGCTCCTGCTCCTTTTCCTGCTGCTGCTCCTCCTCCTCCTCCTCCTCCTCCGTTGTCCTCCTCCCTCTCTGGCCGGCGGGGCCGGCGGAGCCGGCGGGGCCGGCGGAGCCGGCGGGGCCGGCCGGCCGGCCGGCCGGCCCGACGACGACGACGCCGACCGCGACGACGACGACGACGATCAGGACGACGACGACGACAACCTCATGGGCGCCGTGCCTCCGCGACAATGGCGCGTCGGACTGCATTGGTGGAACCCTTTTCCGGCACGCAGGCTTACGCGGACACTCTACGCGGGCAGCTTACGGCAGGTTATTGGACGTAGCTTCGCAGACGCCCTCGGCAGGCAGCTTATGTCAATTGTGATGAATTTAATGATGGTGATGTGGGTGAACATGTAGATGATGACAATGATGATGACGATGATGGCGATGAAGATGATGATGGAAAGTCTGGTGGTGATGATGGCGATGGTAATGATAATGATGATGAAGATGATGATGAAGAAGAAGAGGAAGAAGAAAATGATGATGACGACAAGGACTACAGACAGGATCGGGCCGCTATCGGGCCGCTATCCATCGAAAAAAGAGCCACAATTTAATGGCACTATGGCAGCCCATGGAAAGCATCCTAACCTGACTGTGCGGGTTGACTGTAAATGGGAGATCTCTGCGGGTCGGCGGGTGTGGAGGATGTGTGATTATGATGCGTTGTAGCGCAATGGCAACAAGGGGCCCCTTGAGGTCAAACGGCGGCGAGTGGCGGCGAGTGGTGCGTATACGCACGTCACGCACGCACTATCTCATACCCTTGAAACCTTTTTCACGAGCTAGCCGGCAAACCGCGCAGTACCGCTGGTCTAAGTAAGCCTCTAGGGGCAGTGAAAGGGGCACTCCCATGTTAGGATGACTCAACTCAAGCGCAGCCAAGACTCTGTCACTCACTTCCCCGATGGGATAGCAATCGCTCCGGCCCTCGCCAAGTGTTGCTTAACCTTCTTTACGGTAGATTCAAGGTCTGGGGTTACGCCATACAAACTAGTACGTAAGATCTTAACACGGAAATCCTAAGGCATACTCTTCGCCAGACAATCAACAGCCAGAAAACTTGTATCGATCCATCGGATCCTATCACAAAATATGCGTGGATGTAAAATCTCAACCTCTCCCATTCCATTAATCAGAATATCCTGTCTTAAACTTCCGAAATCAATAGTCAAGCGCTTATCTTCTGTCTTGCCCATGATTGGGGCTATTAGGTGTTCTTCAAGGCTTTTTACAATCCGTCACCCATAAACGTCTCATAGACGTGGCTGAATTGTCTTCCCAATTGGTTGGCAGCTTCTTTCCGGCGCCAAGCATCCCACGCGCATCTGCGATGGCGGCGCGAATGCGCACGCCAGATTCTACACCCCATAGACAAGCCAGAGTCTCTGCTTGTAGTGTAGATATACATGCTCGTTTAATAAATGTGCTATGTTAACATATAGGGTGAACATGATCACTGTTCCCCTCGGTGAATCCAGGCCCTGCGAGTCCATTGAACCTAACCCTCTGTGATCTGTCAGGCTCGAATCTACCCTTGACAATATCATCTTCTCTTGCCCAGCTGGCGTCAGTAAAGGTAAGAACTATCATATACTGGCCCCGCTTAACAGCACCACTTTTACAAATACTAATCCGCAGTCAGCGGACTGAATTGCTTCTTCGAATACACGATTGGCCCCTTTGAGATGGAGTACCTTAGCGTGACGCACTGCTGTCTGCAGCCTGCTCACGCGATACAATGTCTCAGGTTTACACTGACGAGTAACTTATGACAAAGCACCTACGACCGATCTGAGCTGCGTTGTCTCACCCTCGTCACATTTTCTCGTGAGGGGACTGTCCCTAGGATAGGATGCAGCTGCGACCTTCTCAATATTGCCGTTGGCCGCAGTACTCACCGTGAAACCTTCATCTTGAACAACTTCTCAACCACAATGACGGAAAGTATCCGACTTCATCTCGCGAGTATCAAACTCTGCTAATACCGAACCGATGATTTTCTAACTTTTATCGTCAGCAGCCCATAGTAGGCCATGTACACGTGTACCTAACATACACGTGATCTCATCCTTGACATTATGAATACTCAACAAAGCCGGCATGATGGGATCCCCAGTAGACCATGACCTTCAAACCTTTTGCTGATTTTTCTCCCATGAACCCCCTCCTGCGTCACGCGTGCCATAGACAGGCACGCGCGCGATCAGTGCTCCACCATCCGGTGCCCCTTCCAGTCCGTCGGGCGGTGGTTTGAGCAGCATGAGGCGGCCGAGTTCCTGACCCTGGAAGTACGCAGATGTAAAGTCGGCACACTTGAAGGTCTCCTGAAGGTCTTCTTTGCGCCGGCGGCCCATGATACTATCAACCTCAACCCTTCTAGTTCGCATGTTGGTGAAGCCGTGCGGATGCCCAGCGACTCTTCAACATCTCCACGCACGACAAGCATATTTCTGTACTGCGGTGCAGCCGAAGGTCCACCTGGTCAACGGAGATGTTCATTCTTGTCAATCTCAATCCACTGCGCTGGTACCATGCGGCATCCTTCGTCGAGGAAATTTTGCAGTACTACGGAATCAATGGGTACGGCGGCGTTGAACTTCCGCCACCTTCCCCATTCGTCTTGTCTTGCCAGTCGTAAAACGCTTGTAACGTCCTACGTTTCTCGATGACATACCAGGTACTTTGCACTCTGTATCTTCTTCTTGGATTGCGGCTTATGAGCGGTGCGTTCATTGAAAAATCCGACGAGCGATTCATGTGACTTAACAGCGGATGATGCTTCTCTGCGGGCTAGCAGATCCATGCCCGGCCCTGATGTTCGGGCCCTGCGAATGGCAGAATCGGGAACCCTTCCCGTGCTACCATCGGCATGCTCGACTCTTCTGCGCATCACTTCGTTACGACTCTGTATACCGCGCGGGCCGTCGTCTAGTCAAGACCTCCGAGGAGGCGTTCGAGTCGCCGAAAACGATCTCGACGCGGGCGGCGCAGGAACGACCATTCCGTCAGACAGTTCATCTTCTTCCATCTGGCGAAATGCTTATTCTATAAACTCGGGGTCTTCTGGGACCCGGCAGCTCTTCCGTCGCCATGGTATGTTCTTGCACAAGATGCTCTTGTACCCGTGGTTCTGGCAGCCCGCGTCTTTCGTCCACAAATGACTGTTGTGCCGTCTGGAGATGCAAATATTTTAACACCACCGTCGCGGTGCTTAGAGAGATACGGGTATGCCAACGCCTCCGCCGCACTGCACGGTCGAAGCCTGTTGACAGCCACGCAGACAGGCACGCCCTCTGCGATGGCCCATGCGTTTTTGCCATCGGATACAACGATACGAGAAACAGTACTCCACTTAGCAGTAACTTCGCCGTCGGTCGGCATTCTACGAAAGCACACTATATCACCGACTTGATATTATGCTGCTAGTGGTGTTGTCTTTTGGAGAGCGGCCCTTGCCGTTCTACCCCCGACGTCGTGTTCCGCGAATGCTTTCCTGGCAGACGCCAGGATCGCAGCCTGGCGAGAAAACTAGTCGGGTCCGTCCTCTGCAACATCCGCAAGCACTCCTAAGTCGAAAGCTTCCTCGTCGTCGAATTGACTCCCTGGGAAGCGAGGCATCTTCCCGACTACCCACTGGGCAGGCGCTGATGCTTCGCGTTGTCAACTTCTGATGAGTAGGGATGACTTCATCGAGTCCAGTAACATTCTTGTCGTGTGCCACCTTCTCGAAGATATTCTTCCAAAGTCCACGCGCGCCAGCGTTGCTGGTGCGCAGCGAGGCATGCTCTCGAAGATGGCGTACCACCTCCCTGCTCGAGAAAGATTGCACGCTGAAATGATGCACCCTGGCACGCCATGTTCAAGATGGTGGAACGATCTCCACGGTCGCCCATTACCTCTAGACAGTCGATACCGATTTCGTGATTGAAGCAGAAATTCTTGGGCAGGGCAACCTTGTGAGTCTGAGCTAACGGCTGATGACGTTCGCAAGATTCACGTGGATAACTCTCGGCAGCTTCAATGTGGTCCGACGACTTTCTGGATATTCTCGAAGGCTGCACGAGAACACGATTAGGTACATGACCAAACTGTCTGCGCAGTCGTATACTAGAAACCCTTGTGCGGAGCGGGATGTACAACCGCGCTTTCCTCATCTTGCCTTCGTGTTTCGGCTCGCCAGGTCAGTTGATTTGTTCTAGGACATCTTGTTCTTCATCTTGCAAGCGCTCCTTAGAGACGGTGGCGACGTCGTCACCACCGATGGTCGCGTCCATATCGCCTCGAGCTCTCTCCTATGCGGCTTCAGCGGGGAAAGGTGCAAGTGCTAGTCTATCCAGTATAACCTTCTGACCTAACTCTCTGAGCAAATCAGGGAACCTCTGACTCGTGATGTCTGCGTCTGACTCGAGGTGCGAGTTCAACGCATTGGAAACCTCAAGGCTTGAGCAACCGGGCTCATCACCGGGCGCAGCAGTTACAGGGCCACTGCGTTGAGCCAAACCAGAGAGACAATCACTGATCACATGGCGATTTGATGATGATGTGCAGGCAACAGCAGGATCAGGATTGCGCTCGACGATGTATTTTGCCATCGATGGCCTCCAATCTGGGCGCGCCACCGCGTCGCCCGAGACTGGGCAGGCGAACGCAGCGCCGATGACGTAGAGCAGCACCCCGGCCAGGTTGGCCCCCACTCGTCCGCGAAGCGGATCGGTGTTCCTGGTCACCTTCTCGACGATCTCCTCGTCGGTAGCAGACGTGCCTGGCGCGGACAGCTCGGTGACACGCGCGGACAACGACTCATCTTGCATACTAATATTACGCAATCCAGGGCATCTGCAGTAGTCATATTGTGCCGATCCAGATGCAGTGGCGCGCGCAAGTGCGATGCTCCGTCCACGCGGATCCTCGGAGGCCGCGCGAAGCTTGCTTCTTGATCGTGCTCTTCAGCGTCCACATTATAATTCATGGCAACGCGATCTTCTGTACGCCTCCAGGGCTGGGTGTCCTTGGTGCGACTCTTGGAACTCCAGTTCCAAGAAGGCCATGCTGGCGGGAACTTGATGTGAGCGCCGAACGGATCAATCATGCAACTCGCACGCAGCAACTTCTCAGCGCCCCGCTCTTCCGAGCGGCCAATCGACCCCTCTGATGGGAACGATCGAGGGTCAACGCGCGTGATGAAAGTTCCTCCTCTTGCCATGCTTCTTGGCCTGCTCGAGGAGCGAATCCAGCTGATCTGCGCCAACTGCAATCGGCTCGAAGTCCACGACTCGATCTCCGGCCCGCCCACCACCCACCGTGGCCGGGTCACTCTCGACAGGAGAAGTCGGGGGTCCTGAACGAGACGCACGAGTCTCATTCGATTCGTCGTCGCTGCTGACGGCAACAGTGCCCGCTTCAGGCGGCGGCGGTGCCGGCAGCGGCTCTACCCTGCGCGGCGGCTCCGGTGGCAGAGGCGGCAGGGGAGTCCTGAGGCGCGCAGGCGGCGGCCCGCCCGGCTGCCTCGGCACGAGGGCCGCGGGCTTGTGCTTGGGCGGCGGCATCATAGGAGGCATTCCAGGAGGGCGAACGATCGTGCCCGGAAGTGCAGCTTCGCCTGGTGGCATGCCCGTCACCTTGCTGGTGCTGCTCGCGCGAGCCTTCATCTTCGGCACGTCGTCGCCATCGCCCTGCAAATCTCGCGCCTGATATGGCCGCGCAGCAGCAGCGGGAATTCTACGCCCAACAGATTTGGGGAATGCACTAATCTCTGCATACTCACGAACAATACGTACAACCCGCATATAATCTGCAGGCGGCCCTTTGCGCCCGTGACAGATCTTCAGATATAATTGCAGCTCTGTCCTTGCATATCGCTTCGTCGTGACCTTGCAAGGTGCCTCAACATAGCCAGCACCGAGACGTTCGCGCCAGATCGTTCTGATGTGTTCACGGATGACAAGTGGCCACGCCGTCATCGTCTACTCTGCCAACCACGCTCGATGAAGCGCGAGATCTCTTCTCCTCCCTCCTGGCCAGCTCAGCCCCGCCACGGGGTCTGCGCTTGGCAGACGGCTCAGGAACTGGGGGCGGCGGCGCACTGAACGCTTCGAAAGATTATGTAAAGAGCGAAACCATCTTGTCAGTCGAAGAGCGCGCCGTCTCACGGCCCCAATCAAATGCGGGGCAGCAATCGTCGCATTGTCCGTTACAAGTACGCTGGGACCACTCATGGCGACTCACGCGTGTAGACACGCATTCAATGTCATACTGGTGCAAGAACTGCCGGATACCATAACTGACAGCAGTGGAGCGACGCCGTCGTCACTGGAGAGATCGACGGGCACCGGGACATGCGCGTGATCCCGTCGTCGCTGCAGTGATCGACGACAGCAGGTGGCGCGGCGTGACCGGCGGGAGCTGTGCAGCTGCCTTAATGCGAAATGCGAAACGGACGAATGGACTCCGCAACGCGCTTCGGGTCAGACTGGTCAAGACGAAAGATGAGAAGACCTGAGCGAGCACATCGACACGTTTCTACCTCGCCTTCCTGACTCAAGAGAGCGCGACCATTGGCAATATCCATCGCAAGACCGAGAAGCCTGTGCAGGAAGAGACAACAAGAGAGGAACATGATCCGAATCTTTCAACTGATGTGACTCGAGACATCCACTCACGGCGCCACGAGAAGCACGATACGACACGGGAAACTCTCTACCTTTCGTCACACTCCCTCTCTGTCTTCCTATGCCTTTGCACGTCTTACGCTGTCTGTGAACACACTTAGAATGCAATCCCAACTTCTCGAATTTATCCTCTGCGCTAAGAGCGCGATCTTTGCCACGACAACAAGAAGTATAACCCTCGTCTAGAACAACCCAAACACCTTCGTCCGTGAAGACGACAGCCGCGCGAAGCTCAGAAAGAGCTGAAACTTCAGTCTAAGCGTTCTGTGTCGGAGCCATAAAACCGACAAGGCTGTGATCTGTGACTTCTGCGGCGCAGTCATGAAGCAGCGATGGTAGTTCACCTGTGCTAGTGTCACCTGTATCACCACAAATCTCAACAGCACGTTTAGTGGAAGCCTTTTGTACAACCTTTACCACTACAGAGGTGATACGGCGATCATCCCAACTAATAGTACCAACTGCTTATGCTTGGATGTTGCTGGAGCGTTCAACTTTCTGTGATGTTGCTTTTCTTCTGCTAGCTTCCTGGGCTGCTCGTCGATATATGTCAGGCAACGGCAACAATGCGCGCGAACTATATCTGGAGCGCTGCGGCGATTACCTGCACGGGCGCGCGGACGCTCGCCCTCTGCGCTGACCCGGAGCAAATGCAGCATCCGGACCAGAAAAAAAAAAAAACATCGGATCCGAAACAGATTCCTCCTCCTCAAACTCCGCATCAGAAACGCGAGCCATAGAATCAGATTCGGTCGCGCGAACAGCCATGAACCTAAAAGTACCCCCCTTCAGCCTCTGCAGAGGTCCGAAGACTCTTCTTCTGAAGCTCTGGAAGTCCGGGAACTGGAGTGGCTTCGGTCATCCCCATGCTACTCTCGCAGACCTGATGCTCAACTTGGTGGTGCTGACTGCCCGTCGCAATTCCCCCCCTCGCATGCCCTGCGACGCATGGCGCGAAAAGAAAAATAACAGAAATGAGGAACACCGGAATCCATCCTCATCGACTCCTCCTTGTTCCTGATGGTATGATGAGGGATTGATGGTGAGGCAGCAACTCGCCGTCGCTCGGACGTCCATTTCCCGTGCATTGTTCGATGTCGTGCGTATTTTGTTGGCTCGACGGTCCAGGATGGACCGCGATGGTTCTCGCAAAGAAGAAATGCCCACGTCCGAGCGATGCCGAGGCAACAGAACTGACAGATGTAAACTTTCGTTCGTCATCGTTCTCGCGCAACTGGACATGGCGCTCGCCAGTGTCTCCAGCGTGCGCTACCATTGCCGCCCTGGGCTTGCCCTTGCATTCAGGGCCCCCAGACCAGTGGCCTGTTTGGCGGTAGGTCTTGCATTTCGAGCGCTTCTTGACCTCCTGGATCCGCTTCTTGCGACCTTCCAGGGAAGGTCCTCCCTTGCCGCCTCCCTTGGGCGACCAGGGCGTGCAGTGGTAACGCTTGCCTCCGCTCCTCCCTTTGCCTTTGCTCCTCCCATTGGTGCCGAGGTTGGCTACCGGTCCTCTTGCATCGCGTCAGAAACTTCTTCCTCTGCATATCCGGCCTTGACCATCTCGTCGGCCACCTCGACGTCGAGCTCGCTGCTATCCTGCACAGGGGCCCAGTGAGCATACGATTCCTCGTCGACGTACGTGCGTTCGTCGGCGCACTCGTCCCAGGCCGCGTCGCCCCAGCCGCGCTCTGGCGCATAGCCAGGCGCGTGACATCCGTAGGGGCTCAGCTCCTCAGGGTAATGCTCCTCCTGCTCATGCAATCCTTCATCAGCAGTGTAGAAGGCGTGTTGCGGCCTGGAGAAGCGCAGCGTGCCCTTGCCCTTGCTCCTGTTCTGGTAGCTGGGTCTGGGTTGCGTCCACGTCGATGAGCTGGAGCCTTTACCAGACTCACCCTTGCCTTTTAGGCGGATGTGTCTGCGGCCGTGCTGGAGGATCAAGACATCCTTGCTATTGTCGAAGATTGTCACATTCCTGTATATGTCAACACCACCCAGTTTTCCGAAGGCGAGAGGTCTGCATGGTCCAGGAGAACGGATCCAAACACATCGTCGCTCATCAAGATCTTAAGATCTAACTCGGAGAAAAGTTTCCACCAGCGCTTCCCTCGGGAGATGTACGAGACCATAGATTCACCGCGCTGCCGAGACAGTGGCCCATATGGTGTCTACCCCACCTGGAACAGGATTTCCGCTTCGTGCGCCTCTATGGGGAAGAGTGAAGTACGAATCGCCACCGCCAGCTGATCGATCCCATTCGGAGTCGGAAGCACGTCCTTACCGATATCCATGGCAATATCGAATGCGTCACCTCCGAGGCCATCTACAACCTTGTTGACAGCTGCGGTGGTCACGTGTTGCTGTGGTTCACCCGTCTCTGAATTTACTGTGGCCAAGGCGGCACTCATGCGCATCTCTGTGCGGAATTCCCACTCGTGGAAGTTGTTCACCGTGCCGTCGTAAATGTAGGAACCACTGTTCGTCTCAGACCGCGTCAGCGCGTCGGCGCTCGGCCGATAGCGAAGAGAAGAAAATGCCATGGCGCTGGGCTCGGTCCCCTAGCGAGGGAAACTGCCAGTACGGAAAGTTCAGAGAGGTTGTGCGACACTCTTTGATGAGACGTGCGCGCAGTGGTACGATACGGGGATCGTGTGGTAGCTCCGCTACCAGTGTGACGCTGATGCGGTTTAGCGCAAGCAATGGCAAAAAAAGGGGCCCCTGGAGGTCAAACGGCGGCGAGTGGCGGCGAGTGGTGCATATACACACGTCACGCACGCACTATCTCACAGGATCGATGTGTCGGGCGCCGCGGCCGTTTTTCAGAGCGTTCCGGGACCCTCCGAGAGCGTTCCGGAATGTTCTGGACCGGGTGCACCTGGATTCGAGGCCTGCCGGAGTCTCGCTCCCCAGGCGGCAGGGGGATGAGGATGAAGAGGCCCAAATCTTCGACGGGTGGGCGTTGCTTCGTGGAGGGGCGATATAAGGGAGGGGAAGGGAATTCGGGCCCATTCTGGCCCCAGGGGGCGCCTTTCGGGACCCTCAGGTGCACGAGAGGAGCACTTTTCTCGACCCCCATTGATCACCCCACCATTGCGCAACGCCCGATGGCGACTTACTTGTTCTTTTCAACCCTGGCGTTTGCCATAGATTTCGGCGCCCGGAGCCTGTTTTCGGAAGCCAGGACTGGGAGGCCGCGGATTGAACAGATCAGACCAGCGGATGTCAAGGGGGGACGAGAGAAGGAGAAGGCCTGCGGAAAGGCGGCAGGGGTTCTCGGAAGGCCTCCAGCCTTCTGGAAGGTTGTCTGCATCTTCGAGGAAGGCTTAAAAAGCTTGTCGGGAGGCTGGGGGACTTCCGAGCCTTCCCGCTTCCCCTGGGCTCGTCGCCGAGTCCGCTTCGCTCCCCAGGCGGCTGGAGAACGAGTATGGAAGGGAGGAGGACCCAAACCCTCCGAATGTTTCCCCCCCCCCCCCAACGCAAAGCAACCCAGCCCATCGATGACCACGCCCTCGGACACCGCAAATCGTTACAGCAGAGCTGCTCCGCAGCGTGATACAAAAGATTTCAACGCGGACCGGGTGGACAGGCGGCCACCGTTCCCAGGGACCAGCGAAGAGGCCCAAACAGCAGGAGGACCAGGAGAGAGAACCGGAAGGGAGGCCAGGAACGGCGGGGAAGGCCGAGGAGGCCGAGAAGCGAGAAGGACAGCTCCGCAGTTTAGGAAAAATCAAACCGCTTTTCAGGGAACCGAGCTCTATATACACCGACGCTTCTCTGGCCCTGCACTGAAAGTTGGCACGAACAAGCGGATCCTGTTGTATACGGGATCCTGGCGTACACGTTCTTCGCTGTTCCCCCCGGGAGACGGAAACAACAAGGACACGCCACACCACCCCGACGTCGCCCCCGACCCTGAAAGAGCCCCTATAGATGGAGAAGCAGCCCGCCACTGGTACAGTCAAAAACCCTAAAAAGGACGCGCGGTAAGGACGCAAGACCCTTGGAAGCCGAAGTTGGGATTTTGGGGGCGGCGGGCGACGAAAGCCTCAAGGATGCAAGAGCAAGGAAGAGCAAGGACGCAAGGGTACCCTGAGCAAAGTCGCGCGTCCTTATCAGGGTTTTTGACTGTAGATGGAGAAGCAGCCCGCCACTGGTAATGTGCACGCTCCAATTTCCGACTTTTCTCTGGCTTCTGGCCTCCCTTGGGTCGTCTTTGGGACCTAATGCACCGTCTTAGGCCGCTGGGGGTGTCTTGGGGGTTCGGGGGGCCTCTTGGCCTGTCCTGGACCGTATAGCAACGTAAAACGCGGAGATGCAGAAAATCTACGCTTTCCCAACCGAATGTGGCCATTTGTGCCTCTTTGGCCTCCTCTCGGGGCCCTCTCGGAGCGTCTTTGGGGCCCGCACCGGGCCCTCGCGAGGCCGTCAGACCACCACCCGCGGGCGGGCGGCACCGGGGCGTGTGGCCCAGGTGGGGCCTTCCCTCTCCTCCTCCTCCTCCTCCTCCTCCTCCTCGTCCTCCTCCTCCTCCTCCTCCTCCCTCCTCCTCCCTCCTCCTCCTCCTCCTCCTCCTCCTCCTCCTCCTCCTCCTCCTCCTCCTCCTCCTCCTCGGGGGAAGAACCTCCTCCTCCTCGGGGGAAGAACCTCCTCGGGGGAAGCCCCACAGGGGCCCGGTAGGGCCCCTCCGGGGCCCCTGCTGGCTCCACAAGGGGGGCCCTCGAGGGCCCCACGTGGGGCCCACGTCTCCATCCCCCCTTTCGTGCACTGTACGTTTTTTGTTGTTGTTGTTGGTGGTGGTGGTGTTGTTGAACATTATTACTCCTAAAGAATAATCATTGTTGGGGCCCCTGGTGCATGGCCCCCCCGCCGCGCCTAGGCCGCAGCCTCATTTTCATAATTTTCGTGAGGAAGTCTCAGGAAACACGATGTGTACCAGATCCGGTTGTGTTGTTACGATCGGTTTTCCCTTGCAAAAAAATAAGGCAAAGTGGACATTTCTTGTTCTAACATAACCAAACTTCAAGAATCCCTTGCAAAAAATAAGGTAAAGTGGACATTCGCGCGCGCAAGACGAAATCCTTCCAAAACCTTAGTGTTCGGAGCGATTTTAACATAAAAACATCAAAAAACCAATGGTTTTTCAACAAAAAAATGTCAAAATCTCATCCCGCGCGCTCTTGCGGATTCGTAGGAAAACCAACACTTTTCAAACATTTCTGTCAAACGGGCTTTTGCGAGCAACTTTTTCGAACTTCTGCAACAACGGTTGCGCACCTGCCAGGGCCATCATCCCTGTCAAATAATACCATGCGGGACACATTCGTTTTTTCTTCGCGCGCGCACGCCGTCGTCGTCGGCCGCGGGGCCCTGAATAGTAGCCACGGTCGTCCGCATGCCACGAAGTGAAGTGTCCGAACGTCATAGGGCGGGAAGCTGGGTGTGGGTGGTGGCGAAGAGTCGTTTGGAAATTTGGTAGAGCTTGAACCGGCCCCCCCACAAAGTGGGGGTATTGCCCGCCTCCTATGAAAACCCTGGCACTGGTGAGAACGTGTCCCCACGTGCTAGTAATTGTTGTTGTTGTTGTTGTTGTTGTTGTTGTTGGTTGTTGTGGTTGTTTGTTGTTGTTGTGTTGTTGTTGTGTTGTTGTTGGTGTTGTTGTGTGTTAGTGGTGTGTTGTTGTTAGTGTGTTGTTGCTGTTGCTGTGTTGCTTGTTTGTGTTGTTGTTGTTGCTTGTTGCTGTTGTTTGTTGTTGTTGTTGCTGTTGCTGTTGTTGTTGTTGTTGAACATTATTAATTCTAAAGAATAATTATTGTTGGGCCCCCTGGTGCGCGCCCCCCCCGCCGCGCCTAGGCCGCAGCTACATTTTCATCATTTTCGTGAGGAAGCCTCAGGTAAAACGATGTCATCCAGATCCGGTTGTTTTGTTGTAATCCGTTTTCCCTTGCAAAAAACACTATAAAATGACATTTCTTGTTCTAATATAATCAAATTTCAAGAATCCCTTGCAAAAAATAAGGTAAAGTGGACATTCGCGCGCGCAAGACGAAATCCTTCCAAAAGCTTAGTGTTCGGAGCGATTTTAACATAAAAACATCAAAAAACCAATGGTTTTTCAACAAAAAAATGTCAAAATCTCATCCCGCGCGCTCTTGCGGATTCGTAGGAAACCCAACACTTTTTAAACATTTCTGTCAAACGGGCTTTTGCGAGCAACTTTTTCGAACTTCTGCGACAACGGTTGCGCACCTGCCAGGGCCATCATCCCTGTCAAATAATACCATGCGGGACACATTCGTCTCTCTGTATTATGTATTGTATGGCACAATTGCACCATGCTGGGCACATGCGCGCCCCGAATAAGTGACCAAGTTCTGTGGGTGTGTACCCCACGCCAGTGTAGTAGCCACGGTCGTCCGCACGCCACGAAGTGAAGTGTCCCAACGTCATAGGGCGGGAAGCTGGGTTTGGGTGGTCGCGAAGAGTCGTTTGGATATTTGGTAGAGCTTGTAATGCCCCCCCACGAAGTGGGGGTATTGCCTGGTGTCGTATGAAAACCCTGGCACTGGGGAGAACACCACGCGTTCGGGTAAAATGATTGTTGTTGTTGTTGTTGTTGTTGTTGTTGTTGTATTTTTCTCCCGCAAGCACCCACCAATTTCAGCATCAGCTCCGATACCGTAGTCATCAATCCGCTTCCCCTCAATGGGGGCTATAACAACACCCATCGGACACGTAAGGCAGCGCACGGTCCCCCATTTCGTGTACTGTACGTATGCGCGTCGTATGTAGGGGGGAGGGGCGGGATGCGGGAGAGATGAAGGGAAGGGGGGCGGGGGGCAGAGGGGAGGCGGGGGACGCAAAAGGGGATGGGCAAGGGGAGCAGGTCGAGGGGGAGGGAAGAGGAAGTATCAGGGGGGATGGGTGCCAGTATGGGCGAAAGAGGGGGAGAACGGGACCGGGGGGAGAGGAGGTACGAGAGAAGGCAAGGGGGATCAGGAGAGGGGTGTTGAGAAGAGCGAGGGGGTCATGGGTAGTTGAGGCGATAGGCGATGGTAAGCAGAGAGGGTGGGGTGGGGGGTAGACAGAAGGAGAGGGGGGGCGGAATCAGCGGAAGGGGCGGGAAGCAGCGCGTGGAGGAGGTACACCCAAGGTGATGGTGAACGACAGATGGACGGTCTCAACACGGTCTCAAATAGGAGGCCACCTGCGAACCCTACCCCACCGCCCCACGATTTCTGAGGGGGGAGATGGGGTTTCACTTCGTTCGGGACTTCCCGAGCGAAGTGAACCCCACCTCCCCTCTCAGAAATCTCCTATCAAAGGAAGGGACCAGCTCTCTGCCAGATCCCGGGGCGAGTCCTCAGCCTAGCCTTGCGCCCTGAGGCCGCAGGTGTGCACAGCGGGGAAACGGAGACGGGATAGCCCCGTGGAGCACGACGAAGAAGAGTTAACGGGCGAAGAACGGTAGAACATAATTTTTTTCGCCGTCGGGGGCGCCTGCCCCTGGGCGGCTGGAAAGTTTATACCCTTAAAGTGGCACCGTAGGGGAACAAACTTTCCAGCCGCCCAGGGGCAGGCGCCCCCGACGGCGAAAAAGTTTATGTTATACCGTTCTTCGCTCGCTGAAAGAGGCCCAAGACCAGCACGAAGAGAAGAGAGGGTTCTTGATGGACGGCAGCGCTGTGCGGCCAGCAGGACGCGGGGCCGCCGTGTGCAGAGGGCCCCCGCTGCCCCGTCGGCGCGGCCTAGGCACGTCGAGGGCCCCAGTCCGCACCTGGGCACCGCTGCCGGCAGCAGTCTCTCGAGACGCGGGGCTCCCCGTCCGTCCCCTCGCCTTGGATCTGCACTCTGCCAGCCCTGCCCTCTCCTCTCCGCCCCCTCCTCCTCCTCCTCCTCCTCCTCCTCCTCCTCCTCCTCACCACCACCACCACCACCACCACCACCACCACCACCACCACCACCACCACCACCACCACCACCACAGAGGGAGGCACGGGGGGAGAAACGACGCTGGGGGAGGCGGGGTGGGCAAAGGGAGCGCAAGCGTGAGGGAGAAGAGGAGGAGAGGGAGCGGAACACACGGGCGAGCGAGGGGAGGGAGGAGGCGAACAGTCGGAACACGTGTGGATGGGGAGGGGGGGGGGGAAGGGATGAGCGAACACGACACTGGGGCGGGCGCGACGGCGATAGTGGCACAGACGCCAACGCGGGAATAGGCGCCAACGCCCGCCGACGCCGAATACAACGCCGACGACCGCTGCCGCCGACGCCGACGACGCCGCCGACGCCGACGCAGACGTGGGCGCCGACGTCGACGGTGCCGACGCTGTCGGTCGCGACGATATGCCGACGACGTCGAGGCCCGTCGTCGGCGTCGTCTGCTTCCGCGTCGGCGTCGGCCGGGAGGACGAAATGGTACCGGAACCGCTGCTCCCTGGGGGTGTATTCGGATCAAAGGTTTCGAGTTTAATCCAGCCGCGCCGGCGAGGGCTATTATACCAGACGAGCAGCGGTATCGGCATCTCCTCCTCCTCTTCCTCCTCCTCCCCATCCTCCCTCCCCTCTGATCGGAGCCGTCGCCTGAGATCCGACGTTGCGAAAAAATGCAACGTCACGGAAAGAGTCACGACAAAAACCCTATATACCCATCCTTTTGCTGCATGTATCAGGCTGAATCGATCCTTGATGGTCCCGGGGGGCCCGAAACTGCGCGACAACACCAGTGAAGAAATGCAACGCCCGGATCCCCGGGTTGCCCCAAGCCCCCGAAGTTGTCGGGCCATACCTTGGCTCTCGGGCGACCCGATCTAGGCACCCCTTGACAGCTGTCGGCGAGGCGCAGTTGCTGGAAAGAATTCCGAAGCTCGAAAACCGCCGAGACCCGACGAAACTGCCCGAGACCCTCGATCCGCGACCCTCGCAGCGAGTCGACAACCGCCCGAGAACCTCGCGCCCTCGCGCCTCGCAGCGAGACGACAACCGCACGCGAACCTCGCGCCGCGCGCCTCGCAGCGAGACAAGACGGTTGCAGCGCCTCCACCGCGGGCGGGGTCCGTGCGGGGCCTGGCGCCGCGCCCTCTCGGAGGGCGCGGCGCGGCCCGCAAACCGAGGCACGCTGGGCCCCGCGCGCTCGCACGAGGGGTGGGGGGCGCCCAAGAGGGGGCGCCCAAGGGGGGAGCGCCCCCAGAGGCCAAAGCTAGCGACGGCACCCTTGAGTTGGCAGGTTCGCTGGTTCGGGGCTGGCGCTGCCAGGCCACGTCGCAATGCAGAGAGGGAGATGAGCCGGAGTAGGATGGGGGAGGAGGAAAATGAAGAGGAGGAGGAGAAGGAGGAGAAGGAGGAAAAGGAGGAGGAGGAGGACGGAGAAGAGGTAGGAGGGGTAAGAGGAGAGGAGAAAGGAGGAGGAGGGGGGGGGGGGTGGAGGAGAGGAGGAGAGAGAGACAGGAAGGAGGAGAGAGGAAGAGACAGGAGGAGGAGAAGAGGAGAGGAGAGGGGAGGAAGGAGGAGGCGGAGGAGAAGGAGGAGGAGAGGGGAGGAGGAGGGAGGAGGAGGAGGACAGGAGCAGGAGGAGTAGGAGGAGGAGGAGGAGGAGGAAGGGTGGAGGGGAGGAGGAGGAAGAGGAGGAGGAGGAGGAGGAGGAGAGGAGGAGAGCAAGAGATGAGGAGGAGCAGGAGGGAAAGGAGGAAAGGAGGAGGAGGGGAGGGAGACGATGAAGGAAGGAGGAGGAGGAGGAAGGAGGAAGGAGTAGGAGGAGGAGGAGAGAAGAGAGGAAGGAGGAGGGGAGGAGGCGGAGGGAGGAGGAGGAGGGGCTGAGTATTGCCCCGGCGTATGATGGTCATGCTTCCGTCGGCCGTGATTGCGGCGTGCGGCGGTCGGGGTCCAATATGTGTATGGTCGGCGCTCCGCGCGGCGGCTCGCACCAGGGGCTGCGCGCGGGCCGCGTGCCCCTGGCCTGGCCCCCGCCTCCTCCCATCCCCTCTACGCAGTGCTGGGGGAGGCCGAGGATAACGAGTGGCCCAACGCCGCGTTTTTAATCACGACGCGAGTGGGTCTGAGCCCCCTCCTCCTCCTCCTGCTCCTCCTCCCTCCCCTCCTCCTCCACCTCCCTCCCCTCCTCCTCCTCTCCTGCTGGCTGCAGCTCCCTAATCCTCCTCTTCCTCCTCCTCCTCTTCCTCCTCCTCCTCCTCCCCCTCCTCCTCCTCCTCCTCCTCCTCCTCCTCCTCCTCCTCCTCCTTCTCCCCCTCCCCCTCCCCCTCCCCCTCCCCCTTCCCCTCGTCCTCGTCCTCGTCCTCGTCCTCGTCCTCGTCCACGTCCTCGTCCTCGTTCTCGTCATCGTCCTCCGCCTCTCCTCCTCCTCCTCCTCCTTTTCCTCCTCCTCCTTTTCCTCCTCCTCCTCCTCCTCCTTCCCCCATGTTTCACCACCGGCATTTTCGCCCGTATTCGGGCCCCTGGACCCGCACGGGTCGATCTGCATGACGGGGGGTACCAAGAGGTACCGATACCGCTACTCCCCGGACCTCTCCCAGGGTGCGTGCTGACTAAAACTTTCATAACGATACGGCGGTGGCGACGAGGGCCTCCCAGGAGCCCACCCCGAATGGGTAAGACCAGGCAAGGGTAATTAGCAGTATGCCCAGAGCCCCTGGCGTCGTGCTCATTTTTCCCCACGTCGACACCCAAAGGTCTGGACCCCTTCCCTGCGACCGGCTTTTCATCCTGAGTTATTTTCTGGCGGTCCCGAGACCCGTTGAGGGCCCCTAGAGGCCGAAATAGCGAACCACCACAGGTCGTGATCCCAGCCGTCCCGATACGAGGGGAGGGTGGCGGTACGGGTACCTTCAGGAGGGGAACAACAAATACACAGACACAAATAATCGTCGGTTCCCAAGAAAAGATTGGAGACTATAGGAAGTGGGGGGAAGACAAAAACCAGAAGAGATGGGAAAATATGGGGGATCTTGTTATTTGTTCCCTACCTAGGCTCTGCCTCGAAGGGTTCTTACTATTAGGCTTAAAGGGCCGGGCAGTGGAACTCGCCCCAGGAGGTTCCCCTGGCATCCGCTCCGCGGTTCCCCCAGCGACGTTCCCTTAGCTCAGCGTTGCTTATCTCATCTTAGCTTATCTTAGTTTATCTTAGCTCAGCTTCATCTTAGCTTGGCTTAGCTTCATATAAGTGTTTGATGTTGCTTTCCTAGATCCTCCAACTCCTAGGTAGGGTCGCACTGGGATCATTCTTATTTGTTTGTGCGTCTCAGGGCCCCTTCGTACCGCTTCCTCCTCCGAATGGCAGCGACAAAAAACGAAGACGCCCGCTGTGGAACAATGGCAGCGCCAGGCTCTCAGGGCCTCTCGGGCTGGCGGACCGCGCCCCGCACCGCCCGGAGGACGTACAAGAAGAGAAGGACGACGACGACGACGACGACGACGAGCAGGAGGAGCAGGAGGAGGAGAGGGAGCAGCAGGATGAGGAGGAGGAGCAGGAGGAGCAGGAAGAGGAGGAGGAGGAGGAGGAGGAGGAGCAGGAAGAGGAGGAGGAGGAGGAGGAGGAGGAGGAGAAGCATGAGGAAGAGAAAAAGCAGCAGGAGGAAGAGGATGAGCACCCTGACCTTCCGGAGTGCCAAGTCGTGACGCTCCAGACCTTCGGGTCTATCTGGACTGCCCCCCAGACCTCGCCAGGAAGTTTGGCGTCGACGTCCTGGTGCGCTCTTTTTGTTCGCCCCCCTGGCAGGTGAGGACCTCTCGCCCCTGACTGCCCCAAACCTCGCCAGGCATCTGGGCGTCGACGCCCCGGTGCTCCTCCTGTGAGCCCTCCTGGCAGCTCAGGGCCCCTCGCCCCTGCCTGCCTCAAAAAGACCTCGCCGGGAATCTGGGCGTCGCCGTCCCGGTGCGCTTTTTTGGTCGGCCCTCCTGGCAGGTCAGGGCCTCCCGCCCCTGAGATTGATGGGGCCCTGGGGCGCACAAATAAATATACACAAATCACCGGGTTCCCCGTCGTTTCCCGTATTTTCTGGGTTTCTGTCTCCCCTCGCTTCCCATACCTTTCCATATTTTCCTGGGAGTCGACGATTAATTGCGTCTGCTGGGGAAACCAAAAAGTACCGATACCGCTACCCCCTGGACCTCTCCCGGGGTGCGTTCTGACTAGGATTTCGAGGCGAATCCAGCAGTGGCGACGAGGGCCTCCCAGGAGGACCAAAAAGGGGAAAACGTCCGTGGGGGTAGAGGTATGGGTACCTTTTCCTCCCCTGAGTCTGTGTTTTTTCCCCTCCTGAGAGATCCTGGCCGTGCAGTTTTTCCCGTGGGGGCGTCCGATCAGGGCTAGGTCGGGCCTGTCCCCCTACAAGCGGATTTAGGGAACACAGAAAAAACAAATACGCAACCATAATCAACAATAGACGATCGGCGGTGGACAAACCTCCCTTTAGTAAACCTCCCTTTAGTGAAAACGGCCTGGGACCGCATCCGGCGGACCTGAACCCGCGAAGATGACGGCCGCGACCCCCCTCGCCAACCGAGAACGGCCAATTCCTGAATCGACGTGTCAGGGTAGGAGGTCTCTCCGCCTCCGATATCCAATTTTCTAAATACATTGAAGTCGGGCGTGTCCACCTACAGGGGGGTTTTCGACAGAACATCAAACATACTTTAAAAGATACTCCAACACGACGAAAAATGCTAAAACATCGTCCCCCTGTAGAGGGACAGGCCCGACTTAAGAATATATCCCTCCTGTACGAGGTCTAGAAGGCGTTTCTTTATGTTCGGCGATGACGGGCGTCATGGGGGGGGGGGGGAGGGCGGGGGGGGGTATGACGTGACGCCCCCCCCCCCCGCCGTGTGGCTCCTGGCTCCGGCACCACAGCCGCGCCCGCGCGCACGACGCGACGAGCGACAAGCGACGAGCGACGACGACGACGACGACGCGAGCAGCATGTAAGTGGCGATCTGCCCATTGCGCCTGTGTACACCACAACGCTCGCGTGCACCACGCCGCGCGCGTGCACCACAACGCCTGCGTACACCGCAACAGCCGTGTGCAACGCACCGCCCGCGTATACCACAATACTTGGGAGCACTACAGCGCTGGTGTACATAAGTACACCGCAGCAGCCATGTGCAACACAACGCCTGTGTACACCACCGTGCTTGCGTGCACCGCAGCGCCTGTGCACGCCACAACGCCCGTCTACACCACAGCATCCGCGTGCTGCGCAGCGCTGGTGTACACCACAGCGCCTGCGCGCATAGGACAGGTAGAATGAGCATATACGTCAGGATCTGATGCGGACAACTAAACGCCCCACCCAGAAAATTCTGATAATCGAATGCGACGTTTTTCCCTCCTCCCTCCTCCTCCACCTCCTCCGCCTCCTCGTCCTCCTTTTCCTCCTTCTTACCCCCTGTCGTTCGGCGTGGCGTTACAACGCACGTGCGCATCTCAGCGTGCGCCGCAGAATGGTCGATTGAAGCGGTCCACTTGGTTCTCGGACGGCCAGTTTAGCTGGAGCTTCCTGGACGCAGATGGGAGTCAGGGTGATGCGGGCGGACTCGGGGGGGACTCGTAGATTCCAGCGGCGCTCCATTGTCCATGAGGATGTGTTTTCCATCGTTCTCTCTGGAATCCACACGCGCTCCATTTGTCACAAGGATTCCTTCTGAAATTCTATACACAACAATGGTGTTGTGTTGCACGCGGCTGATGTGGTGCACACAGGCGCCGTGGCGTACACAGGCACTGCAGTGCACGCAGGCAATGTGGTGTACACTGGTGCTGTGTTGCGCACGGCTGATGTGGTGTGCGGAGGCGCTGTGGTGTACACAGGAGCTGCTGTGCCCGCAGGCACGGTGACACAAACTGACGCTGTGTTGCACGCGGCTGCTGTGGTGTACATCGGCGGCGTGGTGTACACAGACACTGTGGTGCACGCGGGCACTGTGATGTACACAGGCGTTGTGGTGCAAATCGCCACCTACATGTTCGTGCTACCCGTCCTCCGTCATTCCTAACCATTCCCAAACGCCGCCGGCGCGAAACGTGACGTCATCGACCCCCCCCCCCAGATGGTTGCCGTCATGGGCCCGGACTTAAAAACAGGCTCCAGCCGCGTCCGCGTGCACGACGACGATGAGCGACGAGCGACAAACCACGAGCGACGACGACGAACGACGGCGACGACGACGACGACGACGCCTGCGGACCAGACACCTATGCGGATTCCTACGCGGACACCTACGCGGATCCCAATGCGCACGGCGGCAGTGCCCGGAGCAGACTTGGGGGGGAGCGTTACGTCATAGGGGGGGGGGGGAGCGGGGGCCATGACGCCCGTCATGCCCCAAGCAATAAAGAAATGGCCTCCTATCCACCCCCGATATCCACAACTTTTAACTATTCCTCTTCCTCTATTTTTATAAGCTCGGGCGGGGGGAAAACCCATCACCCCCCCAAAAAAAAACCGGACTCCCGGGATCTGGGGCTTTGGGACCCTCCAGACGGGCCTCGAAGCGGCCCCCGGGCCTCACATGGCGCTTTGCCAAGCCTTCCCGGAACACCTAGGGCGATCAGGGGGGTCATCGGAGACGTCCCAGAGACCCCCAAGACAGCACAAGAGCGCTCCAAGAGTGACCGACGTGACCTCAAGATGGCCCAAGAGGCTTCCAGGACGGCCCCAAAGAGGCCTCCAAGAGCACTCCCAAGAAGGCCCCCCGAGAAAAAAAATATATTAATTTTCTATTGGTTTTCGGTGAATCTTAGGGTTCTCCTCTTTTCGGCTTCCCGACGCTCCAAGACGGCGGTCTTCTGGGCGTCCGAAGCCGCCTGCCTGGGAGACTCCACAATCGCCCCACAACCATCCGAAAGGGTTTCCAGGCAGCCCAAGAGAGCCCCAAAACGGCACAACACGGGTCCAAGATTGCCCTCAGAGGGCCCCATGGCGGCCCAAGATGGCCCAAAGACACCCTCCGAAGAATTCCAAATCGTGATTCGGTCGTTCAGGGAGACCGCAGGTGGAGGCAGGGTGGCCCGAGGAAGCCCCCCGAGGCCCCCAGAATACACCCAGGAGGTCTCCAGAAGGCCTTAAGAAAACCTGAAACAACTTTTGTGAGGCCCCTAGAGGCTCTCCAAGGATGAGCCTCCGCAAAAAAGAGCTGAGGAGGATGGGGAGAATGCGCAGGGCATGGCGACAATAAGGAAAAAGAAACATGGAGGAAGGATAACGAATAACATTATTATAGCGGCGATGCCAGAAAAGGCAACCAGGAGCTATCGCTAAATTGTCGGCTTGACCTTGCTGCCATTCCGCCTGCATACCAAACTTCAAGGGCCAAGGTGCATGGCGCGAAGCGCCACTGCAGTCTTGTGTATATATATATGTCCCCCCCTGTGCTCGTCCCGTCGAGGCTCGGGGAGGAGGAGAAATAGGGAACGGATGGTGGAGGAGGAGGAGGAGGACGAGGAGGAGGAGGAGGAGGAGGGATAGGAGGAGGAAGAGAGGGGAAACTGAGGAGGAGGATATACATACATACATCTATCTATATATATTTATATATACATACATATATGTGTATATGTATATATTTATATGTGTATATATATATACACATCTCCCTCCTGCAAAGGAGCAGGGCCCGACTCAAAAGACCGCGGCGCGGCCCGCCGAGCGGCGCGGCGGGAGGCGGGGGCGGCCGGCCGAGCCCCGCGCGCGCGCACGGTCCACCACGGCGCCCCGGGGCGGCCGCGGTCCGCCCGGTCGCGGGAGCGGGAGCCCTGCCCCCCGCCCTCGCTCGGAGCCCTCCGTGTGGACGCCCGAACCAAAGGACGAGGAGGAGGAGGAGGAGGAGGAGGAGGAGGAGGAGGAGAAGGAGGAGGAGGAGGAGGAGGAGGAGG
>CAUYUJ010012570.1:264697-367197 GCA_963575745.1 Prorocentrum cordatum | reverse complement strand
ACCCCCCCCCTTTCCCAATTCCCCCCTTTCGTCCGGCCCGACCCTCGCCGTCGCCATCGCCCTCAGAGCGCCCCTGCCTCGAGGTTGCCCTGGCTCTGCCCTGCCCTGCCCCCCTCGGGCGCGCCGGAGACAAGCTGTGGCCGTGTGCTGTGTGATGTGGGCACGCCTGCGAGTGCAAACGGCACGACGCCAGCCGCGTGCGCCACAGCCCCCGCCCGCTCTCGGACGCTCCAAGATACTCCTGGATGGTCCTCGCCGATGAAAGCTGCGCGCGTCCGAGCGATGCCAAGGCCCTACCCTGCCCTGAGGCCTTACGGGGGTGGGGGAGGAGGGCCAGGACGGGGACAAGGACGGCGAGGGCGACGAGGGCGACGACGGCGGCGGAGACGACGACGACGGAGACAGAAGGCGGAGGGGGGTGGTAACAACGAAAGTCAGGGGGTGAGAGGGAGGGAGAGGGAGGAGGCGGAGGGAGGTGCGGGGAGAGAGAGAGAGAGAAGGGAGGAAGCGCAGGAAATCCGGGAATCCGGGACCCTGGCGCAGTCAGAACAACATCTCACTTGGACCGACTGTTTGGCCCAAGGCCTATGCAAAAACGACTCGACATGCTCACGCCTGTTGGCATCTCCTGGGAGTGGGTGGGCGCACACGGCTTGGCCAGACTCCTCAACGGAGAGCCTCCCCAACAGAGCGCACGACGTGCACATCCCTACACGTAAGTCGGGCCTATCCCCCTACAGGGGGATTTTCGACGAGGAATAAAACATACTCAAAATATACTCCAAACGTCGTCCCCAGACTATTTTTGGTTATTTCTGAATAGTCCCCCTGTAGAGGGACAGGCCCGACTTAACCCTACACATTATGCGCGGGGAGACCAGAGGTGATGCACGGAGTGGGCGGGAGGCGGGGAGGGGGCGGATGCGCCGGCTCTAACAAAAATGTGGGGGCGGCCTCGGGACGTACCAGCTCACAAGTGCGGGGGAAAGACTGCGAAATAATAGCACCCCGCAATTGCGGATAAGAGTGAGGGGGCGGGCGCGGGTGAGGCGGGCGTCGAGCCGGCGGACCTCGTGGCCCTCACCTTCCCTGTCGATGGCGCCCTCCTCTTCTTCCTCCTCCTCCTCTTCCTCCTCCTCCTCCTCCTCCTCCTCCTCCTCTTCCTGCGAAATAGCCATGCTGGAGGAGAGGCGGACAAGGAAGGCCGAGAGAGGAAGAAGCGGAGGGCGAGGAGCAGGATGTTGATTGAGAGGAGGGGGAGGACGACGATGACGACGAATAAGAGGCGGCGGATGAGGGAGGAGGAGGCGGAGGCGGAGGAGGACCAGGGGGGGAAGATCGGGCGGACAGGGACAGGGGAGGGAAGGAGGAGGGAGGATGAGGGCGGAGAGATGTGGGAGAGGGGAGCATGAGGTGCAGAAGGAGGGGGGGGAAGGAGGGGGGAGGGAGGCAGGCAGGCAGGGAGGCGACGAGGAGGAGGGTGGTATACTGCCGAAGAGAGGCCGGCCGCAGAGGCGCTCCGTCACTTACGCCCCGCTGCCCTGATGGAGCGTTCGACCGGCGAGTCGGGTGGAGGACGGTAGAGGTCGGAGGAGGAGGGGAGAGAGGGAGGGGTCGGAGGAGGGGTCGGAGGAGGGGGGAGGCAGGAGGAGGCGGAGGAGGAGGAGGAGGAGGCGGAGGAGGAGGAGGAGAGAGGGAGGAGGAGAGAGGGAGGAGGGGAAGGATCAGTTGCCCCGATTGCTGGTGCCACCCGAGGGCTTCAGCAGGGTGCTATTCGATCGCTGGCGTTGCCGCATTGCCGCCGGGCCTCGCGGCGACGACGACGACGACGACGACGACGATAACGAGGGCGGCGACGGCGACGGCGACGACGATGACGAGCCCCTGTGGTGGGGGGAGGTGTAGGACGACGAGAAAACGAGGATCAAATCGAGCGAAGATAACCAAGGAGTTGTCGACCCCTACCCCAGGCTACGTGGGGTTTTCGACTGGGCCCAACCGGAGGATATACAAGGGGCGGCGTCCATCCTCGACAGAGGTGCGTCTGAATAATAGCCCCTGAGGGTGCATCCCAGCGTTTCTTTCCTTTTTCGTCAAAAAGCTTGGGGGTGGGGAAGAAACATCGCCTACGAAGGGAGTAAGACGAAGCCAGAACGGCAGATCATCGAGCGAAGATAAGTCGAAGATCCCAGACATCCGGCGGCTCTGGAAAATGTCTCGGGCGCCGCGGCCTTGAAGGAGCGTTCCAGAACGCCCTGAGAGCGATCCAGAACGCTCTGAAACGGATGTATACTCGTTTTAGTCCCGTCTGTACCCTCCCGCCTTTCTTTTCGTCACGACACGGCAGATTAGGAGGCAACTACTGGGTGATCTTCGTCGGAAGGATTCGGGAAAATAAAACTCATTGGCAGGCTGGTACGCCAAGTAAGCCGCGGCTGGAGCGGGATGAAGCGGCTCCGCATTAGCCGGGATCAAACCGGACGATGTCGGACTTCGGACCAGGGCAAAGTCAAAAAAATACCTCCCAGCAGACTGCATCCGATTCTGCACGACACGAAGGGATGGACAGACAGACAGAAGCCATACGCCCAAGGCGCGTCGGCAAACGCACATTCCTACACTACACACACACCGCTCTCTCAATATATCTCTCCAAACAAGAGGATCTTGCACAAGATCTTGCAGTCTGTCTCCTTCCCCGCATGCCCCGTACGCATGTCGTCCCAAGAATTTCGCCCACTCCAGCCGTGGCGCCCCCACCTTCCACACGAAGGGATGGGGGGGGCCCTCTGATCTGGCGCCGGAAAAAAATCAGCACCGCAAACATTCACAACTGGGCACGGACCCCATCTCCCCGCGGCATGCTTTCAGGCCAGATCGACATGCCCTGCGAGGGCCCCGGGTCCCGAAAAAAAGCGGGCGAGAACTGAAGGGGCCCTGGGACACACACACACACACACACACACACACACACACACACACACACACACACACACACACACACACACACACGCACACACACACACACACACACACACACACCACACACACGCACGCACGCACGCACGCACGCACGCTCACACACACACACACACACACACACACACACACACGCAAACAAATACACACAAATCAAAGGATTCCCCATATTACCTAACAGCGAAGACTGATAGGCTTCTAATGGTCTCAAAAGAAAACATATTGACTCCTCAGGGGGGTCTGGGTAGATGCCGGACGGGTGCCGGGGAGAATCCGCGGAAGTCGTTTTAAGCAAACTGTTACACACTTCGAGGTTTTCGAGGCCCCAGAACTCCATTCCTGGGCATGTTTTTGACTGCCCGGAGCCAACTGTAAGCCACTTCGTGGTCTTCGAATTCCCAGAACTCCATTCCTGTGCATGTTTTTGAACGCTCGGAACCAGCTGTAGGCCACTTCGTGGTCTTCGAGTTCCCAGAACTCCATTCCTGGGCATGAATTTGAATGCTCGGAGCCAACTGTAGGCCACTTCGCGTTCTTCGAGTTCCCAGAACTCCATTCCTGGGCATGATTTTGAATGCCCAGAGCCAACTGTAGGACACTTCGCGTTCTTCGAGTTCCCAGAACTCCATTCCTGGGCATGATTTTGAATGCCCGGAGCCAACTATAGGCCACTTCGTGGTCTTCGAGTTTCCAGAACTCGATTCCTGGGGATGATTTTGAATGCCCGGAGCCAACTGTAGGCCACTTCGTGTTAGTCGAGTTCCCAGAACTACATTCCCGGGCCACATTTTCAATGCTGAGGCAGGCTGATGCTGAGGCTGAGGCAGGCTGAGGCTGAGGCAGGCTGAGGCTGAGGCCGAGGCTGAAGGCGGCAGACTGAGGCTGAGGCTGAAGCAGGCTGAGGCTGAGGCTGAGGCAGGCTGAGGCTGAGGCTGAGGCAGGCTGATGCTGAGGCTGAGGCAGGCTGATGCTGAGGCAGGCTGAGGCTGCAGCTTGGGCTGAGGCTAATGCAGGCTGAGGCTGAGGCAGGCTGAGGCTGAGGCCGACGCTGAAAGCAGACTGAGGCTGAGGCTGAAGCAGGCTGAGGCTGAGGCTGAGGCTGAGGCTGAGGCTGAGGCTGAGGCAGGCTGAGGCTGAGGCTGAGGCAGGCTGATGCTGAGGCAGGCTGAGGCTGAGGCTGAGGCTGATGCAGGCTGAGGCTGAGGCAGGCTGAGGCTGAGGCTGAAGGCAGACTGAGGCTGAGGCTGAAGCAGGCTGAGGCTGAGGCTGAGGCAGGCTGAGGCTGAGGCTGAGGCAGGCTGATGCTGAGGCAGGCTGAGGCTGAGGCTGAGGCTGATGCAGGCTGAGGCTGAGGCAGGCTGAGGCTGAGGCCGAGGCTGAAGGCAGACTGAGGCTGAGGCTGAAGCAGGCTGAGGCTGAGGCTGAGGCAGGCTGAGGCTGAGGCTGAGGCAGGCTGAGGCTGAGGCTGAGGCTGAGGCTGATGCAGGCTGAGGCTGAGGCAGGCCGAGGCTGAAGGCAGACTGAGGCTGAGGCTGAAGCAGGCTGAGGCTGAGGCTGAGGCAGGCTGAGGCTGAGGCTGAGGCTGAGGCTGAGGCTGAGGCTGAGGCTGAGGCTGAGGCTGAGGCTGAGCTGAGGCTGAGGCTGAGGCTGAGGCTGAAGGCTGAGAGGCTGAGGCTGAGGCTGAAGGCAGACTGAGGCTGAGGCTGAAGCAGGCTGAGGCTGAGGCTGAGGCAGGCTGAGGCTGAGGCTGAGGCAGGCTGATGCTGAGGCAGGCTGAGGCTGAGGCTGAGGCTGATGCAGGCTGAGGCTGAGGCAGGCTGAGGCTGAGGCCGAGGCTGAAGGCAGACTGAGGCTGAGGCTGAAGCAGGCTGAGGCTGAGGCTGAGGCAGGCTGAGGCTGAGGCTGAGGCAGGCTGATGCTGAGGCAGGCTGAGGCTGAGGCTGAGGCTGAAGCAGGCTGAGGCTGAGGCTGAGGCAGGCTGAGGCTGAGGCTGAGGCTGAGGCAGGGCTGAGGCTGAGGCAGGCTGAGGCTGAGGCTGAGGCAGGCTGATGCTGAGGCAGGCTGAGGCTGAGGCTGAGGCTGATGCAGGCTGAGGCTGAGGCAGGCTGAGGCTGAGGCCGAGGCTGAAGGCAGACTGAGGCTGAGGCTGAAGCAGGCTGAGGCTGAGGCTGAGGCAGGCTGAGGCTGAGGCAGGCTGAGGCTGAGGCTGAGGCAGGCTGAGGCTGAGGCTGTGACTGCGACTGCCGTTGCCACTGCGACTGTCATCGCGAATGCGACTACGACTGCGAGAACAGCAGAATTCTACAACTGGATTATCATCTGAATCTTAAGGGGAATGCTTCCAGATATGCTCCTGCACATCGCTGTCAAGTTGCTTTGCCGGGATAATTTTCCCATATGTTCTGGGTGTCCGTCTTCCCCCCCACTTCCCATATTTCCCAATGTTTTTCTGGGGGATCGACGATTCATTGTGTCTGTGTGTGCTTTTCCCCTCCTGAAAAACGCCCGTCTCGAAAAAAAATGCAACGCCAAGATTTCAGGAGGGGGGGGAGCACGGCGGCGAGCGAGGGGGGGGGGCCTCTCCGACGCCTAGTGTTAAGTCGGGCCTGTCTCCCCCCTCTGCAGGAGGAATACGCAAAAAAATAACCCAAAAACGAATCTGGGGACGACCTTTCCAGCATTTTTCAACATCTGCGGGGTATTTTTGGAGTATGTTTTACTTCTCGTCCAAAATCCCCCTGTGGGGGGACAGGCCCGACTGAAGCCTAGTGGTCTGTCGGTCATCTGGCCATCGCTCGGACGTCCATTCCCTGTGCTCTTTTCGGCCTCGTGCGTGGTTTTTTTGGCCACATGCTCAAGCATGCTCCTCGATGGCCCTCGCCGAAGGAACAATGCGCACGTCCGAGCGATGCCAAGTCACACCTCGGCTCTCCGGTGGTCCCCCGCCGGGGCGACCAGGGCGCCCCCGGCGCGCCGCCAAAGCGAGGGGGCGGGCCGCCTGGCGCGCCTCCCGAGGCGGGGAGACCGCCGAGCAGCGCCGACACCGCCCGAGCACCTCGAGCCACGAAGCTCGAGCCTCGAAGGTTTCGCCCCTCCTCGCTGCCCAGGGTGAAGCTCGAGCCTCGAAGGCCCGCCCCTGCTCGCTGCCCAGGAGGCCTCCCAGATTGTGAAGGGTCCCTGGGACACACCACTAAGTAGACACAAATAAAAACAAGATCCCCCGATGTTCCCATAGTTCCTGGGTTTTTGCCTTCCCCCCCCCCCCCCCACTTCCAATAGTTTCCCATATTTTCCGGGGGATCGACGAGTCATTGTGTCTGTGTGTTGTTTCCCCTCCTGATAGATGGGGTCGGGGTAGATGGGGTCGGAGGATGCATCGGCGATGCACCAGCGACCCACCGCCGACGTGGGCGGTGTATAGGCGACGCCGACGTGAAGCGAGGCGGGCCCCGCATCGAGCCGCATCGGCGATGCGTCGGCGCTGCGGCGCGATCCTCCGACCCCCATCTACTCGGACCCCATCTGGGAGGCTCGGCGGCGACGATAAGGGCGAATAGCCCAGGGGAGGGCATTACACGCATCCGCCCGGGAGCCTTGTCGAAGCTATAGATCATCGGCGCCCCTGGATACATGTATTGCTCTCCCCTGGGCTATTCGCCCCTGTCATCGCCTCTGAGAGTCCTAGACCTCCCCCCTGCGCTCACCGACGAGAGGCGCAGCCCCCCCCTTGAGCAGGGACCGACCGTCCTGGCATTCCTATAGTCCTACCACGACATGTTGTGAGAACCCCAGCATCTTCTAAGAACAAAAACAATGTTCTTAGAACATAGGCCTCATGCGTCAAAACAAAGCAGTCCCAGCCAGAAATGTTCTAAGAACTTCTCGTGGAAACCACAACGGGCTCTTAGAACATTGCTTGATAGGGCTACATTGCTTGGTAGGCTTCGCCGCTGCTTGAGGCCCCCCGCCCCGCCACGGGGCCGCGGTCGCGGGGTTGGTCGGCAGTCGCGGGCGGCGAGCGCACAGTTCGCCATCGCTCCTCCCTCCTCCCTCCTCCTCCCCTCCTCCTCACTGCTCTCCCCCTCACTCCTCACTCCTCCCTCCTCCTCGTCACTCCTCCCTCCTTTCCCTCCTCTCCTCCTCCTCACTGCTCTCCCCCCTCACTCCTCGCTCCTCCCTCCTCCTCCTTCCTCGCTCCTCTCTCCTCGCTCCTCTCCTCGCTCCTCGCTCCTCCCGCCTCCCCTCCCCCCGCCACGGGGCCGCGGCCGTAGTACCGCGCGGAGCTGCCGCCGCCGGGGCCCCCGGCCATGTGCCGGCCCGCGGCGCGCCCGGCGGCCGCCCGGCCCGCGCGGCCGCCCCCCCCCTCCCCCCCCCAGACGCCCTGCCGCGGCGCCGCCGTCGTCGTCGCCGTCGTCGTCGTCGCCGTCGTCCACAGATACACGCACATACGGAAATCCCACACAAGGAACCTAGAAGGGTCTTTGGTTTTGATCCCTCCTTTCAACTCGGCGGTGGATGGGACTGGTCCTAAAGCTCTCCCCTCCTCCTCCTCCTCCGCCTCCTCCTCCTCCTCCTCCGCCTCCTCCTCCTCCTCCTTCTCCTCCTCCTCCTCCTCCTCCTCCTCCTCCTCCTCTTCCTCCTCCTGCTCCTCCTCCTCCTCCCTCCTCTCCCCCTCCTCCTTCTCCTGTTGTTGCCCCCTTTTGTTGTGACCACCAATTAACGGGACCCCAGTCCGTGAATAGGGCTGCCGAAAAGTCACTAGCTATATACCCCCTTATTTGGGGGGGGGTTCTGGAGACCCTCAGGGATCAAACTCACAGCTCATCCCACACACTGGGGCCCCGGGGCACACGAGCGAACGGACACACAAGCCCCAGAATTCTTCCGCACGAGCCCCAGGATTCCCGCCGTACCTTTTTGGCCACATCTGTTCTCGAGCTTCGCCGTCCCCCCCTCCGCTTCCCGTGGTGCCCATGCTTGCGGGGGAGATCGGCGCTCGTTCGCGGGGGGGAGGCATGGGGGAGGGCGGGCGGCGGCGGCGGCAGACTGCCCCCCACGAGCCCCAGGATTCCCTCCAGACCTTTCTGGCCATGCCTGCTCTCGAGCTTCCTCGTCCACCCCCTCCGGGGGAGAGGAGGGAGGAGGAGGAGGAGGAGGAGGAGGAGGAGGAGGCGGAGGAGGAAGAGGAGGAGGAGGAGAAGGAGAAGGATGCAGGGTGCAGGCTACCAAGAGTACGCCAGCTGGACTGACATACCTCAGCACAAACAAGGACAGGGAAAAACGGCCACACCAGGAAACGCGAGGGGCCCCAGGACCACACACGCCAGGGACCTGGGGGCCCGGACCAAAAAAAAACCTACGGCGGGGGCTCGGGGTCCCCTCCACGCTGACGTGGCTCGAGCCCACGGCTGATCCTGTCGATCGCCCTGAGCTGGTTCCTCCGAGTGCTGAGGTTGTCAGAGAGGCCTACACACTCACGCTTCAGCTTCCTGAGACTATTAACCTGCAACACTGAACAATGCCCTGCACAACGACGGCAGCAATACATTGAATTAACACGGAACACATCGTGCCCTAGAGCCCCACACTCCAGGATGAGGGGGTCCGCATCCTCCCTAGAGGCCCCGTCGAGCACAGGTGGCTGGGAGGGGCCTCCTTCGGCCTCCTCGGGGGCTCCTTGGGGCTCTAAGGCGGCAGCGGCATCGAGGGCAGCGGCCACGCGCGCATCACTCACTGGCATCTCCCACACGTCGAGGGACGTCCTGAAGAACTCATTTGTGAGGGCCTGGGTGATCTTGCTGGGCACACACTTCCGACCCCCACCCACACGCAGATTGTCGAAGGATGCAGGCGTGCGGGCTGAGGCCCCGCACCTTCTACACTTGAAAACGCCCGTCTTGACGTTCTTGTACAATACATGATCATCCGCTTTTTGAAAGAGCACAGGCGCACGAATCTCAACTGGACGGGGCCCTGGAAACACATCTCGTCCGTACTTCTGAGACTCCACCACCCTCTGGATTCCCCAGGACACATACTGAAGAACCAGTCGGTGCTCTTTCAGGGCGGACGCCACGCTCTCCGTCGTCACCTTTGCGACAGCATGTTGAGCAGCGCCAACTCTTGCGAAAAAGTCCGCCCAGGCATTGCCGAGCCAATCTTGAATTTCCGTAGTACCAGCCCCGCTCGACACCACAGCTTCGATGTCTCGATGCGCAGGGGTCCACTGGAATGCTGGAGGCGGCAGCTTCTTGTCCCGCCTCTCAGCTGCAATAAAAATATCTCGCCACACACGTGCATGCTGCTTTCGGCCGTGCTGAAGTTCGTCCATCCAAGCATTCCCCTCCTCCACCAAAGAGAGTAAATCGCTCACGAAAACCTCGTGGTTTGGATGAACAACCAGCCCCATACGTATAGCATATCTTTCAGCACGACCGACTGTCTGGATTAGATACGGCAATGGGCCGAAAATCGCCCGCTTCGGCAAGAAAGTGTCGGGGTCCAACTGGCATAGGCCCCAGCCACACCTCCTGGTTTCTGGCACATTCGACCCGAACCCCGAACCGTCCGTGTACGACTTTGGCCCCCATTGCCCTTCGGTATCGCCCCAGTACAAAACTTCAGAACTCACAGAATCTCTCGGAGGTAGCCCGACAGGAAGCTCAGGGATCCCATAGACAGGGTATGTGTAGTCCCATTCGGGACGACCTGCCCCGACTCCAGAATTCACCAGGCGATCTCGCACTTCGACGAGCTGTTCAGGCAGGGCAGCAAATTCATCATCGGGGTCGCCCTCCAAGAGAGCAGGGCAGTCGTACAGAATGTGTCCCCAGCATTCGTTGATCTGGCGACCACAAGCTGCGCAGGGACGGAATCGGCCTCCAGCCTTCAAATCCAGCCTGGCAGGTATAGGGATACCGTCGGCCCAGTGTGCCTGAATCGCTCCAAGACGCTTCACGCATCGAATCCCTTTTATCGCATACCTGAGGGCCCTGTGCCAGACTGGAATAGCTACTCCGTCACCCACAGTATAAAGATGCCGCAAGAGGCGGCCGTGTTGCCACCTCTGCACTCCCTCGGTCAAGAAGTGCTTGAAATCTGCTGGGCTCAGCGTCCTGAGGTCGTAGACTCGGCCTAGGTCGTCCCTAACAACGTGGCTGGCGACAAGGTCCCAAGAGATCCTTCGAAGCGACAGCCATGTGGCCGCCATGGGGCCCCTGGCCTGGGCCCACGAAGCCTTCTGCGAGCCCCCGAACTTCTCGTTGAGCTTCTCCCAGGCCCTGTGGAGCCTGCTCGGTTGAACCCTGGAGTCCCAGATCCATTCCGAAAACTTAATCACAACCTGCAACGTCGCATGGTATATGGGGTCATACTGGTCGTTCTTGTGCGAGATCAAGTACGCCGTGAGCCCCGTGGAGGATCTGCCAGGAGCCCCATTGAGGACCGCCGCGAACAGCCTGAGCTCCTTCAAAGCCGAGTCGCTCACCCCTGCCACAGTGGCGCCGTGGCCAACTGACGGCAGGGCCCCAGTCCTCCACAACGATGTCACTCGCCTGCCTGTCGCCCTTCGCAGCATGGTGAAACGCTGGCGGCGATCTCTAAAACTGGTCAGGCGACGCTTCTCGATCCTACGCAAAACTCGAGGTCCTGACAACTCGTGGCCTAAGTTCCTCATGTGGGCCTTGAACGGGATCTTCATGGAGCCCATGTACTTACTGACGGTCTTCCAGAGACGTTTTTTCCCAGGGATCCCGCCTGACTTCGCAGCATTTAAAACCATACCCAGCCCCTTGGAATCGTGGACGAAGCCCTTGGCCGCAATGGCCAGATACTTGAGGTCCTCAGGGGCCTTCGAGATGGACTGGAGCCCGACATCATCCATGAGGGTGCGGGGCGTGACCGTGACCGAGACCTGGTTTGCTCTACTGACAGCCCTGTACGTGAGCAGGTAGAGGAGGAAAGTAGCATGCGTGCAACCCGCCAAAATTCCTTGGTAAGATACCTGCCCAACCGATACGCTACCAAACGCGCGAATCCTTCGCGGCTGCTGGTAACTGCACACGAGCATCCACAGCAATCGCATAGAGAACCCCAAGGCTCTCCCTTCTCGCAACAAAGCGTGCGGGTCTACCATCTCGTAGCACTTGGACATATCCAAAAGAATCGTGCATGTGTTCTCCCCTAGCAACTCGGCAATCTCCTGCTGCAAATTGTGGTCGAATGCCGAATCGCTCGAAGTCTGCCCCGATTTCGTGCCCCACATCTCATGGCAGGCATATCGATCTTGCCATTCCCTCGAAATCGGTCGCCTGAGTTTCCCCCATACACGTATCAGTGCGTTACTCAGAACAATTAATCGGTGATCGCCATCGGGTTTCGGCAGTCGCACGAGTTCGCTGTATATTCGATCTGCTGGCCAGCACAACCACCGTTCACATAACATGAAAAGGTTGCCAATAGCTTGGAGCGCGCCGTCGGACAGGACGTCCAGACTCCTCGGCGCCAACCTCGTAGGGCCAGCAGCTGTCTTGGTCGAAAAGGACCTCACCACATTCCTTACATCAGTAAAAGAGATATGGGGAAGAGCGTCCCACTCACTGGAATCCGAGGGAAGATCAGGCGCTTGAAGCCGATGATGCGTCCATACCTTGGACCACTGCCGCAAAGTCTGGTCAGCAAGCTGGTATGGCTGCGACTCCTGACAATATTGGAGTACTTCAGCTTGTGCTCGGACTTTGGACATCGCATGGGCCCGACTGGCCCCTTCCAAGAAAGACTCACGAGCCCATTCTCTCCAAATCTTTTCCGTTCTAGAACGCTCCTGGCCTAAAACCTTGTCGGCCTGGGCGGAAATGGCATCAGTGATACTCTCAAAGTTTGGATCGACAATCATCACCAACCCTTTTTGCAGAAATTCACTGAACTCCTCACCCAACTCCTTGAGCACCCACTGCTCAGCAGAAATCTTGTCACAATATCTCCCAGCCTCGTCGAACGCCTGCAGCACCTTGAAGTACTGCATCTCGGTTAACGTGCACACCGCACTGCATATTCGGAGCCGCTCACAGAAACGGTGCAGCTTATCCTTCTCCGACCGCAAGTGGGCCACCCAACGCTTTGCCGTGGCCCACGCAGCTACCCTGGAGTCTCGATATTCTCGCTTTCGAGGTGGAGTCCATGTCGTTTGTTCCCATTTGAATCTCGGGGGTCCAGCTCGTCCAACGAATTCCTGGGCCTTACCATCGACTTTGTCAAATCTCCCAGCGATCTCGAAATCAACGCCATCAAGTACTGCATCCCACACACGCGGTAAGTCACTGGGCGCCTTCACCGACTCAAACATGCCTTTGATCCCGTCCCAGTTGTAAGGGTACCTCGCACATCCTACTGGTGGGATCGGGGGAAACTTCCTCGGTTCATCAGCAACTCGACACCACATGGGCCTGTCCGACCCATGGACCACCAGCTGCACGGGAAAATGTGGAGGTGGAATGGTGGCTTGGGCATTCATCACCACCGCCTGCCTGTCGAGTCTTGGAACCAAGTTGCTGGCGGCCAGAAAATAATCAATCTTGGACGAACCAGCGTCGGTAATGCACGTGGCCTCCGACGGAACAAACGCCAAGCCTGCAAGCTTCTCGACCCAACCTTTGACATTGACGGCATAGAAGTCGCAATTCCAATCTCCGCCTATCACCCAGTCCAGCCCCAGAGCCTGCCACTGAGCAATCCTCTGCACAACTGCCCAAAGTATAGCAAGATTTTCTCCAGTCATGCCAATCGCCGTCACAAAGTAAACGCTAGCAAAAACAATGCCACCTGGGACCCCACATTGCACGTGGGCGCATACCGCTCTTCCAGGATATATCACATGGCTGCCGTCAGGGGGGGCGGTGATGGTGATGTTGGTGCGAGCAAAGACCACCACCCCACTCGAGTTGGACATGGCCGACTCGCCCGTCTCTAACGCTGCTGACCACAGCCCGTGCCAGCCTGCATCCCTCGCCCTATTCTGAAATTCTCCTAAACGGGCCTCCACGACTCTGGTCTCCTGCGCCAAGAGAACCGAGCCCTGGTACTCCGAGAGATACTCAAACAGCGGCCCATGCGAGCCAGCATTGACTGTCGTGATGCAGCAACGTTTAGCCGACCTCGTACCAGTGAGAGGTGGACCATCAGCCGCATCGTTTGGGGCAATGACCGCGGGCTGCCCCCAACCGCCTGAAACAGCTGACCTTGACGCCGAACTGCCAGCACTTGGCCCACCACCAGGGGCAGAGAAATGCCGCGTCGCCGAACCCGCCGCTGACCTGGAACAGGAGGCCGACGCCGAAGCCCAAGCCCCTGGCCCGCTACCAGGGGCAGACAAGAGACTGGTGGTAGCCGTAGTTCCCCGCATACTAGCCTTCCCTGGGGGAGGGCTTCCACTGGCCTCATTCACGCAATCACCTGCGCCAGTCAGCCCGACAACAGGTCCAGCGCTTCCGAGAACACAGCGGCCGCCCTCCATAAGCGAAGGGACGAAGGTAGATTCCAGAAAAGCACCAGATGCAGAGAAATGCCGAGTCGCCGAACTCGCCGCTGTCCTGGTACATGAAGCCGACGCCGAAGCCCCAGAACCTGGCCCACTACCAGGGGCAGACAAGAGCCTGGTGGAAGCCGTAGTACTCCGAAAAAAAGCCTTCCCTGAGGGAGGGCTTCCACTGGCCTCATTCACGCAATCACCTGCGCCAGTCGGCCCGACAACAGGTCCAGCGCTTCCGAGAGCACAGCGGTCGCCCTCCATTAGCGAAGGGACGATGGCAGGACCCAGAACTGCTCCCAATGCAGAGAACTGCCGAGTCGCCGAACTCAACGCTGTCCCTGAACAGGAGGCCGACGCCGAAGCCCCAGCACCTGGCCCACTACCAGGGGCAGACAAAAGACTGGTGGAAGCCCTTGTACTCCACATACCAGCATTCACATAAGCCAATGGGACAGAAGCAGGTCCCAACCCTGCAAAATTAGAACCATCATCTGAAATAGCACATCGACTCAATGAGAAAGGGCTCCCGCTGGCCTCCTCCACGCAATCACCAGTGCCAGTCATCCCAACAACAGGTCCAGCGCTTCCGAGTACACAGCGGTCGCCACTCGAGCCCAATATTCCTTCCATTCGCGGGGAAGGTCCTGCACTTTCCGAAACAACCATCATTCCACTAACACTTCCAACCATCACACTGAGCACATTGAACACAAGCGAGAACCTACTCGGCCGACGGCTTTTGCCGCTTGCACATGGAGAGGTAGCTCGTCTGCATCTTCCTGATCTTGCCACGCAGCACCTCGGCGTCATCCGAGGGTTGCGCAGGTATCCCTGCTGCATCCAGAGTAGCCCGCAGATCATCCACGTCCATGGACTCAACATGTGGCGCAGGGTCCTCCTCGGGGTCCTCCTCGGGCTCCTCGGGCGTCTGCGGTTGCTGCTGTGGCTCTGGGGTGGGTGGCTGCGCTGCAGGGAGTTCGGCGAGCTTCTTGATCGTGGCCGCCATCGCCTGCAGCTCTTCCAAGAGGTCTGGAGGAACCCCCAGCCCAGAAGCGACCACCCCCAGCTGCTCGACCGACACAGAGAGCGTGGGGAGCATTTGCCGCAACGAAGGAGGCCCTTCCCCACTGCCGTCGGGTGGCTGAGCCTTGGACATGGTTGCCCTCGTCTCACATTCAAGCCGCAGGACCTCCTCCTTGGCCTCAACCAAACGCGTGTCGAGGCTCTCCAAGACCTTCTGGAGCTCGCTGATCTTGCTCTGCTGCTCATCGCGGGCCTTCTGCAGCTGCGTTTCCTTATGCCGAGCACTTTGAAGCCGGTTTGCCAAACTGCGAGCCTGCTCCTCAACAGGTCTGTCAGCAAACAAGGCCGTCTCGAGGGCAGACTTCTCTTCTCGGTACCGTCTGAGCAGCTCCTCGTCCTGGGAAAAGCCTCCACTCGCCACTTGCTTGATGAGACCTTCCAGGTACTTGATCCTGCTGCGCTTGTCACACTGCTTAGCATCAGCAGCCCAAGGAGGAGGGTTCCCAGTACCTGAATCAGGAGAAGAACGCCTTGCTGCTTGAAGCTGTCTGACTTGCTCTTGAAGCTCCGCACACTTGGCCTCGAGCGTGGCAGACCGAGTAGAAGTGCTTGGAGACTCCGACTGCTTGAGATTCTCTTTGAAGCACACGGACTTGTGCAGGCTGCACTGGCGACAGTACATGACCCCTGCTTTGTTGAACCAGGGTTTCTTCGTGACAGCGTGGACGCAGAAACGACAGACCCAGTTCTCACTCTCATTCTGCCGCCGCTTCGCCGCCTTCGAAGACATGGGATGGCTCGGGAGCTCCGAGCCCCGTGGAGAAGCAGTTGCTGGGGCGAACCAGCACTGCAAAGAAACTGATCGGGCGCAAGCGCCCTCGCACTGCCGCGGTGTCAGCGGTGTCCGTTTCTGCCTATGCGGGCTCAGCCCGCCAAGACAAAGCCCTTGAGCCAAAATGGCTACGGAGGAGAAGGAGAAGGAGGAGGAAGGAGGAGGGAGGAGATCGACGCTCATTCGCGGGGGGGGGGGGGGGATGGGGGGGGGGCGGGCGGCGGCGGCGGCGGCAGGCGCGGGGCGCCAGGGGGGAGGCGCGCCCAGGGGAGAGGATGGCCCAGGATGGGAGGAGGAAGGAGAGAGAGGAAGGGGCCCTGGGACACACAAATGAATACACACAGATACAAGGAGTCCCCACATGTTTCCATAATTATGTTCTGGGACTTTGTCTTCCCCCCCACTTCCCATATTTCCCCATATTTTCTGGGAAATCGACGATCAATTGTGTCTGTGTGTTTTTTCTCCTCCTGCAGAGAGGACGGATGACAGGGCACCGGAATATCAGGAGGAGGAGGACGACGACGACGACGGGACCGGAGGAGGACGAGAGGGGGCGCCGCGAGGACCATGAGCAGCACGGCGGGGCTGATCACGATGACCATGCAGATGTGGATCAGGCATGGAAGAAGATCAGGAGGAAGATAAGGACGAGGACGGAGAGGAGGGATGGGGGGGGACCGGCATGAGGATCAGCAGCAAGCCGGGATAAGAGCCATACTTCAGAGGCTTCATCTCCGCATCTCTCATCCTCGCCCTGATCATACCACTTGTCCTTCTCATGTTCAAATAGTTCTCCTCGTGAGCTCCCTGTACTCATAGGAGAGGTAGGGGCGGAGGATGGGGAGGATGGGAGGGAGAAGAGGAGGTCACCCCGCCGAAGCTGAGATTAGTCTTACCTGCCGTGCCAGCCGCTGCAAGATGAGCATGCAGATTGAGGAGAAACGCGATGGTGGTGATGGGGATGATGAGCCCAGATAGAATAACTGTGACGGGAATGTTTCGGATGATGAGGGCGAGGGCGCGGATGACTGAGGGAGGAGGAAGGAGAGAGGATGGATGACAGAGAACGGCATATGAGGAGGAGAAGAAGGACGACGACGAGGACCGAGGATGATGAAAGTGGGCGGCGCAAGACCCAGCAGCAATACGATGAGGATAATAACGACGACAATGAAGACGTGCATAAGATATGGAAGAAGAACAGAGGAAGGTGTAGACGAGGATGGAGACAAGTGAAGGGGGGCGGCGTGAGGATAAGCAGCAAGACGGACGAGGACGAGGACGAGGAGGACGATGATCAGGAGAACGAGAGAAATTGAGGGCCACGAAAACTGGCATGATGATATGGAGGACGAAGATCATGAAAAGGCCAACGCTGCCGCGGAGGAAGAGCATGAGGATAGGGATGAATCTGACGGGGATAAGGCAAGTACTGCAAAAGGCGTCCTTCCCGTATCTTTCATCCTCGCCCTGAACATGTCACTTGCCTTCCTCTTCTTCAGATGTGCTCGTCCGCTCCCTGCACCCATGTGAGAAGCAGGGGCGGAGGGAGGGGAGGATAGGGGGGGTGGAGAGGAGGGCACCCCTCCGAAGCTAAGGTTGGTCTTCGCTCTGCTGTACGATGAGCATGCAGATGCGGAGAAACGCGACGGTATTGATGATGATGATGATGATGATGATGATGATGATGATGATGATGATGATGATGATGATGATGACGATAGTGATGATGATGATGATGATGATGCTGATGCTGATGCTGATGCTGATGCTGATGCTGATGATGCTGCTGCTGATGATGCTGATGCTGATGATGATGATGATGATAATGATGATGATGATGATGATGATGATGATGATGATGATGATGATGATGATGATGATGATGATGACGATGGGGCTAATGGGTCCCGATGAGGGGTGCTGGGGGGCTCAGCCACATACATGTACTGTAATGGTTCGTTTCTCTCCCTCCCTTTCTCTCTGTATATATATACATATACATATAATTTCTCCCTCTCTCTCTGTTTCGCTCTCTGTCTCTCTCTCTCTCTCTCACTCCATCTCTCTCTCGCATCCTGGAGGGGGGGGGGGAATGCGGGAGGAGGGACGATGGAAAAGCGAGGAACGAAGGAATCCAGAAGGGCGAAAGAAGCAGAAAAACGGGCGAGAAAGAAGAGGGACGAGGACGGCACGGGAGGGGGGAGAAGCGAGGAAGCAGGAGGGGGGGAAAGGGCATGTCGGGGATGGCAGGGGACGGAAGGAAGACGGTGAGAAGACGAGGGGGTGCGGAGGGGAGCGGTCTGAGTAATTATTAGTATGACCATGTGGCAATGTCAACGTAGGTGCGGGGGGGGAGGGGAGCGCGGGATGGCGGAGGGAAACTGACGATGAAGGAAGGGATGGGGGGAAACTGCTCCTCCTCCCTCCTCCCTCCTTCCCGTCTCCAATCAGGACCACTCCCTTCGATCAGCGTGAGCAACAGGAAGTGGAGGCTGACTTGAAAATGATCATGGAAAGGCCCCTACGTGCTCAGTTCCGGTTCGCATGCAAACTCTTCGCAAGCGTTTGTTCGATACCCCTGGGGAATGGTCGCTGTTCCCACGGGAAGGGTGAGGCCTCTCCCAGGCTGTGTCTTCCTTGCAAGAAAGAGTGTTCTGAAGGTCTGTCTGGTTTGAGCGAGTTCTGCGTCTCGTCATCGAGGTCAGATGACAAACAGAATCTGGTGGCGCCCGGGCTCGCCAGGAGCGACAGTCCTGGTCAGCCTTCCCGCATTGATCCTGAGCGAGCCAAGTTTGACGATTCCTGCGCAAGAGGCGGACGGCACCCAATCCCAGCTGGTCCAGGATCCCGGCTGGGTTCCTGTCTCCTCCCCCCCTCTTCCCTTCGCCGCCCCCCCCGCGTTCTAGTGCCCTCCTAGATTGGACCCGAGTAGATGGGGTCGGAGGATCGGGCCGCATCGATGATGCAACGGCGACGTCGGCGATGCATCGGCGCCATTGCCGCGGAGAAGATCGGGCTGCACATCGAGCCGCATCGACGATGCATCGGCGATGCGGCGCGATCCTCCGACACCATCCACTTGGACCCCCTCTGGGGCCTCCGACCTCTTCCCTTCGCCCTCCACCCCCGCACCCCTCCCCCCCTCACCCTCACGGTCGCCCAGCATCTTCGCAGGGGCTAGATAGGATCGCGCACGAGGCCAGCGTGGAGACAAGGCGGAAAGATGCGATGGCCAGGGGAGGATGCAGAGACAGGGGGCGAAGGAATGGAGAGAGACAGAGTGTGAACACCAAGTGTGCATGTGTGTGTGGATATTGGGTGGACCATTGGAACCCACTGCCAGCCCCACGCGGGGTGGCAGCGAGGAGGAGGGCATTGTTGCCACCTTGGAGCACACTCGCCGCCGGAGGGCCGCCCGATGTCGGCAGCCACCGGCGGCCGAGGCCGCCGCCCGCTGCTCCACGCACGGGGGCGGGGCCAGGGCAAAGGCCGCTGCGCGGGGCGGAGGAGCAGGCCTGGCGTTCGCTTCCTCGCCCCCCCCCCGCTCCCGCCGCCCCCCCTCCCCTCCGCCCCCCCGTCCGGCCCCCCCCTCCGATCCCTTCCTCTCTGGCCTCCGCCCCCCTTTCCCCTCCGCCCCCTCCGCCCCCTCCCCCTCCGGCCTCCGCCCCCCTCCCCCCTCTGCCCCTCCTCCCCCCCCCAGCCGCCCCCTCCGCCCCCTTCTCCCCTCTCCGCCCCCGGCCCGCCCTCCGCCCTCCGCCCTCGCCTGGCGGCAGCCGAGAGGGCTGCCCGACTGGAGGCAGGCCTGCCCGCCCGCCAGGGCGGAGGAGGGCTGCCCGAACGCCCCGGGAGCGGCGCGCGGCCGAGACGAGGCAGCCGCCCGCCCGCCCGCCCCAAGCTTCTCGTGCCGCTGCGTTGTTTCGGGCGTTGCTTCATGGGGGGGTTCCTCCTGCTGCTCCCACTCCTCCTCCTCCTCCTCCTCCTCCTCCTCCTCCTCCTCCTCCTTTTCATCCTCCTCCTGCTCCTCCTAGCCGTTTTGGCTCAATCATTTTGAGCTTGCTGTCACCGACACTTCAAAACGGCTGCGTGACAGCGGGCCTTTCTGGCTCGGGCACTCACTAGGGCGCACTTGCGATGGGCGGCGATCGTGGCGGTGGTGGCGGCGACTTCAGCCGCGGCCCCCGCTGGCAATGCCGCCATTGTGGGTGCAAGAAGAACGAATCTGACTTTCAATATTCCAAGCACTGCAAGAAGTGGTGGAACGCGCCTGTCGAGTCTGCCCCAGCAGACGACAGGACGGCTCGCGGTGATCCAGCAGCACTTCGTCGTACCACTGCTGGAGTCGCTGCAGGTCAAGCCGCTGCTGCACCAGCTGCGACGCCTGCCCCAGTGCCGCCCAGCAAGTCGGATCTCGAGCAGCTCGTGCAGTTGTGTGAGCGCACGGGCAACAACGTCATGCTGCAGCAGGCGCAGAAGGAGCTAGACAAGCTCAAGGCGTCGCCGGTGCCACCGCAGGAGAGAGCGGACAACGCGCACAAGGAGATTGCTAGACTTGAGAAGAAGTTGGACAAGGATCTCAAAGTGGTGCACGCTATGGAGCAGAAGTTGTCCAACCGGCGAGGCCAGCTGGAGTCTACTCTTGCAGAACTGGATAAGTACGACGTGGATTACAAAGACGCCATCGCGGAGCTGCACTTGTCGGTCGCGCAGCCTGCCGCTCATCCTTAGCCAGCTGGACCGTCTATCAACCTCAACGACATACTCGAGGGACGGCTCACAGGGCTGCAAGTTGATGATGGGGGACTGTTCGGGTTGGAACAAGTTGGTGTGGAAGTTTTTTCCGCATGACTTGGAGGAGGCGACCCGCCGCAAGGAGCAGATGGCGGAGCACATCAGGACGTGCTGCACGAAGCTCTTCGGCGACATCAAGCAGCGCGCGGAGGAGCACAAGGCGGCCCACAAGGCTCAGCAGGACAACTTGTTCGGCAAGAAGCGCAAGACGGATGACACGGAGGCCGCTGGCACTGCGGCTGCTGGAACACCTGAGACAGCCCCTGCTGAGGCGAATACCGCAGCAGCCAGCGCTGGTGGTGGAGCCCCAGCAGCAGCTGCCGTCGGCACGCCTTCTGCGGCTAGCCAGCCGCCGCCGTCTACAGCCAAGTCTGCGGCCGATGTCACAGCCGCTGCACGCGAATCGGTCCAGCGAGGCGCAGGAGCACCTGTCGTGCCTAGTCGGACCTATGGTTGCGAGGCGCACGGCACCTCGGACCACGAGTTGCCTGCCCTCCGCAGGTCGCCCGGGCGCTTCTTGAGCCCCACGGCCGGAGGACGTTCTCTCACTGCAGCTTTGCTGTTTGCCGCCGACCCCACGTGGTACTGTGCGGTGGCTCCTAGTGTGCGGTGGTCTAAGGAAGTCTGGACCAGCCTCACTGACGCTTTCGGGTTCGGCCTCAGCCTGGCCGAGTTGCGGAGGTCTTGGGAGTCCGTTGTCTCGCCCCCCCCCCACCCCACGTGGAGGAAGGTGGGTGGCCCTATTGGGGCCATGAGGTTGTCGGTGAAGCGTCTTGGGTGGCATATGCTGTCGTTCACGATGTTGGTCGACGACATGGGGGTTGAGGTTTCATTAACCTTGGTCTCGCCTGCCCTCCTGAAACGGCTCCTCCGGCGCGCCGTCATGCGTTCCCACGAACGAGCGCACGGGGACAGCCTTGGTCTCAGCAGGAGAGCGTGCCTGGATGTGCCCTTGACGGCCATGCCGTCCAGCAAGTTCACTCCGTGGGAAAAAGGCTGTATCCGTGGGCTGGTTTGTCAGGCCCCCTGGACTAAGTGCCGTGCAGTGGAGCACGGATATATCCTCCCTGACGTGCTCTGTCCCTTGTGCGGCCTGGAACAGGACACGATGTTCCATCGGCTTTGGATGTGTCAGAACCAGAAGCCCCGTGAGCTTCGCAAAGAGCTACTTGGCGACGATTTTCAACACGCTCCCTTGTCTTGGGAGGATCTCAGTGTGCACGACCAAGTATTGTACACGTACGGGATCATGTCTCATCCTGGGGATTTCTTTCCTGCACCTACTAGATATGAGCCTATATTTCATAATGCATGTGACCCTGAGCGTGATGACTATCATGTTAGAAGTAATATATTCATGGACGGGTCCTGCATTCGGTCGGTTATACGCGAGCTGTCACGCACGGGATGGTCATATGTGTCGGTCTCAGATTACGGGCAAGAGGCAAGAGTTGGGTCGTGTTTACGCTCCTCTCGCTCTCCCCATCCCACAGACAGCGCAGGCAGGTGAGTTTGCTGCATGCACTGCAGCGTGTCAGAATGCACTTGAGGGTTCGGTCGGCTTTAGTGACTGCCAGAACGTCGTCCAGCTCTGGTCGTTGCCCCGAGCCGAACACTTCTCGTTTAATCGTGTGCACGCTGAAATGTTCATCTGGACTGCGGACTCTAAGATGGGACCCATCCTTAAGGTCAAGGGTCACATGACTGAGGATGACGTTGCTGGCGACGACCGTTTAACTTTTTACATGGCGGGTAACGACCTCGCCGATCATTATGCTAAGCTGGGTGCCTTGGCACATGAGAAGCCGAGCCCTGAGCAGTCTGAGTGGCTCGATCGAGCCCTTTCTATTTCGCGTAAAGATAGTGCGCTCGCTGCCAGATTGCTCCAGCTGTGGCCGGCCTGTGATTTGTCGCAGGCTACTCGTGCGCAGCAGGAGCAAGTGATTCCAGTGCCCAAGGCTCGCCACTCCTGCCTGGGTTTTTTGCGACACGTTTTGGCAGTGCAAGCAATGTTTGAGGGTCTCCAGGCGCTGCTGGCCCCCGAATGGTGCATGCTCGACTACCCACAAACTCTATGACACCAAGCTCATTGAGCTGGGTCACAAGTGTATCGCTTTGTCTTGTTCTGGCGGCAGTGCGGTCTGCATATGCCTGAAGTGCAAGGCGTTCTCGACGGGTGGGTACGTGCGCTATTTGAACCAGCGTTGCAATGTTAAGCCGCATTGTCCCCGCTCGTCAAAACACTATTGGAGCCGAATCCTTGCTGGCAAGCACCCGAAGAGCGAGAAGATTTGGCTCGACGCGGGTGCTCTCAGTGTGGCACGGTTGTTTGATTAGTTGACGCTCGGCGGGCGAGTCTCCTGGCCGCGGCCACGGGGGCATGGCCCTGTCGCGTGGCCCGTCATTGCGGGCTGCTCCGCATGCGTGAATATTATGTGCGGAGCTCGTCGATGTCATTTAAGTGTCGTGCTCGACGACTGCCTAGCTGGCTGCCAGGAGGACCGCGATGAATCGGGGCAGAGCAGTGCAGCGGCAAAATCCTCCTCCTCCTCCTCCTCCTCCTCTTCCTCCTCCTCCTCCTCTTCCTCCTCTTCCTCGTCCTCCACCTCCAAAGAAGCGCGCCCCTGTCGTGCCCCCTCTGGGGCCCAAGGAGGGGCCCCTCTGGGGCCCGAGGGGCGCACCGCTCGCCACCCCCCCGAAGGAGCGTGCACCTCTCGTGAGCTTCTGAAGCCTCAGGGGCCCCCTTAGGGCACGAGAGGTGCACGTGTCTTCAACCCCCGAAGAAACGCGCACCTTTCTTCAACGCGCACCCCATTTGTCGCCCCCCCCATTACGCAGCGCCCGGGGTCCGCCTTCCCCCTCCTAGAACAAGGCGGGGTCACTGAACGAGGCGAAGGAACAGGCCTGGCGCTCGCCTCTTCGCCAATGTCCTGGCCTCTGGGTGCGGCTGCTTCACTGTCACTGCTAAGCTGTACAATTATCATGAGCAAAAGCTTGTTTCGGGATCGGTGGGGCACAGGTGCCGACGATCAGCATGCCTTTCAGCCCCCTTCCCCTCCTACCTCCTCTCCTCCTCCGCCCCAGGTCGAACTGTGGCACTTTTTTATCACACGAACTCTCAAGTCAAGGGCGCCTGGCATCCTCCAAAGCCAGGGGCAACCGAGATGGGGGTGGGGTGACAGCCGAAGGCGGCGCCAAAACTCTGCCAAGGGGGCAAGGGGGTAGAGAGCTTCTGTCCTTTAACCCCCTGGGAGAATGCTCCATATAAATTGGTTGTAAAGGTCCATGGGGGACGAGGAGGATGGGTGGCACTGGTGCAAGAGTTGCTTCGCCCTCGCCGACGCCATATGCCCACACGTCATTTAGAACAAGCGTATCAGGAACTTCTGCACCCCTACTCAACGCGACCCAAAGAGAATGTGGGCATGCAGGGCCCGAGACACGTCTGACAGCCTCGGTGAGAGACGGAGGGGGGGACTGGTGAATTCGCCAGCTGCTTCGCTCCTCGACGGTGGCACTGTTGGCATATCCATCCTCTGGCCACGCAATCCCAAACAGGACAATGTGCGCGAGGAGGTGTCGGGAAAGCAGCAACGAGAGCAATTCGCGGGAGGCCCCCATGCAGCTCCTGGAGGGGGGGGGCGCAAAACTAAATCTGACACAGATTCAGTGCAACAGCGTTGTGTAGTTTCACGGCCTGCTGGAATGCGTCGAGGCCAGCCTGGCTCATGTTGTTCGCCATGGCTGTCTGCTTGGCTGCATGGTCTGCGAGCTGGTTGCCTCGAGTGCGGCGCAGCTCCAGCTCCGACCTGGCATGAGTATCTTCTATGATTGCCTTCACCTTCGCGCGCTCAAAGGTCGGCCGACCAGAAATCCTCCAGAATCCAGCGCGCGGCGACGAGTGGAGTTTCGCGATCAGGTGATTGGCCGCCACCCAGACTAGTTACTCCTTGACAGCCAACATGTTGAGCAGTTTTGACACCAGCACATATTAGCGGGGGGCTCGGGTCCTAAGTCCGAGGGCTCAGCGGGCTCCAGGTGCTTTTGGGACATGTGCGCGGCCATGTGCTCCGCGACAGAGTCACTCTGTGGCGCCTCATCTGGGACAGACCCCCTGACGCCGCCGACTAGCCCCCCAGAACGCTCGACAACCGACCAGCCCGCTCTCGCAGCAGAAGGGATTAAACCATCAAAACAAGATACCTCACTGCAGCGACGAACGCCGCTTCTCTTAATGAAGAAGGGTTTAATCAGACCGACTCGATTAAAAAAAGGGTGACCTCTGGCTCCTCCACGGGCCCGGTGGCAACGACGGGGGGGGGGGGGGGCATCCACCAGGAGGAGAAGAGGGGGTCCGCGGGCCCGCGGCGCAGGGCCATCGTTTTAATTTCCCCATCCACGCCTTCTCTCTCGGCCTCAAGCCGAGAGCATTCCCAGGCGCGATGAAAGATGGAGTCGGGGGCTCGACACTTCGGACAATGTCCATCAGCCTAGCGCCCCCAACGCTTAAGAGCGAGCCCTGCGGGATACCTGCCTGTTATAGTTCTGGTTTGTATATAAAACCTGCTCTAGCACGCGCTAACATTAATTATCGGGGGATTTCTTGCTGCCAAGCAGCCTCCCGGGGCCCCGGGGCCAGAGCCCTCTCTCGCAGATCTCCCGGGCCCGAGCGCCCCGAGTTTCAGAGGGGGCTCTAACAAATGCAGGCTTGAGGAGTTGTCTCCATAAAGATGTGAGCAGCGCTTTGGCCACCAAGTGGGGCGGGGTGGCGGCCGGATGATGATGGGCGTCGCCTGATCCTACGAACGCCGCTGGATTGGCCTGCCCCCAACCTTCTCCTCGCAACCAGAGGTGCATGTCCGAGAGGGGCCGCGACGCCGTTGCAAGGGATCTCCTCCAAATGCCTCTGGGCAAGCTCAAAAGACCTGATGGGCTCCCTCGAAATGAGCCCGTCGGCCTGCGTGAGGCCGCCACTCCTTGGCGCACCGTTTGGAAGTGTCTACTGTTCTCTGAAGTGGATCCTGGCCAGGGTGCAAAAGCCGGCCCATGTCCAAAGAGCCCCCCAAGAAGCCCATAGCCCTGGCCCCAGCCCGCCGACGACACTTGATTTATCCTGGCGTATGCCCACGAACTTGACCACCATATGTGGCTGATGCTTCTACGCCTGCAAAATAGGCCCTGGCTTTCTTGTGGGGAGGTCCACGCATGCCCACCAGCTTCTTAAAGCGTGGTTTGACGACCTGGTATCTTTTCCTCCTGGTACGCCCGTGTCCTGGCTGTCGTCAATGTCGACCTGGGGCGCAATCTACTCCTAGAGTATTGATGGCATGATCGGGTCTTCCTGCTACGGGCCCAAGAGCTGCCATTCGAGCCTTCATGAGTTCCTGCGGCGAGCCCGCGACGCACGACGTCTTCTCAACTAAGTGGACACCAAAGATATCGTTCACCAGGATTGTACAATGGGCTGCCCGATCATACATAGCCCTGACACGTTCATGAAATGAGGGTGCTGCGACATTAAGTCCCGAATAATATATATGTACCGTCAGGGTCGCCATCCCAACGTTGGGCAAACGATGCTCGGTAGTTTGCTCAAGCCACTTGTGGGCAACTGGCATGGCAAACATCTTTGTCGGACTGTAGCCGTGCCTGTGCCTGCGGTGATTCCTCGTCCTGGGGAGATGGCGTCAGAATGATTCCATACTGTGCAGTATGACGTTGCCATTTGTATGTGTTCAGACTGAACTGTATAACCGAGATAGGGCATTGTACATCAAAGGCTGTCTTTCAAAGTTTATGATGACACACGTGTTCATATAATCGTTTGAGGTCCCATTGACGTGAAATTATGTTGTATCCATCTGTGGATCGCGCCTCGCCTCTTACTGCTTGTCGCCGAACTACATCCAGAGGTCCTCGTCCTGGCGCCATACTGACGCACGGGTGTGATCCTTCGGATACTTCCCACTTTTCGCTTTCATGTGACACCGCCTTCCCATGCAACCTGACCGTGTTGGTAAAGAATACAGTCGGCCGCCTGCCTGGTTCTGGTTTTCGGAACATCTGCATTATGACCTGCTGGAGGTTGCTGGGCGCGTTGGATATCATGTTCACGACCGGGAAAATGCCAGACAATGCCATCAGAGTTGGTCCACACATCAACGCGACATGTTTCGGATGGATGCCGTCAACTGCATTGGTGCGAGCCTTGAGCCTGGAGGAAATTATCCTCAGGAGTCCTGGGCTGGTTCTGGCAGGCACCACCGTTTCGGCATCAAGAAAGGGACTGGGTTCATCCTTGACCTCCCACACGCTTTCCCACAACTCTTGCTGCTGCTGTTAGATACTATCAAGAGAGGCCGTGATACTGCCGTCCGCCTTTAAGTACACTTCCTTGAGGCAGGTGGGTTGCATCCTGGTAAAAGCATGTGTTCCTCCACCTCCTTGTCCAGAGATCCATCGCACCAATGAATCCACTGCGTTGTTTGCTTTTTCTTCGACATGCTGACCTGCTGCTTCTCTGCTACTTGCAACAATTCAATCCACGCCGTGACCTCATCGTGAAGTCTAGGATCGGGCCGGAGCATATCCGCGCAAAATCTACCAATGAGAATTTCAAGCACGAACTGCCAAGCACCTCCAGCCAAGCCGAGATGCTTACGTAGTGGACCCTCCCTGTGTCCGGCACGTTGTGTTTTGTTCAACAGCCCCCGATAGTAGTCATATTTGGCTCATGTGGTTGATACCTGAAGACAGAGATGCCTCAACTCTTGGAGCCTAGACCGCATCCAGTGGAGGGCATCTCCAGGGAGGGGCCTGTCACATTGCTTGGTCGCCAGATTGAACCTCAGGGGTTTCTGGGTGGTCTCAACAGGAGCCCCTCCAGCCCGAAGCTGGATGGGGGATGGTGTGGGTGAACTTCTGGACCTCCCCCGACGCTTTGTTCACCTATTCCCTATACATACTGTCCAGCATCCACTGTGCAGCTTTCCTTGTCTGACCGTTGACACTGTGTATCTGGCCGTCCCGAATGTGCTGGTCTACGCACTCGTTGAGCCGATCACTCAGGTCGGAATAGTCGGGTGGTTCCAACGAGGGTCCGATACCTGGCGATGTCAGGAGAATTGCATGTCGAACACGAACCTGGACGAATCTAGCACCAGCTGACAGTCGAAGTCGACACGAGACTGGGCTATGAGGCCCTGGAACAACAGGGTTACGTAACTCAACTGCGGCATCACTAGCAAACGTATCAAGTGATCTACGAAGCATGCAGTAGCCTGTGTTGCTGGAACCTGCGCCACCATCAAATCTGTGCAACGGGATCACCGTATCAAACCTGCACCTCCCTGTCAGAAAATCTAGGTTCAGACCACCTCTTAGTTCAACAGGTACCATGTCCCAATCACCTCCTACAACAACTGACACACCAGTGGACAATATGTCTTGGCCAAGGCGATGTACGATGGATGTGGTTCTTCCTCCTCCTCCTCCTCCTCTTCCTCCTCCTCCCTCTCCTCCTTCCTCTCCTCCTCCCTCTCCTCCTCCCTCTCCGCCTCCTCCTCCTACTCCTCATCTTCCTCCTCCTTCTCCTCCTCCTCCGTCTCCTCGTCCTCCCTCCTCCTCCTCCTCCTCTTCCTCCGCCTCCTCCTCCTCCTCCTCCCTGCTCCCTTCTCCTCTTCCGCCTCTGTTCCCCTTCCTCTTCGTCCTCCTGCTCCTCCTCCTCCTCCTTCTCGTCCTCCTCCTCCTCCTTGTTCCATTTCCCTACGCTTAGTGAAGGGCGATGTAAAGTGTGCAACATGTGTGCTAAAACGCCTGCCCCCCCTCGCCCAGCTGCAGACAGGAAGCAGGCGTGTGTGTGTGGGCCCTCAACCTTCCAGCGTTGGAAAGCGACGGTTGTTTTCGCCGATCGGGATGAGGAGAGGCTCCCCAGGTCCTCGAGGGCGGTGCCTCTGGCCTTTGAGGCCCCTGAGGGGGTCCTGGGGCTCGAGCTTGGGGACGGGCAGGCACCGCCCTCGACTGTGCTGCAAGAGCGTTTCGGAACCCTCGGCCATGAAACGGAGCAGCCTGGCCGCGTGATATGCTGCACCCTGTGCTTTGCGTTCGCTACTCCCCCCAACGGGAATATGCGAGGGCTTGGTGATACATGTAAAGGCCGTTCTGAGCACCCGTCCACCCGTAGCCCACAAGCCACCACAACATGGCCTCTGAAAAGCCGTGCCGAGGGGCGAAGACATTGGATAGGCCCCCTCCACTGTCTGAGTGCGCGTGTGATGCTGTGAGCCGCACGAGAGCGACGAACGCGTAGAGCGGCGAGCTTCATTTTCCCCACATATCTGCCTTGCGGTCCCGACCCGCGGTTCCGCCAGGCTGTCCGCCCTCCTCCTCCTCCTCCCCCCCCCTCCTCCCTCCTCCCTCCCTCCTCCTCCTCCCTCCTCCTCCTCCTCCTCCTCCTCCTCCTCCTCCTCCTCCTCCTCCTCCTCCTCCTCCTGTCTCTCCCTCCTTCTCCTCCTCTCCTCATCCTCTTCCCTCACTCATCTCTCCTCTCCTCCTCCCCCCTCTCCTCCTCCTCCTCCTCCTTCCTCCTCCTCCTCCTCCTCCTCCTCCTCCTCTCCTCCTTCTCCTCCTTCTCCTCCTCCTCCTCCTCCCTGCTCCCTCCTCCTCCTCCTCCGCCTCCTCCTCCTCCTCTTCCTCCTCCTCCTTCTCCTCCCCGTCCCCTTTCTCCTCCTCCTCCTCTTCCTCCTTCTCCTCCCCCTCCTCCTCTTCCTCCTCCTCCTCCTCTTCTTCCTCCTCCTCCTCCTGCTCGGGAGGCTGCGGGATGCGGAGTTGGGCGGCTCTGCGGCAGCGACCGCGTCTCTGTGCACAGGGGCGGTCCGACGGGGCAGGCGCTCGCAAGGATCTGCAGGGGCGAGGCGCCCTCGCGCTGCAACGGCGTCGAGGCACTCGTCGCGTGCCCGCTGGCAGAGGGGCTCTCACTGGCAGCGGTGCGTCACGGAGGCGTTCTTGAGGTCTGCCGCCTCGCGTGGGCGAGCGGAGGGGGGGAGAAGAAGGCGGGGTGGGGGGGGGGGCGGGATGATGAGAGGGAGGGCGGGGGAGAGGCAGGGAGGATGGGGGGGGAGGAGGCGGGGGAGGTGGGAGGAGGGAGAAGGAGGCAATGGAAAAGGGAGGGGAATGTGGCGGGAGGGGGCGGGAGTATGTGGAGCGAGATGGGGCCGAAGAAACGGGAGGAGGGGGAGAGATCGCTGGAGGGGGGAAGGAAGAGAATGAGGAGGCGGAAAAGAGCGGGGGAAATTTCCGGTGAGTTTCCTGGCGCCCACCTCCTAAGGTCCTCTCTGCAAGGCTACATTCCCGGGGATGGAATTCACCACGCTGACCCATCGCCCCTGTCAGAGACAACGCAGCTGACACCGATCGGCCACTCTGGGTCACGAGCGGGTGCCACCGGACATGTGGCATTTTGTTTTGGACAGGATGGCGGCAGTGTGATCATACCTGTCGCCCTGCACGCTGGCCACATACAGCCAAAAACCCTGTTAAGGACGCGCGGTAAGGACGCAAGACCCTTGGAAGCCGAAGTCGGATTTTTTTGGGGCGGCGGACGACGAAGACCCCAAGGACGCAAGAGCAAGGTAGAGCAAGGACGCAAGGGTACCCTGAGCAAAGTCGCGCGTCCTTATGAGGGTTTTTGACTGTACCCAGGTGTCGGCGCGCCCTTTGCTCTGAACGCGCCCCACGGTCAACTCCGCGCCCGCGGCGGATTTTTTTTCCCCGGTGGCCGAGGCGCCGCTCCCCAAGACGCAGGGCCGCGCTCCGGCACGAGCGGCGCGGCGACGCGACGGCAGCACGCACCGCGCGGACGGACTCCGGCTGCACACGCCGTGCACCACGCCGCCCACCCCGCCGCCCACTCCTAGGGGGCCCCTGGCCGTGTTCGGCCTCCAGAGAGCCGGCCCCATGGGGAGGTGGCCCAGACTTCCGGGGCCCACGCCTCGAGAACAAGCTGGAGCGGCCGGCGGTTTGGGCGTGTCGGCACCCCCTTCCGTCCCGCCATCGCGGAGTGAGGGGGCCACGTGCGAACCCCACCCCTACGCCCCACGATTTCTGGGGGGGAGGGTGGGGTTCCCTTCGCGCGGGAGCTCCCGAGCGGAGTGAACGCCACCGGGATCAGACATGGAGGAGAAGCCCCCGGCGAAGCGCCCGCCCTGGCCTTCCAAACAACATCCCGGAGTGCGACAGGGAGGAGTTGTCCCACCAGCGCTCTGGGGCGTGAGTAATCCAAGGAGCTCGTTTTGCGAATCCCATTCTCCCCCCTCGGGGAGGGGATTCCCCCTCCCCCAATACCCCCTCCCCATGGGGCAGGAGGGGGCGCCCCGCGAGTTGTCAGAGAGTCCCCTTTGGCCCAACATTTCTCCACTCAGGCCCCACTCAGCCAAAGATGGCCTCCAAGGTCGCTCAATATATCCCAAGGTGGTTACAGTAAAGGGGGGGTTCCAGTCGTCGCCAAGAGCCCTCAAATTCGGCCCCAGGATGACCCCAAGTGCCCTCCAGCAGGCCGCACGAGCAGGCCACGAGGAGGCCACATGACTCCGAGCCTCACGAGGAGGCCCCCAGCAGGCCAACATCCTACAAAACGATCATGGTCTTCCCATGTGTTTGGCCGTCTCTCCTTCTCTTTTTCGATGGACTCTCGAGGCCTCAAGATGGCTCAAATATGGCTAAAGAAAGTCCAAAGAGGCAAGAGGGCCCAAAGAGAGCCCTAAGTGAGCCCTGAGAGGGTCCCAAAAGGGTCCAACAGGCCTCAAAAAGGGCCCCGAAAGGGCACCAAGAGGCCTCCAAGACGCGCCCAGAGCAAACATTCTGCAAAGGACATCATGTTTGATTCCTGCCTTCGTCGTCGTCGTCGTGGTCGTCGTGGTCGTCGTGGTCGGCTTCGGCGTCGGCGTCGTCGTACCCCTTCTTTGTTACGCCGCATGCTGCTACACTTCCCTGATCAAGGCAACTTGCCTTGGCATCGTCACTGCAGCTGCACCGGGCTTATCATGTAGGCGGTGGTAGGGAGCAAACGCTTCCCGCGGCTGCCTGGGGTTGAGGTGTTGCCTGTCGTCGCCCCCTGCTTGCTAGATGTTCAGCGCGCGCGTCGTCGGTGTCCAAGCGCCCAAAGCAACGCGCGCACGGCGGGCAGCAACAAGCAACCGGTTTACCAAGGCGGCCCCTGGTACGCAACGCGTAACGCGGGCACCGGAGGTCTTGCCTCGTCGTTGTCGTCCTGCTACACACCCCTGATCAGGGCAACTCGCCTGGTGTATGCCCCTGGACGAGCTCGTGGGGATACTTTTTTGGTCGGCGGCTCCGAGGCGGCGGACAGGGAGCGGAAGGCGTGCTTGTGGGGATACCCGGCGCGGAAAGAATTCGCAAGCAAAAGGGAGCTCGGACAGGGGTTCAGTGGCCGAGGAAGGGGGAGCCAGAGGAGGAATATGGCGAGGGAGGGCGCCAGGCGGAGGATCTAGAAAGACCGGCAAGGGTCGCTTTGGGGGGAGGCTGAGGCGGGAAGGCAATGGAAGCGCCGCCTCGGGCGTGTGATCCACGAGCTCCCCAGCAACTGGGAGGAGGAGCCAGGAGCTTTGGGGGGAGGATGAGGCGGGAAGGCAATGTAAGCGCCGCCTAGGGCGTGTGATCCACGAGCTCCCAGGGAGCGAAAAAGAAGCGACCAGCGATGGTGACCAGCATCACGACGTGGCCAGCAAGCGACGAGGGGAAGGAGAGCCGCAAAACAAGACTGGGCTGTCTCCTAAGGCCTGGGCTCGGCCCCCCAAGAAGGCCCGCAGGCCGAACACCCTCAGACGCTTCCAAAGACCTCTGGAGGCCCTCGAGCGCCCAAACAAGGCAACAGCAGTTTCCAACAACCTAGACCATCGGTCTTCCTCGATCTTCCCTCCTCATCCTCCTCCTCCTCCTCCTCCTCCTCCTCCCTCCTCCTCCTCCTCCTCCTCTCTCCTCCTCCTCCTCTCTCCTCCTCCTCCTCCTCCTCCTCCTCCTACCCTCCTCCTCCCTCCTCCTCCTCCTCCTCCTCCTCTCCTCCTCCCCCTCCTCCTCCTCTCCTCCTCCTCCTCCTTCCTCTTCGTAATCCTCGTACTCCTTCTCTCCTCTCTCCTCCTCTCCTTCCTCCTCCTCGTAATCCTCGTACTCCTCCTCCTCCTCCTCCTCCTCTCCTCCTCCTCTCCTCCTCCTCTTCCTATTCCTATTCCTCCTCCTATTCCCTCCTCCTCTCCTATTCCTCCCCCCCCCTCCTCCCCCTCCTCTCTCCCTCCCTCCTCCTCCTCCTCCTCCTCCCCTCCTCCTCCTTCCTCTCCTCCTCCTCCTCCTCCTCCTCCTCCTCCTCCTCCTCCTCCTCCTCTCTCTCCCCCCTCCTCCTCCTCCTCCTCCCTCCTCCTCCTCTTCCTCCTCCTCCTCCTCCTCCTCCTCTCCTCCCTCCTCCTCCTCCTCCTTTTTGCCCCGCGCTCAGACCGATGAATCCCTGTGCGCCGCGTCAAAATGCGCGATCCCTTCGTCGCGCCGCGCCAGCGTGCCTCTGCAGGGGTAAGCCCCTCTCTACCCCCGCGCCCGCTGCGCGGCCAACCCAAGCGAGAGGCGAACCCTGCCTCTGCAGGGGTGCCCCTCTCTACCCCCGCTCGTCTGCCTCCTCTCCCCTCCCTCCTCTCATCCTCTCCTCCTCCCTCCTCCTCCTCCTCATCCTCCTCCTCTCCTCCTCCTATTCATCCTCCTCATCCTCTCCTATTCCTCCACTCCTCTCCTCCTTCTCCTCCTCCCTCTTCTCCTCCTCCTCCTCCCTCCTCCTTCTCCTCCCTCCCCCTCCTCTCTCCTCCTCCTCCTCCTCCTCCTCCTCCTCCTCCTCCTCCTCCTCCTCCTCCTCCTCCTCCTCCTCCTCCTCCTCCTCCTCCTCCTCCTCCTCCTCCTCCTCCTCCTCCTACTCCTCCTCCTCCTCGGGGGGAGCGTGGCCTGGAGCGTGGCCGCGGGATCGGTGAGCTGCTTCGGAGGGAAGCCGGCCTGTCCCAGCACTCCCGGCGGATTGGTTATCGTAATCCGTGGGCCTCAGAAGGCTCGGCTCCTCCGCCTCCCGGGGGGGCAGTCTTCGCTCCCGAGCAGTAATCATTGGTGACTCTCCTGAGCTCTGGAAGACTGCCCCCGAACACCGCAAAACGGTGGTGGACGGAGCCCCTTCTGCAAAACAATCCTCATTCCGCTTCTCCTCCGAATCCTCCTCCCCCACTCCTCCTCCCCCCCCTCTTCTCCCAGCTCATTATGTTCCTCCCGGGCGAAAGAGTCGAGCCCAAACCCTGGTGCGCTCAGCTTCACAAATTCCTGTTCTGCGAGAGGTGAGGGCCACTGTCCAGGTAATCCGACCAAACGCGGGGGGCCTGGGAGGGGCAACGAGGACACTCCCTTGCTCCTCCATCTGCACAGCCTCGGATACCTGCCCTGGGCACGTCGGCCGTGCTTTACTTCCACTGGTTTCCACTGGCCTTCCGCCGAAGGCGAAACATCGATGTCTCGGTTCCCCGCAGGCCAGGCCCTTTGTGGAGTACCCCGTCAAATTCCTGTTTCAGGAGGCCCCCGTTGCCGTGCACCCCCGCCAGCTCGCAAGCAGAGCACTCTACTGTCGGCTCCTGCCGAGCACGAATGAGCTGCACCAGCAGGCACAGAGCTGCACTGGGGCAGGGCTTGGAAGGCGATGGCCCTGCCTCCCCCAGCCTCCTCGTCCCCTCCTCCTCCCTCGTCGCCTCTCTCCTGTCTGCACCTGCTGACTGCGAAGGCCCTCCCAACGACGACGTCTGAGACGTGGCCGCGCTCCTCCCATCCACGGCTTTTCGCACTGCGGACTTGTGTTTAGTCGGGCCTCTCCCCCTACAGGGGGATTTTGATTGAAAAATGCAAAATATCAAAAAAAAAAAAAAAAAAAAAAAAAAAAAATGCACTGCGTGGAGCTCCCCATATGTGCATCTACTCGCATGGACCTGTCCGCCGTGAATGTCTAGGCGCAAGAGCTTTCGAATATTAACGGGCTTCAGTTGTGACGGTCTGGACATCAATCTAACTGCGAATGAATTGGAGTGTGAATGAGCCTCAGTAGTACGAGCGCGTCTCTGTGCATGAGCCTGGGGCCTCCTGGGGCCTCCTGAAACCTACTGGGGCTTCCTGGGGTCTCCAGGAGCCTCTTGGGACCTCCTGGGACCTCCTAGGAAGGTTTCGTGCCCCAGGGGAGGCGCAATCTATAGCAACAGACGTACATAAAACATTGCGGATTAGAGCCACAGGAGAAGGGCAATCTATAGGAACACGCGTAAAACACCAAGGACTCGTGCCCCAGGAGAGGCCCAATACATAGGAACATGAGTAAAACATTTAGGATTGTGTACACAGGAGAAGGACCATCTATAGAAACATACGTAGAACATCAAAGAATCGTGCTCCAGGTGAGGCCCAATCGATAGGAGCATACGTAAAACACATGGGATTGGAGCCACTCCTGTTGCCTTCTGAGGCCTCCTGCTCCTGGGGCCTCTCGGGGCCTCCTGTTGCCTTCCGATGCCTCCTGGCGCTTCCTGTTGTCTCCTGGGGTCTCCTGTGGTTTCCTGAGGCCTTCTGGAGCTTCCTGGGGCCTCCTGGAGCCTCTTGGGACATCCTGTGGCCTCTTGAGTCTTTCTGTGGCCTCCTGATGCCTCCTGGGACCTCATGTGGTCTCCTGGAGCCTCCTGGAGCCTGTTGGAGCCTCCTGTGGCATCCTGAGAAGAATCTGCGCCCACGAGCCTGGCCACCAAAACTAGCAAACCGATCGAGACATCCTCAAAATCTGGCCCACCTGGGGGGTGAAAATGAGCGCCTCGCTCGAGACATCCTCCAAATCTGCTCCGAAAGCGAAAGATGTTGGGCACAGAAACAGGCAAACCGCCTGAGACATCCCCACAAAATGGCCGCGAACGAGCCCGTGCAACCACCCCTGGCGGCTCCCCTTAGGGGTGCTGAAATGAGCGCCTCGCTCGAGACATCCTCCAAATCTGCTCCGAAAGCGAAGGATGTTGGGCACAGAAACAGGCAAACCGCCTGAGACATCCCCACAAAATGGCCGCGAACGAGCCCGTGCAACCACCCCTGGCGGCTCCCCTTAGGGGTGCTGAAATGAGCGCCTCGCTCGAGACATCCTCCAAATCTGCTCCGAAAGCGAAGGATGTTGGGCACAGAAACAGGCAAACCGCCTGAGACATCCCCACAAAATGGCCGCGAACGAGCCCGTGCAACCACCCCTGGCGGCTCCCCTTAGGGGTGCTGAAATGAGCGCCTCGCTCGAGACATCCTCCAAATCTGCTCCGAAAGCGAAGGATGTTGGGCACAGAAACAGGCAAACCGCCTGAGACATCCCCACAAAATGGCCGCGAACGAGCCCGTGCAACCACCCCTGGCGGCTCCCCTTAGGGGTGCTGAAATGAGCGCCTCGCTCGAGACATCCTCCAAATCTGCTCCGAAAGCGAAGGATGTTGGGCACAGAAACAGGCAAACCGCCTGAGACATCCCCACAAAATGGCCGCGAACGAGCCCGTGCAACCACCCCTGGCGGCTCCCCTTAGGGGTGCTGAAATGAGCGCCTCGCTCGAGACATCCTCCAAATCTGCTCCGAAAGCGAAGGATGTTGGGCACAGAAACAGGCAAACCGCCTGAGACATCCCCACAAAATGGCCGCGAACGAGCCCGTGCAACCACCCCTGGCGGCTCCCCTTAGGGGTGCTGAGTATGAGTAAGTCTGTGTATGAGTAAGTCTGTGTATGTGTACGTCTGGGTATGACTAATACTGTGTATGAGTAAGTCTGTGTATGAGTAAGTCTGTATATGAGTATGTCTGAGTGTGAGTAAGTCTGAGTATGAGTAGGTCTGAGTATGAGTAAGTCTGAGTATGAGTAAGTCTGTGTATGAGCAAGTCTGAGTATGTCCGACAGGAGGGGAGGAGAAAAGAGGAGGAGGAAGGAGGAGTAGGAGGCGTCCAAGTAATAACAAGAACCCCATCTTAGGATATGGGGAGTAATCAAAAGCTGATTTTTGAATATTCCCCCTGTAGAGGGACAGGCCCGACTTAAGACTCTTGGTGTTGCCTACGTGCTTCTCCTCTCGGACCATCCCTCTGGCCTCTCCGGATGGCTCTCTCGTCTCGGCGAGCGCGCCCATACTCTTCGCAGTACGAATTCTACCCTGCTCTCGTCCACGAGGACGGCGGTGAACTGTCCTGGCCTCTTCCGCGAATTGTATTTCTAGAGACAGGGTGCCGCCAAACTGATAACTCATAGGTGTTGTTTCCCGCCCGAGCTTGTTCAATCCGTTCAGAGTGGCGCTCCCGCTGCAGCGTTGGCTCCATTTTCCCGCTCTCAGCCCTTCCAAAGCATGCTCCTGATGTGGCTCTGACCTCCTTCCAAATCAAGCTCCTGCAGCAGGGTTGGCTTCGTTTCCGCGCTTACATTGCGTTGCGTTGCTTTACGTTGCGTTGCACTGCTCTGCATGGTGTTGCGTTGCTTTGTCTTTTCTTTGCTTGGTGTTGCGTTGCACTGCTCTGCATGGTCTTGACTTGCACGAGCACGCGGCAGACAAGGAGAGACAGAAAAACAGAGAGAGAGAGAGAGAGCGAAAGAGAAAGAGAGAGAGAGATATAGAGAGAAAGCAAGGCCAGAAGGAACAACACAAAACGAACTGTGTCAAGATAGAAAGGAGGAAGGCAAAGCCAATCAGATCATCACATAGATACGCAGTCAACCCTTACCCCCGCCCCCCGCAACCCCCTCCCTTGTCTGCTACTGCTCCCCCACCTCCTCACACTGTATGCTGACAGCTTGCAGAATAGGTTTGCAGAATGTGACCTGCAAAAATTGAGGACGGGCCGTTTTAACATGTTGCTCTCGGGCTAACGCAGCGCACAGTCGTCTTCAGAGCTTCCAGCCGCTGCAAGCCGGAAGGCGATTGGTTTTCAAAATGTGGCTCTCGCAGACGGCCCTAAAAGCGTCGATGGGTTGCGTGGGTGAAAGCAAACGATTATCAACATATGGCTCTCGCCTTAGCGCCGAGTACGTTCATCCCAAACGAACAGCTACATGGATGGAACGCGGCATCTGTTCAAGCTAGAGCTCCCGATTGAGACTACCTCGGCCTGTATGATCCGACGTCCGGACCACCACAACGACTACGCGGACGGAAGACCACTGCGGCCAACACTCAACTACGTGTTGTCGCTTGAGGTTAACGCTTTCCTGGGACCATGCGCTGAACATTCTTCTGCTAGCAAACGGATAGCGGGAGGCCAATTTTCTCATGGGGCGTGCGCTGAGCACGCCCTCAAGCAGGGAAAACCGCTCGACTCTTGACGTAGAAAGGCGTCTGAAGCAGATTGGGACTTGTGCATCCAAAAACACATACTTTAAACGAGCGTTATGTTGCTCCCATCGTACTGAAAGACCAAATCCCAGAAATAATTTCGAGCACCCGGAAAAGTGTGGAAAGAGTGTCGAAAGAGTGTCGGACGAGTGTCTCTCGGGGCCCGACACGTGAAAACCCTAGAGCTTCGGTACTCTTTTGGTGCTCGAAAAACTTTTTGGGGTGATCAAGGCTAAAGCAGATTGGAACAGCATAAAACGAGCGACGGGTCTGATCATATAAGTGTCCACTTCTTACGCCTGGGCGGACAAAAGGCAGATCCTGCTGAACACAGAAATATCCCTCGCTGGAATGGCATGTGCCCTCTGGGGCGCTCGCCTTCCAAGGTGGCGGTGCCCGCCATATGGTGGAAAGATGGTGAGGACTTCCGACGAGGGGCCTGCGACGTACACGTCGGTCGGACGAAGTAGGCAGTAGAGGGCACAACATCCACACCCATGATAACCACCCCGACAAGCGAGGCCGCTTAGTACACGCACCCAAAGAATGAATCGGACAGAGCAGGGCTGTTCAGTAAACGCCCAGGGCCGTATAGCAAACGCCACAAATCGGGTCCGTGTAATTCTTCCTCCCGTGAGGAAGGAGTAGGATGGCGGGTAAAGCAGATTGGGCTCAGGCCCTCCCACAGAGTGACAGAACACAGCAAAAGCATATCGACTCTTGAAGCAGGAAGGCGCCTGAAGCAGATTGGGATCTAGGAACAATCCAGAAATACCATGGGTCTGTTCTGGTCCTCCTGCGCTTCTCCATCGCCGTCCTTGTCATCATGACCCTCTTCGCCCCCCGTGCCCCTCAAGCATCGTCCTGCTCCTCCCGCCCTTCCTCCCACGACCTCTCCCTCCCCCATTCCTCGCCCCCCCCTCCCGCTCCCTGCTTCTCCCTCCTCCCTCGCCCGTGCTGCCTGCTCATCGGTGACCATGCCCGCCAAGCTCGTTAAGGCTTACCCTGGACATTACCATGAAGACGCCTCCTGCTCCTCCTCCCTCGACCCGCCGTCCAAGGGCTCCTCCAACTCCCCCTATCCCTATTCTCCTCTTCCCCCAAGGACCCCTGAGAATTCTTAGGGGATCTGAAGTACCCCAAGGGTTCCTCCAACTCCCCCTATCCTTCTCCTCTGCCTCCAAGGGTTCCTGAGAATTCTTAGGGGATCTCAAGTACCCCTCGGCCGCGTCCCCGAAGGCCGCCCGACGTATGTGGGCTTGTCAACGTCTACGCACAAGGGTACGGACACATGAGTGCGCAATCTACAATCAATATCCGCGCGGACACACCCGCACACGCAAGTCCCCAAAGAGTGTGGCGAACACACCGACGCAACATGGCATATACAAACAACTTGAAGTATGCGGCCTCCATGCATTCAGATTCCACGCACTCTGCTCGGCGCTTCATTCCCACCCTACCGACAAGGCGTGGTTGGAGGCTGCCCTGAACGCCGCATGGCCCATCAAATCCGCCACCTGCTTGGAACAAACAAATATACGTTGGAATCGCCCTCCGCACTGATGAATTGAATCAATATGGACTCTTGTGGCGCTAGGTGTGCTATTACTACCCTCATCTCGGTTCCTTCGCGCCACATATGACGAACACCACTCCGGAATGACATGGTCTCCTTTCGCCAGGCAAGGCAAGATCAAGAGAGACTGAAAAGGTTCCTATTCAATCTCTGTTCCATCGCCCACAAGTGTGAACAATGTCTGGCTACTTCTGCTACGAGCTGGGAGCAACCTGCTTACCCGAGGTGTCACGTGGTCTTACTGCGGCAGTGCACTCGGAGCTGCCCAGCGCTGCTACCGAATCCCACTTACAATCATGCCTTCCACCACGCCTCTGGGTCCCATGCGTTTGACGTATGTATAGGTGTGCCTGAATTGTCAGTTCTCGTATCTCCGCCTGCAATTAAACATCGTGTGCGTGTATCTGGCCAGCCTGCAGCTAGATCTCTCCTCGCTTTCAAATGCCAGAGCGACAAACCTAACCCTTCGACACAATTGCCGTTGTTCTGGGTCTGGTCCAATCCAGTCGAAGTCGCTGGCCCACCCTCACCCACCAATCTGCAGAACTTACTGGCCCCTTCCCCTGTACAATACATGCTGGCTCGCCTTGTGGTGCTGTCTGCTGCGCGCGCGCGTCGCGGGAGCTATATCGAATGGTGCTCTGAAGGCTAGGGGGACCACTGCTGAGCAGACCGTAAGGCTAAGCCCACGGCGCGCACGTGACTCCGAAAACGACGGGGGGGAGCAAGGATGGACCTAAACGGTGTTGTGGCGATTTCGTGGGCCGTTCTCGTTTCGATGTCGTTTTGCGTCAAAGGCGGATTGAAGACAACACGAGGGAAAACGAAAACAAAACGAAAAGCACAAAGAGGGAAAACGAAAACAACACGAGGGAAAACGACAACAAAACGAAGACGAAAAACACCGTTTGGGTTCAGCCCCGATGGGGAGGGAGGGGGGCGCTCTCGGGAGCCCCCGCGAGGGCGACCGGGCACCCCACGCCCCGGGCAGCGACCGCGCAGCGGCCCGCGCGAGGGCTCGACGACGGGCGCGCGCGTGCCGCAGCGCGCGCGCGCGAGCAGCTGGCGCCACCGCGCGCCACACGTCGGCCACGGTGTGGTCCAGGTTTAGCGTCACTTTCGCTCGGGCGCCTCCCCTTGCCGCTCGGGCTGGCGCCAGCAATCCGCGGCGGACAAACCTCCCTTTATAGTAACCCTCCCTTTAAAAAAACAAATAAAAATAAAAACAGCCTGGGACCGAAACCGACGGACCTGGACCCGCAAACATGACGGCCGCGACGCCCTCTCGCGAACCGAAAACGGCCAATTCGCTGATCGACGCGTCAGGGTAGGAGGTCTATCAACCTCCAACCCTTTCCGCTCGGGCCGGCGCCAGCAAGCTGGCGATCATTTACAACCGGATCGCTTGCAGTTGGTAACAAGAAGAACGCATGCCCGAGTAGAGAGGCCAATGGGCCGTGGGCCGCCCACGCGAGAACAAGTGCACCAGCATCATGCCAACGGCTCTGGGACCTACGGGTGAGGATGGGCCAGAGAGGGGGGAGGGTGAAATTGCAAGGGAGATCTTGATAAATTGTGCGCCCTTACCGCAGGTATTGATTGTAGTCCCGGGATGGCATGCCAACGTGACACATCGACCGAGGCAGCAAGTGCCTACTGTGTTGTAGTCCCCTTTCAGACGGCAACCAAAACGGCTAGCAGTCAGGGCGGGTCCGCCAACAGGCCTGGACCTACAGTTAGCCTGACGAAGGACCCAACCATATGCAGTTGCGAGTACCGCATTGTGGGGACCAGTTTCGGTGGAGCTCCCTATGAGGGCACGAAGCGCTCTCCTGGGTGGCGCGGCGCTGACGCATGCGGCCGTGCCACTGGAACCTTCGGTGGAGCTCCCTATGGGGCCACGAAGCGCTGTCCTGGGTGGCGTTGACGCATGCGGCCTGTGCCACTGGAGCCTTCGGTGGAGCTCCCTATGGGGCCACGAAACGCTGTCCTGGGTTGCGTCGACGCATGCGGACCCTGCCACTGGAGCCTTCCGTGGAGCTCCCTATGGGGCCACGAAGGGCTGTCCTGGGTGGCGGTGACGCATGCGGACCCTGCCACTGGAGCCTTCGGTGGAGCTCCCTATAAGGCCACGGAGCGCTGTCCTGGGTGGCGGTGACGCGTGCGGACCCTGCCACTGGAGCCTTCGGTGAAGCTCCCTATGGGGCCACGAAACGCTGTCCCGGGTTGCGTCGACGCATGCGGACCCTGCCACTGGAGCCATCGGTGGTGCTCCCTACGGGGCCACAAAACGCTATCCTGGGTGGTGGTGACGCATGCGGCCCTGGCCACTAGAGCCTTCCGTGGAGCTCCCTATGGGGCGACGAAACGCTGTCCTGTGTGGCGGTGACGCATGCGGACCCTGCCGCTGGAGCCTCCAATTGAGCTCCCTATGGGGCCACGAAGCGCTGTCCTGGGTGGCGGTGACGCATGCGGCCTGCGCCACTGGAACCTTCGGTGGAGCTCCCTATGAGGCCACGAAGCGCTGTCCTGAGTGGCAGTGACGCATGCGGACCCTGCCACTGGAACCATAGGTGGTGCTCCCTGTGGGGCCACGAAACGCTGTCCTGGGTGGTGGTGACGCATGCGGGCCGTGCCACTGGAGCCTTCGGTGGAGCTTCATATGGGGCCACGAAACGCTGCCCTGGGTGGCGGTGAAGCATGCGGACTCTGCCACTGGAGCTGTCGGTGGAGCTCCCTATGGGGCCACGAACCGTGTGAGAGGTGTCCCTTAATGGGTGGCGGTGGCGCATGAGGACGCAACCACTGGGGCGTTCAGTGGTGCTCCCTATGGGGCCACGAACCGTGTGAAGGGTGTGTCGAATTGGGTGGCGGTGGCGCATGAGGACGCAGCCATTGGGGCCTTCGGTGGAGCTCCCTATGGGGCCACGAACCGTGTGAGGGGTGTGCCGAACTGATGATGATGGTGATGATGGTGATGACGATGATGATGGCGACGGTGATGCTGATGATGGGGAGAGGGAGGGGGGGCAGCGGGAGGAAGGATGGACGCGGGCGCTGTCTGTTCAAAACGAGGACCCAACACCACAAGATGGTTGGGACAAAAACTGTTTAAATGTTTAGTGGTGGCGCCAGTCCGGTTGCCTTCGGCGACGTCCCAGGCCACAACATGGATTGTCAGGGGCAGAAGGGCCCAGAAGATACCGACCTGACTTCCCACGAACTTCGAACAGTTCCCTCGGCTGCCTCCGCGAGCAAAGCCTGCAAACTCCGATCGCGAGAGGGCCGCGATTCAGGCGCGACGCAGCACATGCTGCAAGCGTAGCAGGCAATTCGGAACTCGCTGGCCCAACTGGCGAGAAGCTCTCTCCAGGAGAATTCCAGGTGTCGCTTGCACGATCCCATCCTAGGGCCATCGCAAGCGAACCAGAGCCACCGTGAATCTACTTGCTGCAGCTCGTGCCGCTCGCAATTAGTTGTGCCACTGCTGCCGACGAGGTGTCTCAGGACCCTTTTGGGGCATCATGGGGCCCACGGCTATGTTGGGCCCCTCGTGTCTTCGGAGCATCTTGCAGCGCTTTCGGGCTGGGGGGTCCTCCGCGACCCCTTTGGCGTACGCGCACGCACCTGCGCAACACGCGCGGCCCCCGCAATCCCCAAAGCCAAAACCACAAGACCAGCGGACACAGTGTAGGATTGTGAACACACAACAACTCGGCGACCCATGCCCAAGATCTCATGGGATGTTTGACACGTAGCGTGTTTTGATATGTCCACACGTGAGCCATATGCGATCGAATGGCAAGCGTGTTAGACAAGTGCATGGCGCGCAAGAGCACGAACCCAAAAAGTATACCTACCGCGCCGCAACTTTCCAATATGAAAGCATGCCGACCGAGAACACATTTATATATATATATATATATATGTATACATATATACACATAGTTAAACCATGGCTGTGTACATACTGATGATGTGCAACCCGTGTACTGCAATATGTTTGGTGCAATCCATATTATGCGCCCTCGATGGTGAAGTATGCGTTGCGGAATCCAGGTGGCGGCCCAACACAGGCTGCGTAAGCTTAGTGGTGGAAGCGACGTGGTGCAATATACTAGCATGTGGTGCGCTCCGTGTGGTGCAAACTATATGGTGCAATATTGGCGGCGCAATACATGTTTTGCGCTCTTCGGGGTCATATATGCATACATACATACATACATACATGCATACATACATACGTACGTACATACATACACACATACATACATACATACATACATACATACATACATACACACATACACACACATACATACATACATACATGCATGCATACATACATACACACATACATATACACTGCGCAATGCAATCCATGTGCTGCAACCTACGCGGCGCATTCCGTGATATGCAAGATTCGTGGCGCAATCCAAGTGGTGCAATCTATGCGGCGCAACGGCGTCGTGCAATTTGCACGCAGTGCAAACTACGACTTGCAATTGATTTGTACAAACGGGCTGGCGAAGTTCATGCACTTGCAACGATGCCGCCCACCCACCCGTACTTCGGTTTGCTAAACCCATGCGGCGGCGGTTGCGATGACTGCTTTGCGTTGGCTGGTGAATCTCTGCGGCCGAGCTAGCCCGCGCATGCTCGCGCGCAGCGGCCGTCTAGCTTGGCGCGGCCGGCGCGGTCGCGGTGGCGCTGACCGCTGGGCACTTCCAAGCGGGCACGTCAGTGCGAGTCGGTGACTTGCAACGGTTGGCACGATTGTGAGAATAGCAATGATGGCGATGATGGTGGCGATGGCGGCGGCAAGGCCCAAGGCCAATGACGGGCCGATGTTGACCACGCCCGCCGATAATGATGACGATGTCCTCGCGTCGGCGATGAAGGTTTGTGAAGGAGTTCGGCATGAGCGCGCGGCCGACGCGCGCGAGTGGCCCGCGTGTCATCATTTGACACGGATCGCGCCCCCCCAGCACGCGCGCAAGGGTGTTCGAATGAGTTCGGCATGCGGCGCGAGAGGCCCGCTTGGCGGAATGTGATGCACATGTTGAACACAAAAACAAAACGACGGCTTTCTTAAGAATTCGCCAGGAAGCGCGGGCGCATTTGTTTTGAAAACCCTTGTTGGGAAAGCATGTGTCTTGATACGTGTTCGGGACACTCGTTTTTGAACTCCCTGCGGACATCAGGTGTGTTGCTTTAGAATAATCGGCATGCGCGCGAGACGACGCGCGCGCGTGCACTTCGTCTCGTTTTTTGCTTAGGATTACTGCGACTGCACGCGCGCACGGGCTCCCGAACGATCTCGACATGCGCGCGCGAAAGGCCTCTTTTCGAAGCACGTTGTGAATCTGTTCTTGTATCAACATAGGTTTTCTTAAGAAGTCGCAAGAGCGCGAGCGCTGGTTTGTTTGAAACATGTGCTGCGAAACCAGGTGTTTCCTATATGTATCTGGAACACTAGTTTTTGAAAACCTTGCGGAACCTAGCGTTTTTTGTCGATGATGTCGGCATGCGCGCGCGACGACGCGCGCGTGTACGCTTCGTCCAAGTTGTTGCAAGGGATTCTCGCGACTGCGCGCGCAGGGGCGTTCGAACGATCTCGACATGCGCGCGCGAGAGGCCCTCTGCGTGAAATGTCATGAGGATGTTCAAAAACCTGCGGAGTTCGTAAGAATTCGCAGGAGCACGGGCGCAGATTTGTTTTGAAAATGCTAGCTGCGACACCATGTGTTGTGTTATCTGTTTCCGTGACACTGGGTTTTGAAATCCCCACGCAACCTTCGATGTTTGAAGGGTTTCGGCATGCGTGCGCGACGACGTGCGCGTGCGCACTTCGTCCCATTTGTTGCAAAGGAGGTTGCACAATTTATGAGTTGTGATAAACAAGTTTGCCCGCATTGTGCTTTTTGGAGAATCGGGGGTGCGAGTTCTGGTATGGACGAGGGGGCAGAATCGCATGTAAACTGCACATATCCAGGGGGTACCGACAAGTCCGGCCCCAGGAAGGTGGGAAAACACACACAGTGGGAAAAAACTGTGTGTGTTTGTGTTTTTCCAACAGTGTGTGTGTGTGTTGTGTGTGTTGTTTGTGTGTTCTTCCCACAGTGTGTGTGTGTGTGTTTTTCCCCACAGTTGTGTGTGTTTGTATGTTTTGTGTATGTTGTTTGATCATTTTTGCTGTTTAAAACGGGGCATCTAGGGCGGCGACGGGGCGGCCGTCGCCGCTCCGTCGCTCTGGGCCTGCCCGTCGGTCTGGCGGCTGTGGTCGCCGTCGCCGCCGCCTCGTCGCCGCATTGCGTTGTTTTGTAATGTGTGGAATATGTTCGCAATGCACCAAATAGCTTAAATCGTATGGATTCCACTGCATAGCGTGCACCACTTAGATTGCACTACGCAGCTTGCACCAGATAGATCGCACCACGTGGATTGCACCACATAGTTGGAATCACATAGCCCACACCTCATAGATCGGACCACATAGGTTGTACCACGCAGCTTGCTCCACATTGCTCACATAGCCTAGATGAGTACGTTGGCTACACATAGTTTGCACCACATAGCTGCCACCAAACAGCTGACGCCACAGATATTGCACTGCGTAGATTACACGGCTGGGTTTGCAGTACGAAGCTTAGACCACATAGATCACACCTCATGGATCGCGCCACATAGATCGCACTATACTGTTCAAGCCGCATAGATCACACCACATATAGTGCACGACGTAGATTGCACCACTTACCTTGCACCAAATAGCTTGCACCACACAGCTTACACCATAAAGCTTGCACCACGTAGTTTGCACCACGTAGTTTGCATCACATAGTATGCAAGAAAACACTGCGTGGGGCCCACTGTGGCTAATTAGCATATGTCTATATAAACATATATGATAGCTGAGAGTGAGGGGGCAGACCGGACTTACAGCATCCCTGGGTGGGTGTCTGAAATGAGATTCCCAGGTGAGGGATATTGTGCTGTTGTGCTCTTGTTGTCGTCATCCTCGTCCGAGACCCGCGCGCAGCCAGCCCGCGACCCACCCGAGACCCACCCATGGCGCACACGCGGCACGCCCGCGACCCACCCATTAAGTTCACGAAAAGTCGGCACCTGCGGCGGGCTCGCTGTGCAGCGTGAACTAGACTCGGCGCCTGCGGCAAACTTTTTCAAATTTGCGTTCGAAGCTCGAGGCTGCCGACAATACCCCTGCCCCCCGATACTTGTCCGCAATTGCGGGGACAATGGTATGTATGTTTGTGGATCTGTAATTGCGCGTATGCATCTACAAGTGTGTATGCTGTGGGCGATGCAGATATAACCTATACTCTCGTCAGAGGCTCAGCCAATTTTTTCGCAATTTGCAGGGGCGCCGTCACTATATCGATGTCCATGGCGTCTCCAACGCCTCTGTAAACACGACACACTTGCTGAAGACAACTCATCTACCCCATCTGCCCAGACCAGACACTAACCGTCCCGGACGCGGCCGGCGAATCCGTTCTGCAGCTGCGGTGCTGTGGCAACTGCCACTGCGGCGCGCAGTCGCACACTGTCGGCCTCGGGTGCGATTTTGAGGGTCACCGCCACGAACGAAAGGCCAAGAGGCGCGAGATGCTACCCTACTTGCACCGCATGCGCCACAAACGGGCCAACAGATTTATTGGGGACGTCTAAGAGGGGCGCAGAGGTGGGGTCGCAAATCATGGCCCGAAGAACTCCTGCGGCACAGGCGGGGGGGGGCAAGGGGGCAAAGGACGCCTTGAAATAAGAAGCCCGGGCCGTGAAACCCGCCCAGATGACAACGCGGAACGCGGTCGAACCGGAGCATCCTAACAGGACACAGCATCCAAACCCAGAAGAGAAGCGCGTGTAATTTTGAACAGAAGCATCACAACAACAAGTGTCACCTCCAAGTTAAACAGAGCAGTGAATATGCGATGCACCTGCCCCTGCACATAAATGAAGAGACCCTTTCTCACATCACGGGGCCAGGTGCCTGGCTCCTGGGACTGGGGAGTGCTTGTGTCTCTGTATACAAAAATCCGCCGACCCCGCTGGCGTGTGTGAGAGGCTTCGCTTCGCGACAGCCTTGCGGAGCCCTCCATCACAGACATTGCAGAGCCCAGCATCCCAGAGCGTTGCGACCTCGCTGAATGGGGCGTTTTGAAGCCGCCAGCCTGGAGGAAGGAAGTCCATATAGGTCGTTGCAATATCGTAGGGAAGCCCATTCTCTTGATCCGATCCCCGACGGGGACGGGGGGGGATCCCAAGGTGGAGGGGGTCCGAGTAAACGCCGGGAGAATGTCCAGGGAGAGGTTGGGGACGATCGAATGCGCTTCCTTCTCTTCTCCTTGTAGTTATTCCTCTGATCCGTTTGGCCTTCTTGGGGCAACGTGAGTCCACGACGCCCGCGAGGGCACCTAGACGGCAGCAGAAGCCTCCAAGACTGCCCAAGAAACCCTTAATATAAGACCCCCCCACGAGGACCTCAGGAGGCACAAACCACTACACATCCGTGGGCTTCCACAGAATTGTATCGTTATCGCCATATTTCTGTTTTCCGACGACTCGAGCAGGCCCAAGAGGCCCCCGGCATTTTCCCAAGACGTCCGAAGGGGTCCCACAAGAGGGCCCCAGGACTGCCCAAGACAGCATGGCCTCATATTTCGAGGCCTTCGCCCCAAGAGGACACCCGAGACAGCAAGGAGGCTCCCAATAGCCAACTACAAGGCACCCGGCAAGACCGCGCACGACCAAATGCTGCTTACCCGATCCGTGGCCGCCGACATCTTTGGCAAATCGATGCCTCGTTTGAGCGGGTATTGTGCCCTGTGTCACTGCGCGTTGGATTCGATGCACAGTGTGAGTGCTCGTGAGTCGCCTCGCCCCAGAGCAAGACTGCATCTGAAAGCCGACAGAGCGCAATTCACAACTAAACACCAAACGTGATAGACAAATAGCAGCCCTGACGTGAAGGATGGCCCGTCGTAACCCAGCTGTCTTGACCAACTGGACTTGCAACGGGCTGTATGGTTTTATGGTTACGGTGCTGCCGCACGGGCTAATCATATCGCCGTATGCGACAAAAGAGTGACACCCTGCCCGTGCGATTCGAAAATCTCAAACCGCATGCCGAACAAATCACCGCTAATCTGCTGCAGACCCTCCTCAGTTAGGGCGACGAAATCTGTACCTGTCCACTGCTCCCTGGCCAGCTCCGTTCTCAACCTGGCAGCGGCGTACACGCCACGCCCTCCTGGCTTAATCGGGAGGGCGTATACACCGCTGCTGGGGTGAGGTTGGGCCTGGCCAGGTTGCAGTATGTGTATAGATTTCGTCGCCCGAGCGGTCACACACACAGCACCGCTCCTTTTTTCAGGCGTCTGCGAGCCCAAAATTAAGTCGGGCCTGTCCCCCCACAGGGGGATTTTGGACGAAAAATAAAAAATACCCCATGGGCAAAAATAGTCTCAAACTCATGCCCAGACTATTGTTTTACCATTTTTGAGTATTCCTCCTGTAGAGGGACAGGCCCGACTCAACCCGAGCGGGCACACACAGCACCGCTCCTTTTCAGGCGTCTGCGATCCCAGAACGGCGCGACGTGCCCTGCACGGGCTGGCCCAGGGCGGCCCAAGGGGGCCCCCAGGAGGGCCCGGAGGCGGCCCGGGAGGACCCCAAGACGCCCCCACGAGGCTGGCAGGGCGGCAGAAGGAATTCTGAAGAAGCTCCAGGAAGGGCCCAAGGCTTACGTCGGGCGTGCCCCCTTATAGGGGGTTTTTGGACGAAAAAAACAAAAATAGTCAAACAAATGCAGTCAAATATTCAAAACTGTTCAAAAAATAGTCCCCAGACTGTTTTTTGATTATGTTTCTCCTGTAGAGGGACAGGCCCGACTTAACCCAAGGCCCAAGAGGGGGAACCCGCCAGGAGCCCGGGAGCTCTCCCCCGCAAGATGGCCTCCAACACACCCAGCGTGACCCCAAGAAGCCCCCAGGACGCCACCAGCGGGCCCCAACACACAAACTCCACGAGGCGGCCGCCTGGGCCTCCGAGAAGCCCCCCAAGAGGCCCCGCAACAGACGCGGAGAAAGATGAGGACGAATCAGCAGCACGCATTACCAGCCTGGAACAGATCCCTATCCCTGAGCTGGGCATCGCCTCATCACAATGCCAATCTCAGGGATTCCCTTAGTTTTCCAGGGCGCATCCCTAAGATTGTCATCGCCTTTTGGCGTGTCAATCTTAGGGATAGGGATAAGTTCGAGGCTGGTGAACGCACTCGCAGGCATCACGACGCGAAGCGACAGGCAACACACACGAGAAGCCGCACAGATCCTCTCCTGGGAGCCGGCGGAATGGCGTGGGCCTCTTGGACATCCGCCATGTCTCTGCAGGCCTGCCTCGGTCATGCGCAGCACCGCTGCCTTGAGACCTGGCGGTGTCAACGGCCACCGCCTCGCAATGTGGATGCTAGTTCGTCAGCATGGTCTTGTGTTGTTCCCATCCTACTGAAGGGCCACGTCCCAGAAATAATTTCGAGCACCCGGGAAAGTGTCGAAAGAGTGTCGAAACAGTGTCGGGCGAGTGTCTCCCCAGGGCCCGACACGTGAAAACCATTGAGTTTCGGTACTTTTTTGGGGCGCTTGAAATCCTTCCTGGTGAGCAAGGCTAAAGTCGGTTGGAGCATCATAAGCATGGTCGTCTGAGCTCAGCCATGCAGCCACCAACCGGCGGCTGCAAGCAACTCGGCCTCCAAAGCCAAAGAAAAGTCCGACCGACCATGAGTGCACGGAGGCTCACTTTCTTTCGCGAGTGGGGTACACACACCCGAAGAAGTCTGGGGCGAAGAAGTCACGGCCGATACTGCATTTGATGGTCTGCACACCGTAACCGTCCTCACAACAATGAGCCTCACGCGAACACGAACTCTTGCAATCTCGGGGCGGTATCGGCATAGACCCGACCAACGCTGCTAACGTGCCCTTTCGCGTCCGAAGACACGCTGTAACACCAGCAATGCTCAAGACAAAAGCAGCAGGGCCCGCAACTCTCTCACGCTGTTGTATGGGGATGCTCTCGGAGTTTCAGGCATCACACGCCGCATTAGCATCAACCATCCAAATGTCGATCATTTGAAGGAAATGACGTTGAAGCCGGTTGGGGTACTCCATGTCATGTGCAAGGTAAGACCGTGTTGTCAAGACGGCTGCAAAAACGATAACGCATGCATTAGATGAATCAGAAGTGCGACCATTAATGACTTTACTAGAAGCCCTGGCAGGAATGGCAACACACCAAACTTGAGAGCAGACCGCCACTGCACGTGCATGACAATCACAAGCCAAATGGTTCCGACCGCCAGGACAACACTTTGCCCTGCTACCGCGCTGAAAAACGTTCGTGGCAAAGTAAGGTGTCCGCCAGTCGTGTAGCTAACAACCCACGTGCAAATCGGGAAGCCAACAATGAATCCAACCTTCGCGCGTTTGGCCCGTGCTATATCAAACATGCTGTAGGCTGCAGTTGCAAAGCCGCTTGCCTGCCAGGGCAAGACCAAGCCCAGAAGACAGCATGCCAAGGTATGTCCAGTGGCTGCAGCTACAGCTCCGGGAATGGGAATCTGCAGCCGACTGGACACATGCAATAACGCCAATGCGCCAGCAACCTGGGCAAACCAAGCTTCAGATCCAACCGGACTCTCCTCAAGTAAACCGTTCATCGTATTGACTGAACGGCAACGCACGCAGCGTCGGAATCTTGGGCACAAATGTGCTCCGGCTCGGAGGTTGGCCAATATCTCTTCGGCGCTCTGCGGAAGAGGGCCCTCGTAAAATCCTGGCCCGTTCTCCAAGCTGTGCCCTGCTGTGCCCCCCACCGAAGGCCACACAAGGCAGATGATGACGAAACGCGCCCTGCAGGAGGAGGCGGAGGAGGAGGAGAGGGAGGAGGAGGAGGAGGAGGAGGAGGAGGAGGAGGAGGAGAACGGACCCGAGAAGGCGAGGAGGAGGAGGAGGAGGAGGAGGAGCATTCGGACCCGAGAAGGCGAGCGTCTGAAGTCCGCGGGGACTTCGCGCGACACGCGCCCCTCGGCCGCCCGCGCGGGCGGAGCGTAGCCACGACCGCCCCCCGCCCACAGGGGGACGTGGCGGGAGATCCCGTCGGGCGAACGCCCACGGCCGAGCCGCGCGCGGGGCGGGCCTCGGCCGCGGGCCGCGGCGGGCGCTCAGGCCGCCCAGCGAGGCCCAGCCGCGCGGCCCCGCACGGGCGGCGCCCCCGCCGCCAGCCGCACCAGCTCGGCGAAGCTCGGGGCGGCAGGAGCGGGCGGCAGCTCCACGCCGCCGAGCCGCGCCCTCTGGCCCCGCCGCTCGCCAGGAGGCGAGAGGGCCCGCCTGCGCCGAGCCGCGGGCGGCGCCACCGCCTCGGCGCCCAGCAGGCGCGGCCTCACGCCTCGCCACGGCCGCTCGGCGGGGCGGCCCCGTTTGAGGTCCTCGCAGACCGCCTCGTCGTAGTCGCCGAAGGCCAACCCGACCTCCACGTCGTCCACGGTTCCGACGGTCGGCCACACGCTGCCGACGCCGCCAGCCGCGTCCACGGAGCCCACCTGCTCGAAGGGCTCGACGACGTCGAACTGGCGAGGACACCCGTGCGCTCCAGGCTGGCGCGCAGGATGTCGTCCTCCAAGTCGGTCGCTGGGGCAATTTATCGCAGGGTGCCCCCAACTGCCTGATCCGCAACTTGGCCCCTGGGGGGCCGCTCCCATCGGGACTGGCCCCCCGGGTCGCTCCTCTCGCCACCTCTCTGGCTGGGGAGGCCGCCCATGCCAGCAGCAGCCCCGCCAGCAGCGCCTCCGCGGGCGCCCGCGCCAGCGCCAGCAGCCCCTGCTGGGCAAGCCGCCCGCGCATCGCCAATGCCCGGTGCCCTTTTGTGGTCGGCGCGGGGACTGAAAAGGGCACCGCCGCCTGGGGCCGCAGGAGGCTCGACGCGAGGCCGCGTTGCCCGCGAAGCTCCGGACGGCGAAGCGCTCCGACACCGCCAGACTGCTCCAACGGGAGGCGCCTCCGCGCCCAACCCAGCTGGCGCCACCACGCTGCCAGCTGGCCCGTCGACCTCGTCCAGCGGGCGCCGAGCTGCCGCCAGAAGCCTCGCGCAGGTCGCCCTCAGCTCAGGCCCCGAGGTGGAGCGCGGGCGTCGCCTCGCCCCGCCCTCGACTGCGGGGCCTGACGCAGGGCTGCGCCCGCGGCCCCACCGCAAGCCGCGCCGTCAGCAGTGGGCCTGGCCGCCCGTCGCCTCAGCGCGAGCCCCTCGGGCCTGCAGGAGCTCGGCCGCGGACGCCGCCTCCGCCCTGGTGCCGAGGCTCTGGGCCACCTGCTCGCCACTCGCGCCTGCTGAGCACCAGACCGTGCAACCTGTCCTCCAGGGCTGGCTCCTCGAAGGTGCTCATCATCGTCAAGGTCCAAGTGCTGCTCGACGCACCCCTGAGGTGCGCCCACCTTGGGCCAAAGACCCCTACTCAGCCTGTCCAAGTACACGCTTCCCGTGTCAGATGGTCGTCCGAGACACGGAGCCAGCAGCCCACGACCCAGGGCGCGAAGGGCAGGACGCGCGAAGCACCCGCATGTTCGGCAGAACCGAACATCTAGATCTCGATGCCACCTCATCGTGTGCGAGCTGTCCACATCCTGATCGGCAATCTTGAGAACACCATCAACACCTCCAGCAATGGGCCCCAACCTGGCCAGTCCAGCTTCCGCATCGACCAAACCCCCACACGACCTGGAGAGCCACTCGGTCTGGGTGGAGTGCCCTGCGGAACAACGGCATCGCTGGCAACTGCGACCATCCGCATGAAGCACATGCTGGGAAGAAAAGGCTGCTGCCACTCGTGGCGCTGGTGGGGCGCGCCGTGGCCGACGCTTCCTGCGCTGGGACGGCCTGGCGTCCCGAGCCGCCGCGGCGCCCAGCGTCGAGCGCAATGGCCTCCACCGCACCATGGCGGCCATGTACTCCACATCACGCACACGTGCTCGAACATCCGCTGGTAGTCGGCACTGCTTGGCAGCATGGCCCGCCAGGACGTCGGCCATGGCATTGCCTCGTAACACCTCTGCAGGTACTCCTCGAGCAGCCGCCTCCGCGGCACTGAGGTGCGAGTTGACGTGCTCGACAGAGAACTCGCTACGATCCCGCTGCAGGAAGATACGCGACAAAGCGTGCCACAAGTCGCTGTCGGGACCAGTAGGCCGTTGGTCCAATCGAGCCCACCAGCCATCACACACGGCCAAGTCATCCGTGAAGAAAACAGTCGGCCCACGGGAGTGGCCCGCGGCTAGCACCAAGGCCCGAAATTCACCACGATGAACTGTTTGGCGTGGGCCAGACAGCGGCCCTAATATAGCAGCCTCCACGTGCACGGCGCCAGCGGACACCCGGCATACTGCAACGCCGACCCGACGAAGTCGCGGATGCTTGGAGTCGGCCCCTCCGCTAGCGTCACCAAATGGGGCGAGCGGCTGGTGCAGCGTGCCCGTGCCGAGGACCGCGTCGTCAAGGTTGGCCACGCCGAGGTAGCTCCAATCATCATGATCCATAGGCTCGGGTACTGCAGTCCAAGCCGCAGGAATCATCCCGCGCAACCAGAAACACGGGTAGGCGTCGCCCTCGGCCATGGCCCTGCCCACCAGGTTCCCGCTCAGCTCGTACGCCTTGGGCCCGATGTTGGCACTGCACTCCCAGTGTCGATGCACCGGGGTCTCGACGCAACACTGGCACCGAGGACACCCTGTGTCCTGACCGTCGACGTCGTCGAAGGACTCCTCGAGACGCGAGACAGGCCACGTGCCGCCCGCCGCGATGGTGATGAGGAGGGACGCCAGCGACCGTCCACGAGTCGTGGCATCAAGCATCTTCACCGTGGCCCGCAGCGAGTCGAGGTCGGCTCCGCCCTGCAAGCCCTCTCCGCACCAATGCTCCGACGCCTGCCGCCACAGATGCTCAAGCACGGTCGTGCCGAAGGCGTCGATCAGGCGCCGAGCGGACCCATCGGCTAACTCATCGGCGTGAGGAAAGGCCCAGCGCTCCCATTGTCCGTCGTCGCAAAGCCTTGCCCACCCTAGGGGCCCAACTGGCTGCCAATCGTAATCAAGGAGAAGTGCCTGAACGGCTGATATAGGCCCGCGTACAAGCCGAGGTCGGTGTCCAGCGGGAGCGGCACGAAGACAATCGTGAATCGACACCCACGCCTGCTGCACTCGCTGCCGCAACGCCGGTGAGTGCTGCCAGCCGCGGAACCACATGTCGAGCTGCCCGCGGGGAAGCCGACGAGCTGGATCTTGAGCCCCCATGCGGATCTGCAGCACCGTGGTGAGGCAACGTCCACGACCAGAAGCTGCGCAAACTGCTCTGAGTCGTTGTCGAAGCTGCTGCCGAGCCTGGCCGAACACGCCGTACACCTGGTGCCCGTGCGTGGCGGCCGCCTGCGGGGACGCGTTCTCGATCTTGAGGCAAGTGCGATACTGCTTGCTGGCCCGAGCAAAGCCTCGAACACGCAAATGCGACACCCCCGACTTCTTCATGCGGGCTCCTCGAGTAGGGCGAGGACCACCTCTGCCAGCCCGAAGATCCACACCAAGGCAAGGGGCGCATCGAGCAACGTGAACAGCATGCCCCCGCTTCCGAACTGCAGCGACAATGCGACGAAGGTCACGCGGTCGATTACACACAAGGACATTCTTCGGCGAGATGCCCAGGCCGTCGGACACAAACTGGTCGCAAGTAGTACTGACTACCTCGGTCATGGTGCTCGTGACGGCAGCGCTCGTACCCACCGCGGACTCAGACAGGTCGTCGACCCAAATCCTCGGCTGGAGCGCCGCTGAAGGGGCCTGCTGCGTGACCCTCTCCAGGATGAAGTAGGTCATGCACCGCGCGAACCTCGTGCCCGACCTGAGCCCCTGCACGATGGACCTGGTGGGCTGGAAAGCCTCGGACGCCGTGCCGTTCATGAGAAGAACCCTCGGCGCCATGCACTGCTGGAGCTCGAGGGCGAGCACCGCCGGCGGGAAGCCGAGCCGCAGCGCCGCCCTGCCCAGCTTGACCCAGCTCATGGAGTCGTACAAGGACTTCACGTCCAGCATGGCGTGCGCGTACGCGAAGCCGAGCGCGCTGTAGGCCTCCTCGTCGGTGGCCCTGACGAAGGCCTCGAACACCGCCGAGTTGCCCCGCGCCGCCGCGTCCCACGTGGGGGAGGTGGCGTCCGCCCAGAGCCGCGCGTTATCCTCGCGCGCCTGACTCCACACACGCGCCACCATGCACATGAGCCCGATCACACGCTCGCCCCCTTGCCGCTTGGCCAAGAGCTGGCCCGTGACGAGGAGGAGTTGCCAGGGCCAGCTACCGAGGTGCTCAGCAGTCTCGTAGATCGCGAGCAGCTCGCGTAAGGCCGAGTCGGGGAGCCGCTCGATGTCCGTGGGGCGAAGCTGATAGACTCCTCGTCCAGTACGTGGCCGCATATGAGACAAAGCTGCCCGCAACCGCTGAAGGTCCAAGGACGGCACATCTCCCTCGCCGAGGTACTGCCGCAACTCGAACCAGAAGGCGTCCAGCTCGTCGCCGTCCTCAGGCTGTGGGGCCCAGAGCCCGTGCCACGTCTTGCCCTTGTGGTCGACGACGTCCCGAGGGTGGGCCAGGTGGATGCCGCCTACCGTGTGTACTTCATCATCAATCTCGGGGCCCTTCTTGAGGGGGCGGAACAGCGTCGTGGTGCCGTCGGGCGTAACCATCCACTCCTTGAACTGCCTGAGGGACGCTCCGAGAGCCCGTCCTCGAGCGCGGCGAAGTGCAGCACTGGCCGCGTCGGTTAGCGCTACAACCTCGTGAGCGTCCAGGTTGCTGACAAGGAACAACTGACGCCGAAATTCCTTCCAGGTCAGCTCAGGAAACCGCCTCGAGCGCTGCGAAGGTCCGGACACAGGCCGCCGCCCTGCGCGCTCGTCTGCGACATTCCTGCTGCAGCCGAGGTCGCTCACGAGCGTAGTTGACCGACGTGTGCTGGGCCATGCTGAACTTGCCGAGCTTGCTGACGACTGTGTGCACCGCGGCCCACCAACTGATCGACTGCCCGCTATCGATGATCTCCGGAGGCTCGTCGACACTGACCTGGCTGACGTAACCGTCGCGTAGACTGGGTCCTGCTGCTCGTGACGCCCCTGCAGTGTGATCCGCAGGTACCTCATGATGCCGTCGAACTGCCTCCTCAACCTGCCTGACCCACTGGCTGCGCTGGTGGCTGATGCCTGCGATACCGTGACCTCCGAGGCGGTACGCAATGGAGTCGGATATCACCGTCCACGGCTCAGAGCTCGCGAAGCTCGAGGTCCGCGACGAGGCCGCTTCCTGCCAGGTGGACTCCGAGATCCAGTAGCTCGCTTCATCAGCACCGCCGCTGTGCCTCTCCTGGGGACCGAGATCAGGATCAGCATGTGCAGCCGCGCTGGACACCGCCGCAGACGAGGGAACGCGGTGGGATGTCCGAGACCGTGATTGCCTCGCACAGGGAGCGGATTCCTTGCACTGATTACCGTCGGCCCCATCGACCGACTCGCGATTACCCTCGTCCACGCCACACTCAGGGTCGACTGGCCCCGTCTCGTCACCCGCCAGGGCACGTAGACACTCGGCTGAATCATCCACCTCTGCGAATGGGTCATCGTCCGCTGCATCCATACTCATACTTGGCCGCGACCGCCCTGGGTCCGCCGCCAAAGCCCGGTGCCCTTTTGCCGTCGGCGCGGGGGCTGAAAAGGGCACCGGCGCCTGGGGCCGCACTGCTGGAACCGCCGCCAACAGCGGCGAAAGGCCGAACGTGGCGAGGCTGCCCGCGGGAGCGAAGAAGGCGTCGGACCCGCCTGCGCACGGCGAAGGGCCCCCGCCACCGCAAGGCTGCTGGCGACTGGTCTGCTCGACGATGCTATCGAGCCCCTCGAAGTCGCCCACGGGCGAGGCCAGGTCGGAGTCGTCACCAAAGCCGTCGCTGTCGGCCGTAGACACCGCGTCATCACCGTCCAAACGGTCGCCGAACATGCCGTGCAGGAAGGCTGTCCGCTTCTCCTTCGCAGCCTCGGCTCGCGCGGACGCCTCCAACTCCATGGCTGAAGTGGACCGCGGCGGCGCCGGCCGACACCCTTCAGGCAGGGGCCGCGGCGCCACCAGCTGTCTTGAAAAAAGCTGCTCGCCACTGCCGCGAATGCCCAGCACGAGCCCGCAGTGGGTCTTCCAAGGCACCGCTTGCACGTCGATGAAGCTCGCGAGGTACGGTAGGCATGAGGCCGAGCACAGGCCGAAGTCGATGTGCGACCCACACTGCCCTGCATCACAAGTGACGGCGGCCTCGCGCTGCAGGATGTGCCCACCAACGCGCTTGACGAAGCCACGGCGCTGCAACACGGACGCGCCCATGTTGAAGTCCCCGAGGATGAATCACGGCAGCTGGAGCGCCGTGACCAGCGCGCCGAGGCGCGCGCACCGCCGCAAGTTGTCCTGCGCCCAACCCATGGAGGAGAAGGCGTAGAACACAATCGCCACCAGCGCGAACCCTTTCATGTGCAGGACGCTGGCCTGGAAGCCGTCCAAGTCCGAGGTGGACGGCGCCCGCAGCTGCTTGGGCGCGGGAGTGGTCGCTGCCAAGCTGCCGGCATGCAGGTGGCTGCGGGCGAGGATCCACTCGCCACCCTCCGTACCAGACCCCTTGCTCGGTCGGGCTGGGTTGCACATCAGCCGCCATCCTTGGCGCTTGGCCTTGCGGCGCCAAAAGCTGAGCTGCGCCGAGGCCCTGACGTGCGCCTCGACGAAGCTCACGTAATCGTACCCCTGCGTGCTGTCATGCACAAACTGCCACGCCTGGGGCCCCATAGACGTGATACTACCGAAGAAAAAGCGCCGCTCGAACTCGCTGGAGTCCACGGCCTGTCGATCAACGCGAACGCCATCGACACGTAGCCCCCGAGGAGCAGCTGCTGGAGCACATTCAGCTTGCCCGACTGAAGTCAACTCCACTGCTGCCGCCGTCGGCGGGTCCTCCTGTTCTTCAAACTTGGGCGCGTTGGATGCGCCCTGAGCCGCGGTACTGTCGGCCGCGGCGGCCTGGCGTCAGACCACGGAAGCCGCCTTGCCGCCGTGACCCTTGCCACCGCCGGCCTCAACAGCTCGCTCCGCGGCCCTGAACTTGGCCTCGCTGAGCTCGGCGGCTTCTGCTGCAGGGCGCGCCGCCTCCTCGCCGCCACCAGTGGCGTCCGAGGCCGCCGCGGCGGTGGCGCTGGCACCGACCCCGACTGGGGCCTCGACGCCGCCGCCTCCTCCCGTTGGGGCTGCCTCGGCCTGGGCCTGTCCAGTGACCGCGGCCCCTTCAGGCCCCTTGCGCTTCTTGGCCAAGCGTTGCTTGCTCTGCTCCGCGAGCGCCTTGGCCTGCGCCAGCTTGGCCTTCACCTCCGTCGAGTGCGACTCCACCTGGGTCTTGGTAGTGCACAACTCACGGCGGAGAGCGTCCATGGCCTGGCGCTCGCCCTCGTCCAGCTCCTCGATGGCCTCGCCCGTGAAGACCGAGTCGCCCCACGCCAGCTGGAACAGCTCGCCCTCGGCATCGGGCGGCGGCGCTGAGCCTGGAGGCTGCCCAGGAGTCGTCGGCACCTTAGCCAGCGCCGCGACTGCGGCCGCCGCCTTTTGCTTCGCCGCCTCGGCCTCCGCCAGCTGCATCGCGAGGTCCTTCTCGCGCCCCTCGGCAGCTGTCAGCGCCGCGCGACAGCGCAGGACCTGATCCACGGCCCCCTGATGGCGCCAATTCAGGTATTTGCACTCACCAGCCGCCTTACGGAAGGCGTCTTCGTGCGAGGGCTCCGCAGCCTTGGCGGCGGCGGCCTGAGCGTGCTGCTGCACCACGAGGGCCTGCTTGAGCTCGCTGGGCACCTCGCCGCCCTGCTCCGCAGCAGCCCCAGCGATCGCCTCCGTCGCTGATACCAGCGCCTCGCCTGGCTTCAACAGCGCCGACTGGCCACCTCCTCCGCCGCCCTGGCAGCTGCCGCGCGGCCGCGAGGGCTGTCGCGCTGCGCACTGAACGACGGTCGCGCGCTGGCGGCTGTCGCGCTGCGCTGCGGCTGCATTGGCTGGCGCCTCGGATTTCAAGCGAAAATAACCCAGCAATGAGATGATCTTGAGGATCTTGAGGAGGAGGAGGAGGAGGAGGAGGAGGAAGAGGAGGAGGAGGAGGAGGAGGAGGAGGAAGTGGAGGGGGAGGAGGAAGAGGAGGAGGAGGAGGAGGAATAGGAGGGGAGGAGGAGGAGGAGGAGGAGGAGGAGGAGGGAGGAGGAGGAGGAGGAGGAGGAGGAGGAGGAGGAGGAGGAGGGTGGTGGGGGCGGGGAGAGATCTGGGAATTCCGTTCGCACTGTACACCGTCTGGCCTCGGCCCTTCTGCCCCGCCCTGGCCGCGCGCTGGCACGTTGGGGGCGGGGGCCAGGGGGGGGGGGGGGGGCTGATCCAGAAACGGGAGGACGAGGAGGAGGATGAGGAGGAGGAGGAAGAGGAGGGAGGAGGAGGAGGAGGAGGAGGAGGAGGAGTCCAGAGGGGGGGGGGGGGTCTGAGCGTCAAAAAATTATTCACTGCGTGGAGCTCCCCATATGTGCATCTACTCGCATGGACCTGTCCGCCGTGAATGTCTAGGCGCAAGAGCTTTCGAATATTAACGGGCTTCAGTTGTGACGGTCTGAACACCAATCTAACTGCGAACGAATTGGAGTGTGAATGAGCCTCAGTAGTACGAGCGCGTCTCTGTGCATGAGCCTGGGGCCTCCTGGGGCCTCCTGAAACCTACTGGGGCTTCCTGGGGTCTCCAGGAGCCTCTTGGGACCTCCTGGGACCTCCTAGGAAGGTTTCGTGCCCCAGGGGGGGCGCAATCTATAGCAACAGACGTACATAAAACATTGCGGATTAGAGCCACTGTTTTTTTACACACCAGGCAGCTCGTGCGACACGAGCCGATCCTGCCGCCAAAAGGCGAGAGCCGCAAAATGCGGCCAGGAGGCTCCGCAAACAGCGGCCTCCAGGTTGCAGCGCGCGCGCCACGCTGCGTGGGTGTGCGCCGTCAGGTGAGGCGGCCACGCGAGCCACCATCCACCCCGTGCCGAGCCTGAAAAGGCCCAGACCACCGTAGGCGCTCCCCAACTCACTCACTCAGGCGCTTGCCCGTCTTCGGGTCCAAGCCTGCCCTGATGTTGGCGATCTTCAGGTTGCGCAGGCGCAGCGCGTTGCCTGAGGCCGCGTAAAACACCAAGGACTCGTGCCCCAGGAGAGGCCCAATACATAGGAACATGAGTAAAACATTTAGGACTGTGTACACAGGAGAAGGACCATCTATAGAAACATACGTAGAACATCAAACAATCGTGCTCCAGGTGAGGCCCAATCGATAGGAGCATACGTAAAACACATGGGATTGGAGCCACTCCTGTTGCCTTCTGAGGCCTCCTGCTCCTGGGGCCTCTCGGGGCCTCCTGTTGCCTTCCGAGGCCTCCTGGCGCTTCCTGTTGCCTCCTGGGGCCTCCTGTGGTTTCCTGAGGCCTTCTGGAGCTTCCTGGGGCCTCCTGGAGCCTCTTGGGACATCCTGTGGCCTCTTGAGTCTTTCTGTGGCCTCCTGATGCCTCCTGGGACCTCATGTGGTCTCCTGGAGCCTCCTGGAGCCTGTTGGAGCCTCCTGTGGCATCCTGAGAAGAATCTGCGCCCACGAGCCTGGCCACCAAAACTAGCAAACCGATCGAGACATCCTCAAAATCTGGCCCACCTGGGGGGTGAAAATGAGCGCCTCGCTCGAGACATCCTCCAAATCTGCTCCGAAAGCGAAGGATGTTGGGCACAGAAACAGGCAAACCGCCTGAGACATCCCCACAAAATGGCCGCGAACGAGCCCGTGCAACCACCCCTGGCGGCTCCCCTTAGGGGTGCTGAAATGAGCGCCTCGCTCGAGACATCCTCCAAATCTGCTCCGAAAGCGAAGGATGTTGGGCACAGAAACAGGCAAACCGCCTGAGACATCCCCACAAAATGGCCGCGAACGAGCCCGTGCAACCACCCCTGGCGGCTCCCCTTAGGGGTGCTGAAATGAGCGCCTCGCTCGAGACATCCTCCAAATCTGCTCCGAAAGCGAAGGATGTTGGGCCCAGAAACAGGCAAACCGCCTGAGACATCCCCACAAAATGGCCGCGAACGAGCCCGTGCAACCACCCCTGGCGGCTCCCCTTAGGGGTGCTGAAATGAGCGCCTCGCTCGAGACATCCTCCAAATCTGCTCCGAAAGCGAAGGATGTTGGGCACAGAAACAGGCAAACCGCCTGAGACATCCCCACAAAATGGCCGCGAACGAGCCCGTGCAACCACCCCTGGCGGCTCCCCTTAGGGGTGCTGAAATGAGCGCCTCGCTCGAGACATCCTCCAAATCTGCTCCGAAAGCGAAGGATGTTGGGCACAGAAACAGGCAAACCGCCTGAGACATCCCCACAAAATGGCCGCGAACGAGCCCGTGCAACCACCCCTGGCGGCTCCCCTTAGGGGTGCTGAGTATGAGTAAGTCTGTGTATGAGTAAGTCTGTGTATGTGTACGTCTGGGTATGACTAATACTGTGTATGAGTAAGTCTGTGTATGAGTAAGTCTGTATATGAGTATGTCTGAGTGTGAGTAAGTCTGAGTATGAGTAGGTCTGAGTATGAGTAAGTCTGAGTATGAGTAAGTCTGTGTATGAGCAAGTCTGAGTATGTCCGACAGGAGGGGAGGAGAAAAGAGGAGGAGGAAGGAGGAGTAGGAGGCGTCCAAGTAATAACAAGAACCCCATCTTAGGATATGGGGAACAAGACGAAACTGATGCGATGATGCCATCGGTTCCAGAGCTGCCCCAGGAGTTCCTGGATCCCTCGCCTCTGGAGCCCGTGCGAGACCATAGGCAGCCGACGTTCTCTTTTTCGGCGCTTCGACAGTTGGCGGAGGAGGAGGAGGAGGAGGAGAACGGGAAGGAGGAGGACGAGGAGGAGAAGGAGGACGGGAAGGAGGAGGAGGAGGAGGAGGTGGAGGAGGGGGTGGAGGAAATCGGAGACATGCAAACATTTCTCTGATTCGGCGTTTCGGCAGTTGGCGGAAGGGGGGGGCGAGGGAGGGTGTGACTCTGGACCTCTGCTCAACGCGACTGTTTGCAACAGTGCGTCCGACTCCAGCACCTGCCTGAAACAGGCGCCCCAAACGGCCACTCCAATGGGGGGGGGGAAGGGAGGGGTGCGAGGGCCGGCGCCGATCAACAAAACCATGAGTAAGAAACGGCGACGCTCAAACGATGCGTGGAGTGCGTAGGCTCGGGTACTGCAGTCCAAGCCGCAGGAATCATCCCGCGCAACCAGAAACACGGGTAGGCGTCGCCCTCGGCCATGGCCCTGCCCACCAGGTTCCCGCTCAGCTCGTACGCCTTGGGCCCGATGTTGGCACTGCACTCCCAGTGTCGATGCACCGGGGTCTCGACGCAACACTGGCACCGAGGACACCCTGTGTCCTGACCGTCGACGTCGTCGAAGGACTCCTCGAGACGCGAGACAGGCCACGTGCCGCCCGCCGCGATGGTGATGAGGAGGGACGCCAGCGACCGTCCACGAGTCGTGGCATCAAGCATCTTCACCGTGGCCCGCAGCGAGTCGAGGTCGGCTCCGCCCTGCAAGCCCTCTCCACACCAATGCTCCGACGCCTGCCGCCACAGATGCTCAAGCACGGTCGTGCCGAAGGCGTCGATCAGGCGCCGAGCGGACCCATCGGCTAACTCATCGGCGTGAGGAAAGGCCCAGCGCTCCCATTGTCCGTCGTCGCAAAGCCTTGCCCACCCTAGGGGCCCAACTGGCTGCCAATCGTAATCGAGGAGAAGTGCCTGAACGGCTGATATAGGCCCGCGTACAAGCCGAGGTCGGTGTCCAGCGGGAGCGGCACGAAGACAATCGTGAATCGACACCCACGCCTGCTGCACTCGCTGCCGCAACGCCGGTGAGTGCTGCCAGCCGCGGAACCACATGTCGAGCTGCCCGCGGGGAAGCCGACGAGCTGGATCTTGAGCCCCCATGCGGATCTGCAGCACCGTGGTGAGGCAACGTCCACGACCAGAAGCTGCGCAAACTGCTCTGAATCGTTGTCGAAGCTGCTGCCGAGCCTGGCCGAACACGCCGTACACCTGGTGCCCGTGCGTGGCGGCCGCCTGCGGGGACGCGTTCTCGATCTTGAGGCAAGTGCGATACTGCTTGCTGGCCCGAGCAAAGCCTCGAACACGCAAATGCGACACCCCCGACTTCTTCATGCGGGCTCCTCGAGTAGGGCGAGGACCACCTCTGCCAGCCCGAAGATCCACACCAAGGCAAGGGGCGCATCGAGCAACGTGAACAACATGCCCCCGCTTCCGAACTGCAGCGACAATGCGACGAAGGTCACGCGGTCGATTGCACACAATGACATTCTTCGGCGAGATGTCCAGGCCGTCGGACACAAACTGGTCGCAAGTAGCACTGACTACCTCGGTCATGGTGCTCGTGACGGCAGCGCTCGTACCCACCGCGGACTCAGACAGGTCGTCGACCCAAATCCTCGGCTGGAGCGCCGCTGAAGGGGCCTGCTGCGTGACCCTCTCCAGGATGAAGTAGGTCATGCACCGCGCGAACCTCGTGCCCGACCTGAGCCCCTGCACGATGGACCTGGTGGGCTGGAAAGCCTCGGACGCCGTGCCGTTCATGAGAAGAACCCTCGGCGCCATGCACTGCTGGAGCTCGAGGGCGAGCGCCGCCGGCGGGAAGCCGAGCCGCAGCGCCGCCCTGCCCAGCTTGACCCAGCTCATGGAGTCGTGCAAGGACTTCACGTCCAGCATGGCGTGCGCGTACGCGAAGCCGAGCGCGCTGTAGGCCCCCTCGTCGGTGGCCCTGACGAAGGCCTCGAACACCGCCGAGTTGCCCCGCGCCGCCGCGTCCCACGTGGGGGAGGTGGCGTCCGCCCAGAGCCGCGCGTCATCCTCGCGCGCCTGACTCCACACACGCGCCACCATGCACATGAGCCCGATCACACGCTCGCCCCCTTGCCGCTTGGCCAAGAGCTGGCCCGTGACGAGGAGGAGTTGCCAGGGCCAGCTACCGAGGTGCTCAGCAGTCTCGTAGATCGCGAGCAGCTCGCGTAAGGCCGAGTCGGGGAGCCGCTCGATGTCCGTGGGGCGAAGCTGATAGACTCCTCGTCCAGTACGTGGCCGCATATGAGACAAAGCTGCCCGCAACCGCTGAAGGTCCAAGGACGGCACATCTCCCTCGCCGAGGTACTGCCGCAACTCGAACCAGAAGGCGTCCAGCTCGTCGCCGTCCTCAGGCTGTGGGGCCCAGAGCCCGTGCCACGTCTTGCCCTTGTGGTCGACGACGTCCCGAGGGTGGACCAGGTGGATGCCGCCTACCGTGTGTACTTCATCATCAATCTCGGGGCCCTTCTTGAGGGGGCGGAACAGCGTCGTGGTGCCGTCGGGCGTAACCATCCACTCCTTGAACTGCCTGAGGGACGCTCCGAGAGCCCGTCCTCGAGCGCGGCGAAGTGCAGCACTGGCCGCGTCGGCGAGCGCTACAACCTCGTGAGCGTCCAGTTTGCTGACAAGGAACAACTGACGCCGAAATTCCTTCCAGGTCAGCTCAGGAAACCGCCTCGAGCGCTGCGAAGGTCCGGACACAGGCCGCCGTCCTGCGCGCTCGTCTGCGACATTCCTGCTGCAGCCGAGGTCGCTCACGAGCGTAGTTGACCGACGTGTGCTGGGCCATGCTGAACTTGCCGAGCTTGCTGACGACTGTGTGCACCGCGGCCCACCAGCTGATCGACTGCCCGCTATCGATGATCTCCGGAGGCTCGTCGACACTGACCTGGCTGACGTAACCGTCGCGTAGACTGGGTCCTGCTGCTCGTGACGCCCCTGCAGTGTGATCCGCAGGTACCTCATGATGCCGTCGAACTGCCTCCTCAACCTGCCTGACCCACTGGCTGCGCTGGTGGCTGATGCCTGCGATACCGTGACCTCCGAGGCGGTACGCGATGGAGTCGGATATCACCGTCCACGGCTCAGAGCTCGCGAAGCTCGAGGTCCGCGACGAGGCCGCTTCCTGCCAGGTGGACTCCGAGATCCAGTAGCTCGCTTCATCAGCACCGCCGCTGTGCCTCTCCTGGGGACCGAGATCAGGATCAGCATGTGCAGCCGCGCTGGACACCGCCGCAGACGAGGGAACGCGGTGGGATGTCCGAGACCGTGATTGCCTCGCACAGGGAGCGGATTCCTTGCACTGATTACCGTCGGCCCCATCGACCGACTCGCGATTACCCTCGTCCACGCCACACTCAGGGTCGACTGGCCCCGTCTCGTCACCCGCCAGGGCACGTAGACACTCGGCTGAATCATCCACCTCTGCGAATGGGTCATCGTCCGCTGCATCCATACTCATACTTGGCCGCGACCGCCCTGGGTCCGCCGCCAAGGCCCGGTGCCCTTTTGCCGTCGGCGCGGGGGCTGAAAAGGGCACCGGCGCCTGGGGCCGCACTGCTGGAACCGCCGCCAACAGCGGCGAAAGGCCGAACGTGGCGAGGCTGCCCGCGGGAGCGAAGAAGGCGTCGGACCCGCCTGCGCACGGCGAAGGGCCCCCGCCACCGCAAGGCTGCTGGCGACTGGTCTGCTCGACGATGCTATCGAGCCCCTCGAAGTCGCCCACGGACGAGGCCAGGTCGGAGTCGTCACCACAGCCGTCGCTGTCGGCCGTAGACACCGCGTCATCACCGTCCAAACGGTCGCCGAACATGCCGTGCAGGAAGGCTGTCCGCTTCTCCTTCGCAGCCTCGGCTCGCGCGGACGCCTCCAACTCCATGGCTGAAGTGGACCGCGGCGGCGCCGGCCGACACCCTTCAGGCAGGGGCCGCGGCGCCACCAGCTGTCTTGAAAAAAGCTGCTCGCCACTGCCGCGAATGCCCAGCACGAGCCCGCAGTGGGTCTTCCAAGGCACCGCTTGCACGTCGATGAAGCTCGCGAGGTACGGTAGGCATGAGGCCGAGCACAGGCCGAAGTCGATGTGCGACCCACACTGCCCTGCATCACAAGTGACGGCGGCCTCGCGCTGCAGGATGTGCCCACCAACGCGCTTGACGAAGCCACGGCGCTGCAACACGGACGCGCCCATGTTGAAGTCCCCGAGGATGAATCACGGCAGCTGGAGCGCCGTGACCAGCGCGCCGAGGCGCGCGCACCGCCGCAAGTTGTCCTGCGCCCAACCCATGGAGGAGAAGGCGTAGAACACAATCGCCACCAGCGCGAACCCTTTCATGTGCAGGACGCTGGCCTGGAAGCCGTCCAAGTCCGAGGTGGACGGCGCCCGCAGCTGCTTGGGCGCGGGAGTGGTCGCTGCCAAGCTGCTGGCATGCAGGTGGCTGCGGGCGAGGATCCACTCGCCACCCTCCGTACCAGACCCCTTGCTCGGTCGGGCTGGGTTGCACATCAGCCGCCATCCTTGGCGCTTGGCCTTGCGGCGCCAAAAGCTGAGCTGCGCCGAGGCCCTGACGTGCGCCTCGACGAAGCTCACGTAATCGTACCCCTGCGTGCTGTCATGCACAAACTGCCACGCCTGGGGCCCCATAGACGTGATACTACCGAAGAAAAAGCGCCGCTCGAACTCGCTGGAGTCCACGGCCTGTCGATCAACGCGAACGCCATCGACACGTAGCCCCCGAGGAGCAGCTGCTGGAGCACATTCAGCTTGCCCGACTGAAGTCAACTCCACTGCTGCCGCCGTCGGCGGGTCCTCCTGTTCTTCAAACTTGGGCGCGTTGGATGCGCCCTGAGCCGCGGTACTGTCGGCCGCGGCGGCCTGGCGTCAGACCACGGAAGCCGCCTTGCCGCCGTGACCCTTGCCACCGCCGGCCTCAACAGCTCGCTCCGCGGCCCTGAACTTGGCCTCGCTGAGCTCGGCGGCTTCTGCTGCAGGGCGCGCCGCCTCCTCGCCGCCACCAGTGGCGTCCGAGGCCGCCGCGGCGGTGGCGCTGGCACCGACCCCGACTGGGGCCTCGACGCCGCCGCCTCCTCCCGTTGGGGCTGCCTCGGCCTGGGCCTGTCCAGTGACCGCGGCCCCTTCAGGCCCCTTGCGCTTCTTGGCCAAGCGTTGCTTGCTCTGCTCCGCGAGCGCCTTGGCCTGCGCCAGCTTGGCCTTCACCTCCGTCGAGTGCGACTCCACCTGGGTCTTGGTAGTGCACAACTCACGGCGGAGAGCGTCCATGGCCTGGCGCTCGCCCTCGTCCAGCTCCTCGATGGCCTCGCCCGTGAAGACCGAGTCGCCCCACGCCAGCTGGAACAGCTCGCCCTCGGCATCGGGCGGCGGCGCTGAGCCTGGAGGCTGCCCAGGAGTCGTCGGCACCTGCGGCCGCCGCCTTTTGCTTCGCCGCCTCGGCCTCCGCCAGCTGCATCGCGAGGTCCTTCTCGCGCCCCTCGGCAGCTGTCAGCGCCGCGCGACAGCGCAGGACCTGATCCACGGCCCCCTGATGGCGCCAATTCAGGTATTTGCACTCACCAGCCGCCTTACGGAAGGCGTCTTCGTGCGAGGGCTCCGCAGCCTTGGCGGCGGCGGCCTGGGCGTGCTGCTGCACCACGAGGGCCTGCTTGAGCTCGCTGGGCACCTCGCCGCCCTGCTCCGCAGCAGCCCCAGCGATCGCCTCCGTCGCTGATACCAGCGCCTCGCCTGGCTTCAGCAGCGCCGACTGGCCACCTCCTCCGCCGCCCTGGCAGCTGCCGCGCGGCCGCGAGGGCTGTCGCGCTGCGCGCTGAACGACGGTCGCGCGCTGGCGGCTGTCGCGCTGCGCTGCGGCTGCATTGGATGGCGCCTCGGATTTCAAGCGAAAATAACCCAGCAATGAGATGATCTTGAGGATCTTGAGGAGGAGGAGGAGGAGGAGGAGGAGGAAGAGGAGGAGGAGGAGGAGGAGGAGGAGGAAGTGGAGGGGGAGGAGGAAAGAGTAGGGAGAGAGAGGAGTATGAATAGGAGGGGGAACGAAGGGAGGAGGAGAGGAGGAGGAAGGGAGGAGGGAGGCAGGAGGAGGGAGTGGAGGAGAGGAGGAGGAGAGGGGAGGAGGGTGGTGGGGGCGTGGAGAGGGAGAGATCTGGGAATTCCGTTCGCACTGTACACCGTCTGGCCTCGGCCCCTATCTGCCCCGCCCTGGCCGCGCGCTGGCACTTTGGGGCGGGGGCCAGGGGGGGGGGTGGGGGGGGGGGGGGTCTGATCCAGAACGGGAAGACGAGAGGAGGAGGATGAGGAAGGAGGAGGTTAAGAGGAGTAGGAGGAGGGAGGAGGGGAAGAGGTGTTCCAGGGGGGGGAGGGGGGGCCTGAAGCGTCAAAAAATGATTCACTGCGTGGAGGCTTCCCCATAATGTGCAATCTACTCACAATGGACCTGTCCGACTGAATGTCTAGGCGCAAGAGCTTTCGAATATTAACGTGCTTCAGTTGTGACGGTCTGGACATCAATCTAACTGCGAATGAATTGGAGTGTGAATGAGCCTCAGTAGTACAAGCGCGTCTCTGTGCATGAGCCTGGGGCCTCCTGGGGCCTCCTGAAACCTACTGGGGCTTCCTGGGGTCTCCAGGAGCCTCTTGGGACCTCCTGGGACCTCCTAGGAAGGTTTCGTGCCCCAGGGGGGGCGCAATCTATAGCAACAGACGTACATAAAACATTGCGGATTAGAGCCACTGTTTTTTTACACACCAGGCAGCTCGTGCGACACGAGCCGATCCTGCCGCCAAAAGGCGAGAGCCGCAAAATGCGGCCAGGAGGCTCCGCAAACAGCGGCCTCCAGGTTGCAGCGCGCGCGCCACGCTGCGTGGGTGTGCGCCGTCAGGTGAGGCGGCCACGCGAGCCACCATCCACCCCGTGCCGAGCCTGAAAAGGCCCAGACCACCGTCGGCGCTCCCCAACTCACTCACTCAGGCGCTTGCCCGTCTTCGGGTCCAAGCCTGCCCTGATGTTGGCGATCTTCAGGTTGCGCAGGCGCAGCGCGTTGCCTGAGGCCGCGTAAAACACCAAGGACTCGTGCCCCAGGAGAGGCCCAATACATAGGAACATGAGTAAAACATTTAGGACTGTGTACACAGGAGAAGGACCATCTATAGAAACATACGTAGAACATCAAACAATCGTGCTCCAGGTGAGGCCCAATCGATAGGAGCATACGTAAAACACATGGGATTGGAGCCACTCCTGTTGCCTTCTGAGGCCTCCTGCTCCTGTGGCCTCTCGGGGCCTCCTGTTGCCTTCCGAGGCCTCCTGGCGCTTCCTGTTGCCTCCTGGGGCCTCCTGTGGTTTCCTGAGGCCTTCTGGAGCTTCCTGGGGCCTCCTGGAGCCTCTTGGGACATCCTGTGGCCCCTTGAGTCTTTCTGTGGCCTCCTGATGCCTCCTGGGACCTCATGTGGTCTCCTGGAGCCTCCTGGAGCCTGTTGGAGCCTCCTGTGGCATCCTGAGAAGAATCTGCGCCCACGAGCCTGGCCACCAAAACTAGCAAACCGATCGAGACATCCTCAAAATCTGGCCCACCTGGGGGGTGAAGATGAGCGCCTCGCTCGAGACATCCTCCAAATCTGCTCCGAAAGCGAAGGATGTTGGGCACAGAAACAGGCAAACCGCCTGAGACATCCCCACAAAATGGCCGCGAACGAGCCCGTGCAACACCCCTGGCGGCTCCCCTTAGGGGTGCTGAAATGAGCGCCTCGCTCGAGACATCCTCCAAATCTGCTCCGAAAGCGAAGGATGTTGGGCACAGAAACCGGCAAACCGCCTGAGACATCCCCACAACATGGCCGCGAACGAGCCCGTGCAACCACCCCTGGCGGCTCCCCTTAGGGGTGCTGAAATGAGCGCCTCGCTCGAGACATCCTCCAAATCTCTCCGAAAGCGAAGGATGTTGGGCACAGAAACAGGCAAACCGCCTGAGACATCCCCACAAAATGGCCGCGAACGAGCCCGTGGCCGAAAAGCCCCCGTGCCAAAATTCCAACCACCCCGCCCTGGCGGCTCCCCTTATAGGGTGCTATGACATGAGCGCCTCCTCGAAGACAGGAGCTCCAATCTGCTCCTAAAAGCGAAGGAATGTTGGGCACAAAAACCGCAAACCGCACTGACGGCTGAAGACCATCCCCTAAACGAAATTATACGCGAACGAGCCACCGTGCAAACCAGTCCCTGGGCGGCTTCCCCTTAGGGGTGCTGAATGAGCGCCTCCTCCCTCGAGACAATAAATCCTATCCACAAATCTGCTACTGCTCCGAAAGCGAAGGAATGTGGGGTTTGGCACAACATAAACCATCGGGCAATAATCCGCCTGAGGACATCCCCAACATCCCCACACAAAAATGGCCGCGAACGCGAAAGAACGGCCCCCCGTGCAGACCACCACCCAGGCCCCTGGGTGGCGGGCCCCTGGCGGCTCCCCTTAGGGGTGCTGAGTATGAGTAAGTCTGTGTATGAGTAAGTCTGTGTATGTGTACGTCTGGGTATGACTAATACTGTGTATGAGTAAGTCTGTGTATGAGTAAGTCTGTATATGAGTATGTATGAGTGTGAGTAAGTCTGAGTATGAGTAGGTCTGAGTATGAGTAAGTCTGAGTATGAGTAAGTCTGTGTATGAGCAAGTCTGAGTATGTCCGACAGGAGGGGAGGAGAAAAGAGGAGGAGGAAGGAGGAGTAGGAGGCGTCCAAGTAATAACAAGAACCCCATCTTAGGATATGGGGAACAAGACGAAACTGATGCGATGATGCCATCGGTTCCAGAGCTGCCCCAGGAGTTCCTGGATCCCTCGCCTCTGGAGCCCGTGCGAGACCATAGGCAGCCGACGTTCTCTTTTTCGGCGCTTCGACAGTTGGCGGAGGAGGAGGAGGAGGAGGAGAACGGGAAGGAGGAGGACGAGGAGGAGAAGGAGGACGGGAAGGAGGAGGAGGAGGAGGAGGTGGAGGAGGGGGTGGAGGAAATCGGAGACATGCAAACATTTCTCTGATTCGGCGTTTCGGCAGTTGGCGGAAGGGGGGGGCGAGGGAGGGTGTGACTCTGGACCTCTGCTCAACGCGACTGTTTGCAACAGTGCGTCCGACTCCAGCACCTGCCTGAAACAGGCGCCCCAAACGGCCACTCCAATGGGGGGGGGGAAGGGAGGGGTGCGAGGGCCGGCGCCGATCAACAAAACCATGAGTAAGAAACGGCGACGCTCAAACGATGCGTGGAGTGCGTAGGCTCGGGTACTGCAGTCCAAGCCGCAGGAATCATCCCGCGCAACCAGAAACACGGGTAGGCGTCGCCCTCGGCCATGGCCCTGCCCACCAGGTTCCCGCTCAGCTCGTACGCCTTGGGCCCGATGTTGGCACTGCACTCCCAGTGTCGATGCACCGGGGTCTCGACGCAACACTGGCACCGAGGACACCCTGTGTCCTGACCGTCGACGTCGTCGAAGGACTCCTCGAGACGCGAGACAGGCCACGTGCCGCCCGCCGCGATGGTGATGAGGAGGGACGCCAGCGACCGTCCACGAGTCGTGGCATCAAGCATCTTCACCGTGGCCCGCAGCGAGTCGAGGTCGGCTCCGCCCTGCAAGCCCTCTCCACACCAATGCTCCGACGCCTGCCGCCACAGATGCTCAAGCACGGTCGTGCCGAAGGCGTCGATCAGGCGCCGAGCGGACCCATCGGCTAACTCATCGGCGTGAGGAAAGGCCCAGCGCTCCCATTGTCCGTCGTCGCAAAGCCTTGCCCACCCTAGGGGCCCAACTGGCTGCCAATCGTAATCGAGGAGAAGTGCCTGAACGGCTGATATAGGCCCGCGTACAAGCCGAGGTCGGTGTCCAGCGGGAGCGGCACGAAGACAATCGTGAATCGACACCCACGCCTGCTGCACTCGCTGCCGCAACGCCGGTGAGTGCTGCCAGCCGCGGAACCACATGTCGAGCTGCCCGCGGGGAAGCCGACGAGCTGGATCTTGAGCCCCCATGCGGATCTGCAGCACCGTGGTGAGGCAACGTCCACGACCAGAAGCTGCGCAAACTGCTCTGAATCGTTGTCGAAGCTGCTGCCGAGCCTGGCCGAACACGCCGTACACCTGGTGCCCGTGCGTGGCGGCCGCCTGCGGGGACGCGTTCTCGATCTTGAGGCAAGTGCGATACTGCTTGCTGGCCCGAGCAAAGCCTCGAACACGCAAATGCGACACCCCCGACTTCTTCATGCGGGCTCCTCGAGTAGGGCGAGGACCACCTCTGCCAGCCCGAAGATCCACACCAAGGCAAGGGGCGCATCGAGCAACGTGAACAACATGCCCCCGCTTCCGAACTGCAGCGACAATGCGACGAAGGTCACGCGGTCGATTGCACACAATGACATTCTTCGGCGAGATGTCCAGGCCGTCGGACACAAACTGGTCGCAAGTAGCACTGACTACCTCGGTCATGGTGCTCGTGACGGCAGCGCTCGTACCCACCGCGGACTCAGACAGGTCGTCGACCCAAATCCTCGGCTGGAGCGCCGCTGAAGGGGCCTGCTGCGTGACCCTCTCCAGGATGAAGTAGGTCATGCACCGCGCGAACCTCGTGCCCGACCTGAGCCCCTGCACGATGGACCTGGTGGGCTGGAAAGCCTCGGACGCCGTGCCGTTCATGAGAAGAACCCTCGGCGCCATGCACTGCTGGAGCTCGAGGGCGAGCGCCGCCGGCGGGAAGCCGAGCCGCAGCGCCGCCCTGCCCAGCTTGACCCAGCTCATGGAGTCGTGCAAGGACTTCACGTCCAGCATGGCGTGCGCGTACGCGAAGCCGAGCGCGCTGTAGGCCCCCTCGTCGGTGGCCCTGACGAAGGCCTCGAACACCGCCGAGTTGCCCCGCGCCGCCGCGTCCCACGTGGGGGAGGTGGCGTCCGCCCAGAGCCGCGCGTCATCCTCGCGCGCCTGACTCCACACACGCGCCACCATGCACATGAGCCCGATCACACGCTCGCCCCCTTGCCGCTTGGCCAAGAGCTGGCCCGTGACGAGGAGGAGTTGCCAGGGCCAGCTACCGAGGTGCTCAGCAGTCTCGTAGATCGCGAGCAGCTCGCGTAAGGCCGAGTCGGGGAGCCGCTCGATGTCCGTGGGGCGAAGCTGATAGACTCCTCGTCCAGTACGTGGCCGCATATGAGACAAAGCTGCCCGCAACCGCTGAAGGTCCAAGGACGGCACATCTCCCTCGCCGAGGTACTGCCGCAACTCGAACCAGAAGGCGTCCAGCTCGTCGCCGTCCTCAGGCTGTGGGGCCCAGAGCCCGTGCCACGTCTTGCCCTTGTGGTCGACGACGTCCCGAGGGTGGACCAGGTGGATGCCGCCTACCGTGTGTACTTCATCATCAATCTCGGGGCCCTTCTTGAGGGGGCGGAACAGCGTCGTGGTGCCGTCGGGCGTAACCATCCACTCCTTGAACTGCCTGAGGGACGCTCCGAGAGCCCGTCCTCGAGCGCGGCGAAGTGCAGCACTGGCCGCGTCGGCGAGCGCTACAACCTCGTGAGCGTCCAGTTTGCTGACAAGGAACAACTGACGCCGAAATTCCTTCCAGGTCAGCTCAGGAAACCGCCTCGAGCGCTGCGAAGGTCCGGACACAGGCCGCCGTCCTGCGCGCTCGTCTGCGACATTCCTGCTGCAGCCGAGGTCGCTCACGAGCGTAGTTGACCGACGTGTGCTGGGCCATGCTGAACTTGCCGAGCTTGCTGACGACTGTGTGCACCGCGGCCCACCAGCTGATCGACTGCCCGCTATCGATGATCTCCGGAGGCTCGTCGACACTGACCTGGCTGACGTAACCGTCGCGTAGACTGGGTCCTGCTGCTCGTGACGCCCCTGCAGTGTGATCCGCAGGTACCTCATGATGCCGTCGAACTGCCTCCTCAACCTGCCTGACCCACTGGCTGCGCTGGTGGCTGATGCCTGCGATACCGTGACCTCCGAGGCGGTACGCGATGGAGTCGGATATCACCGTCCACGGCTCAGAGCTCGCGAAGCTCGAGGTCCGCGACGAGGCCGCTTCCTGCCAGGTGGACTCCGAGATCCAGTAGCTCGCTTCATCAGCACCGCCGCTGTGCCTCTCCTGGGGACCGAGATCAGGATCAGCATGTGCAGCCGCACTGAACACCGCCGCAGACGAGGGAACGCGGTGGGATGTCCGAGACCGTGATTGCCTCGCACAGGGAGCGGATTCCTTGCACTGATTACCGTCGGCCCCATCGACCGACTCGCGATTACCCTCGTCCACGCCACACTCAGGGTCGACTGGCCCCGTCTCGTCACCCGCCAGGGCACGTAGACACTCGGCTGAATCATCCACCTCTGCGAATGGGTCATCGTCCGCTGCATCCATACTCATACTTGGCCGCGACCGCCCTGGGTCCGCCGCCAAGGCCCGGTGCCCTTTTGCCGTCGGCGCGGGGGCTGAAAAGGGCACCGGCGCCTGGGGCCGCACTGCTGGAACCGCCGCCAACAGCGGCGAAAGGCCGAACGTGGCGAGGCTGCCCGCGGGAGCGAAGAAGGCGTCGGACCCGCCTGCGCACGGCGAAGGGCCCCCGCCACCGCAAGGCTGCTGGCGACTGGTCTGCTCGACGATGCTATCGAGCCCCTCGAAGTCGCCCACGGACGAGGCCAGGTCGGAGTCGTCACCACAGCCGTCGCTGTCGGCCGTAGACACCGCGTCATCACCGTCCAAACGGTCGCCGAACATGCCGTGCAGGAAGGCTGTCCGCTTCTCCTTCGCAGCCTCGGCTCGCGCGGACGCCTCCAACTCCATGGCTGAAGTGGACCGCGGCGGCGCCGGCCGACACCCTTCAGGCAGGGGCCGCGGCGCCACCAGCTGTCTTGAAAAAAGCTGCTCGCCACTGCCGCGAATGCCCAGCACGAGCCCGCAGTGGGTCTTCCAAGGCACCGCTTGCACGTCGATGAAGCTCGCGAGGTACGGTAGGCATGAGGCCGAGCACAGGCCGAAGTCGATGTGCGACCCACACTGCCCTGCATCACAAGTGACGGCGGCATCGCGCTGCAGGATGCGCCCACCAACGCGCTTGACGAAGCCACGGCGCTGCAACACGGACGCGCCCATGTTGAAGTCCCCGAGGATGAATCACGGCAGCTGGAGCGCCGTGACCAGCGCGCCGAGGCGCGCGCACCGCCGCAAGTTGTCCTGCGCCCAACCCATGGAGGAGAAGGCGTAGAACACAATCGCCACCAGCGCGAACCCTTTCATGTGCAGGACGCTGGCCTGGAAGCCGTCCAAGTCCGAGGTGGACGGCGCCCGCAGCTGCTTGGGCGCGGGAGTGGTCGCTGCCAAGCTGCTGGCATGCAGGTGGCTGCGGGCGAGGATCCACTCGCCACCCTCCGTACCAGACCCCTTGCTCGGTCGGGCTGGGTTGCACATCAGCCGCCATCCCTGGCGCTTGGCCTTGCGGCGCCAAAAGCTGAGCTGCGCCGAGGCCCTGACGTGCGCCTCGACGAAGCTCACGTAATCGTACCCCTGCGTGCTGTCATGCACAAACTGCCACGCCTGGGGCCCCATAGACGTGATACTACCGAAGAAAAAGCGCCGCTCGAACTCGCTGGAGTCCACGGCCTGTCGATCAACGCGAACGCCATCGACACGTAGCCCCCGAGGAGCAGCTGCTGGAGCACATTCAGCTTGCCCGACTGAAGTCAACTCCACTGCTGCCGCCGTCGGCGGGTCCTCCTGTTCTTCAAACTTGGGCGCGTTGGATGCGCCCTGAGCCGCGGCACTGTCGGCCGCGGCGGCCTGGCGTCAGACCACGGAAGCCGCCTTGCCGCCGTGACCCTTGCCACCGCCGGCCTCAACAGCTCGCTCCGCGGCCCTGAACTTGGCCTCGCTGAGCTCGGCGGCTTCTGCTGCAGGGCGCGCCGCCTCCTCACCGCCACCAGTGGCGTCCGAGGCCGCCGCGGCGGTGGCGCTGGCACCGACCCCGACTGGGGCCTCGACGCCGCCGCCTCCTCCCGTTGGGGCTGCCTCGGCCTGGGCCTGTCCAGTGACCGCGGCCCCTTCAGGCCCCTTGCGCTTCTTGGCCAAGCGTTGCTTGCTCTGCTCCGCGAGCGCCTTGGCCTGCGCCAGCTTGGCCTTCACCTCCGTCGAGTGCGACTCCACCTGGGTCTTGGTAGTGCACAACTCACGGCGGAGAGCGTCCATGGCCTGGCGCTCGCCCTCGTCCAGCTCCTCGATGGCCTCGCCCGTGAAGACCGAGTCGCCCCACGCCAGCTGGAACAGCTCGCCCTCGGCATCGGGCGGCGGCGCTGAGCCTGGAGGCTGCCCAGGAGTCGTCGGCACCTGCGGCCGCCGCCTTTTGCTTCGCCGCCTCGGCCTCCGCCAGCTGCATCGCGAGGTCCTTCTCGCGCCCCTCGGCAGCTGTCAGCGCCGCGCGACAGCGCAGGACCTGATCCACGGCCCCCTGATGGCGCCAATTCAGGTATTTGCACTCACCAGCCGCCTTACGGAAGGCGTCTTCGTGCGAGGGCTCCGCAGCCTTGGCGGCGGCGGCCTGGGCGTGCTGCTGCACCACGAGGGCCTGCTTGAGCTCGCTGGGCACCTCGCCGCCCTGCTCCGCAGCAGCCCCAGCGATCGCCTCCGTCGCTGATACCAGCGCCTCGCCTGGCTTCAGCAGCGCCGACTGGCCACCTCCTCCGCCGCCCTGGCAGCTGCCGCGCGGCCGCGAGGGCTGTCGCGCTGCGCGCTGAACGACGGTCGCGCGCTGGCGGCTGTCGCGCTGCGCTGCGGCTGCATTGGATGGCGCCTCGGATTTCAAGCGAAAATAACCCAGCAATGAGATGATCTTGAGGATCTTGAGGAGGAGGAGGAGGAGGAGGAGGAGGAAGAGGAGGAGGAGGAGGAGGAGGAGGAGGAAGTGGAGGGGGAGGAGGAAGAGGAGGAGGAGGAGGAGGAATAGGAGGGAAGGAAGAGGAGGGAGGAGGAGGAGGAGGAGGAGGAGGAGGAGGAGGAGGAGGAGGAGGAGGAGGAGGAGGAGGAGGAGGGTGGTGGGGGCGGGAGAGGAGATCTGGGAATTCCGTTCGCACTGTACACCGTCTGGCCTCGGCCCTTCTGCCCCGCCCTGGGCCGCGCGCTGGCACGTTGGGGGCGGGGGCCAGGGGGGGGGGGGGGGGGGGGGGGGTGGGGGGGGGGGGCCTGATCCAGAACGGGAAGACGAGGAGGAGAGAGGAGGAGGAAGAGGATGAGGAGGAGGAGGAGGAGGAGTCCAGAGGGGGGGGGGGGGCCTGAGCGTCAAAAAATTATTCACTGCGTGGAGCTCCCCATATGTGCATCTACTCGCATGGACCTGTCCGCCGTGAATGTCTAGGCGCAAGAGCTTTCGAATATTAACGGGCTTCAGTTGTGACGGTCTGGACATCAATCTAACTGCGAATGAATTGGAGTGTGAATGAGCCTCAGTAGTACGAGCGCGTCTCTGTGCATGAGCCTGGGGCCTCCTGGGGCCTCCTGAAACCTACTGGGGCTTCCTGGGGTCTCCAGGAGCCTCTTGGGACCTCCTGGGGCCTCCTAGGAAGGTTTCGTGCCCCAGGGGGGGCGCAATCTATAGCAACAGACGTACACAAACCATTGCGGATTAGAGCCACTGTTTTTTTTACACACCAGGCAGCTCGTGCGACACGAGCCGATCCTGCCGCCAAAAGGCGAGAGCCGCAAAATGCGGCCAGGAGGCTCCGCAAACAGCGGCCTCCAGGTTGCAGCGCGCGCGCCACGCTGCGTGGGTGTGCGCCGTCAGGTGAGGCGGCCACGCGAGCCACCATCCACCCCGTGCCGAGCCTGAAAAGGCCCAGACCACCGTAGGCGCTCCCCAACTCACTCACTCAGGCGCTTGCCCGTCTTCGGGTCCAAGCCTGCCCTGATGTTGGCGATCTTCAGGCTGCGCAGGCGCAGCGCGTTGCCTGAGGCCGCGTAAAACACCAAGGACTCGTGCCCCAGGAGAGGCCCAATACATAGGAACATGAGTAAAACATTTAGGATTGTGTACACAGGAGAAGGACCATCTATAGAAACATACGTAGAACATCAAAGAATCGTGCTCCAGGTGAGGCCCAATCGATAGGAGCATACGTAAAACACATGGGATTGGAGCCACTCCTGTTGCCTTCTGAGGCCTCCTGCTCCTGGGGCCTCTCGGGGCCTCCTGTTGCCTTCCGAGGCCTCCTGGCGCTTCCTGTTGCCTCCTGGGGCCTCCTGTGGTTTCCTGAAGCCTTCTGGAGCTTCCTGGGGCCTCCTGGAGCCTCTTGGGACATCCTGTGGCCTCTTGAGTCTTTCTGTGGCCTCCTGATGCCTCCTGGGACCTCATGTGGTCTCCTGGAGCCTCCTGGAGCCTGTTGGAGCCTCCTGTGGCATCCTGAGAAGAATCTGCGCCCACGAGCCTGGCCACCAAAACTAGCAAACCGATCGAGACATCCTCAAAATCTGGCCCACCTGGGGGGTGAAAATGAGCGCCTCGCTCGAGACATCCTCCAAATCTGCTCCGAAAGCGAAGGATGTTGGGCACAGAAACAGGCAAACCGCCTGAGACATCCCCACAAAATGGCCGCGAACGAGCCCGTGCAACCACCCCTGGCGGCTCCCCTTAGGGGTGCTGAAATGAGCGCCTCGCTCGAGACATCCTCCAAATCTGCTCCGAAAGCGAAGGATGTTGGGCACAGAAACAGGCAAACCGCCTGAGACATCCCCACAAAATGGCCGCGAACGAGCCCGTGCAACCACCCCTGGCGGCTCCCCTTAGGGGTGCTGAAATGAGCGCCTCGCTCGAGACATCCTCCAAATCTGCTCCGAAAGCGAAGGATGTTGGGCACAGAAACAGGCAAACCGCCTGAGACATCCCCACAAAATGGCCGCGAACGAGCCCGTGCAACCACCCCTGGCGGCTCCCCTTAGGGGTGCTGAAATGAGCGCCTCGCTCGAGACATCCTCCAAATCTGCTCCGAAAGCGAAGGATGTTGGGCACAGAAACAGGCAAACCGCCTGAGACATCCCCACAAAATGGCCGCGAACGAGCCCGTGCAACCACCCCTGGCGGCTCCCCTTAGGGGTGCTGAGTATGAGTAAGTCTGTGTATGAGTAAGTCTGTGTATGTGTACGTCTGGGTATGACTAATACTGTGTATGAGTAAGTCTGTGTATGAGTAAGTCTGTATATGAGTATGTCTGAGTGTGAGTAAGTCTGAGTATGAGTAGGTCTGAGTATGAGTAAGTCTGAGTATGAGTAAGTCTGTGTATGAGCAAGTCTGAGTATGTCCGACAGGAGGGGAGGAGAAAAGAGGAGGAGGAAGGAGGAGTAGGAGGCGTCCAAGTAATAACAAGAACCCCATCTTAGGATATGGGGAACAAGACGAAACTGATGCGATGATGCCATCGGTTCCAGAGCTGCCCCAGGAGTTCCTGGATCCCTCGCCTCTGGAGCCCGTGCGAGACCATAGGCAGCCGACGTTCTCTTTTTCGGCGCTTCGACAGTTGGCGGAGGAGGAGGAGGAGGAGGAGAACGGGAAGGAGGAGGACGAGGAGGAGAAGGAGGACGGGAAGGAGGAGGAGGAGGAGGAGGTGGAGGAGGGGGTGGAGGAAATCGGAGACATGCAAACATTTCTCTGATTCGGCGTTTCGGCAGTTGGCGGAAGGGGGGGGCGAGGGAGGGTGTGACTCTGGACCTCTGCTCAACGCGACTGTTTGCAACAGTGCGTCCGACTCCAGCACCTGCCTGAAACAGGCGCCCCAAACGGCCACTCCAATGGGGGGGGGAAGGGAGGGGTGCGAGGGCCGGCGCCGATCAACAAAACCATGAGTAAGAAACGGCGACGCTCAAACGATGCGTGGAGCGCGTCACTATCAAGACCCCTCGCTCCCCGGAAGCAGGCGGGCACACGGGGGGGGGCGCTCGGGAAGAGCAAGAGAACGATGTCGTGATGCGATGGCCCGTGCGAGACAAGAGGACGTCGCGGATCTCGGAGACACCGAAAGAGGACCGGAGCGCGCCACCCTTTCTCAGGACTCCGCGCTCCCCGGAAGCAGGAGAGCAGACGGCGGAGGGGAGGGGTCCTCCGGCGGGGGGGGCGGCCCACAGCCTCAGAGGGGCCTCCGATCTCCGACTCCTCCCCGCACGAGGCCTCTCAGGACTCCGCGCTGCCCGGAGGAAGGAGGGCGCAAACGGGTGGGGGGGTCATCCGGCGGGGGGCCCCCAGCATCAGAGAGGCTTCCGCATATCCGACCCTCCCCCCGCCCCCCCGGCCCTCCCGGGCCCTCTCCCGGGGCCCTCCCGCCCCCGCTGAACCCCGGCCCCTCCCGAGGAGAGCCGCAGCTGTATGGCGGTCGACGGCTTCGACCTGCAGGGGCGCCGCGCGGCGGGTCCGAGGGCCGAGCGCGGGCGCACGGGCCCTGCGATGACCATGACGATGACGATGACGTCATCGTCATCGTCATCGTCGTCGTCATCATCGTCATCATCGTCATCATCATCGTCATCATCGTCATCATCGTCATCATCGTCATCATCGTCATCATCGCCATCGTCATCACCATCGCCATCATCGTCATCGTCGTCGTCATCGCCCGAGGCCCGCCTGTCCTTCTTGTGGCAGCTCACGGGGCCCTATCATGCCACCCCTGCTGGCTCTGGCGAATCCTCGCTGACGCAGGCGAATCGACGCTGATCGATGCCGAATCGACGCTACGCCGACGCCTCTTGACGCTGGATCGGCTCATCCACGTCGCCTGCCAGACGCCAGCGTACGCCAGCGCACGCCGAAGACGCACTTGCGAGCACACGCAAGGCCCCAATGATCTTCTCCCCTACGTTTTACTGCCGAGGGAGGGGGCGCGACGGGCGGTGATCCCAAGCTCTCGTCCTGTCCAGAAGAGAAGGCAGCGGAGAGGCGGCATCTCCTGGCGGTCCCGAATGCCGCAGACGCGCACGTGTCGGAAGCGTGCTATCGGGAATCGATGGGCGCATGGCTCGGTCGAAGGGAAAGAGGTCGCAGGATGCCTCTGAGACTTCAAAAGGGCGCCTGGAGACCTCGAGAAACAAGACATGCCAGTGTGGCACCTGCTTGCAAACCAACTTCATATTCGGGGTGCCTACTGTAAGCGAGAATACGCGCGACTCGGAACGGGTTTGCGCGGCCGCAGCCCTCACTCCGACTACTCCGAAAGACTGGAGTTGGCATGGTTCCTTGCTAGCTCCGTTGCGCACTTGCAATATCCGCCACCGTTCCTCGAGGTACGAAGTGGAGTGTCCTCAAGTCTCTTCGAGTTCTCCGTGCTGAGCGCTGCACTTAGACACTAGTTGAAGGTCGAGGGCCCACAGACGGGCCAAGAGGGTCACAATATGCCCCCACGATACTCCACGAGGGCTCCGAGTCGCCCAAATATCGTTCCAAGATGCACAAGATGGCCTCCAGATGGCCCAAGAGGCACCCAACACACCTCAAGAGGGCTCCAAGACGGCCACCAAGAGGGCTCCGATGTTCCTGTTCGCGCCATTTCGAGTTTCTGACGCTCCACGGTGGCCCAGGAGGCCCCCAATATTGCAGCCCACACGGCCCAGGATGACCTCAAGACGGCCCAAGAGGCCCTCACGAGAGGACCAAGTGCGGCCCCAGAGGGGGATCACGAACGGACATTCCGACCCATCAGCCCCAAGATGACCCCCAAGACCGCCAACAGGCCTCCAAGAGGCCCCCGAGAAGCTCCAGGAGGCCTGCAAGAGCCCCAAGACGCCCCCAAGAAGCCCCCGAGAGGCCCCCAAAACCGCCTCCAACAGGCGTCCGATAAGGGCCTCCCAAGAGATCCCCACAGGCATCCAAGAGGCCTCTGACCTACAGCCCACGCGCGGTGGCGGGATGGGCCGAAGGCCACTAGACAATTCCAGAAGATGCTGGCTTCGACCCAACAAGAGCACCCCGTGAACTCGGCAACACGTGCCCTGCTCTGGACACCGCCCTGGCGATCCGAACAGCACTAGCGGCGCGAGAAGTGACGACTGCGCCTCGCGAGGCGCGCCACGTCAACCGCGATCGCGAGAGAGCCCCCCGTCCGCAGCTGGTCGCCCATCACATGCCTCCATCGGCTACACGCAAGAGTGATCCTGGCAAGAATGACCTTTGGTGCGTGGGGGTGTCAGACCCAAGGGCCTCTGCCGCTGCTGCCGCATCGCACCCAACGATCGGGAGACCTCCACGGGCTCACACCAAAAGCCAATCCTGCGAAGGGCCACTTTTCCGTATGGCCAACCTCCCCCCAAAGCCCCCCCCCAATTAGAAGAAGAGAAACTGCCAGAAACATAAACTGTCGGCACTCCGCACGGATTCCTTGGATCTGCGCTGGACCCCCCTCCCTCGCGCGCGGAGCGCGCCAGGGGCGGCGCCGGAGGCGCTGCTGGGGGGGGGGGGGGCCCAGCGCAGATCCAAGAACTCTGCGCGGAGCGCCAACAGTTTGTGTTCACGGCGTTCTCGTTTCTCCTTCGATGGACGGATGGCGACGGACACGCCGAGCTCGAACGCCGATGCCAACAAACGACCGCGCGCCGGGCGATCGACAGGTCGACACCAGGGGCGACGCAGACTGGGAGCGAGCGGCTGGGCAACCGCTGGACCACGAGCTGCACAACATGCGCAGTCCAGACGCCGAAAGCCCCGCTAGGGTCACCTCTACCGATGTCAATTGGAATGTCCATGCGTGTGCAGTCTTTGCGGATAGCGTTAGTTCGGGCCTGTCCCCCTGCAGGGAGATTTTGGGCGACATTTAAAACATATACATACACATACTTATATATATATATATATATATATATATACATCTCCCAAAAATGCTAAAAAATGGTCAAACAGTAGTCCCCAGACTGTTTCTTTGTTTTCTGCCTATTTTTGAATATTCCCCCTGTGGAGGGACAGGCCCGACTTAAGGATAGCGACGTCCAGCACATCTGAGACTGCAGTGCTTGGCGTACTCTCGCAGAGATGAACCAATCAGACAACGACACGAGGCAAAAGAGGGGTACTCGTCTGCGCACGGTGCCGGGCCAGCGTCGATCTCCCATTCCCACCGCTTCAATGTATGATGTAAGGGCAAAAGCCACTTCACTCGGATGTACGCCGGTCCGTGCGATATCAAACACAATGACAATGTGGCGCTCTGGATCACCTCTGCTCGCACCTCTCCCCATGCGTCAATGCAATTGCGACCCGCGCCTGGTCGCTGACCACTAGCACGACGGTCACACACGTCATCTTTCCACACGTTCGATTATATCGCCTACTCTGCTGTTCCTGCAGCAGTGCTGCTGCAGCATCACCGCCTCCAACGTCGACCCCAAACATAACAATCGACAAGTCCGAACTCGTGCGAAACGAGAGCGTGGGCGGGTGGAGGTGGTCAAGAGGGGTGTGGAATGCATGCCACAGGGCTCCTTACCTCCCATGCTGCCCTGCTCCCGAACAGGCACTTGAGTGAAGAAGACACAGCGGTTCCGCACGACGCTGAGGCTGAGTGACAGACCCCTCGGGGATATACTGACATGGGTCAATGCGAACCCTTAGTCAGTCAGGCGTTGCAGGATCCTGCAGGATCTTGCAGGAACCTTTCTCGCAAGCCCAGGTCAGTGCACAACCCCAGCCCTGCAGAATCCTGAAAGACCCGGTGGCCTGGATGACCCCCGTTTGCATTGACCCCTCCCGTCTCACCCCGCGTCTCAAGGCTCCCGAGTCCCGACGAACCTGACAACGCCGGCAGTGAACTCTCCTTTGAGGTCCACTGTCGACTCCGCCAATCTGCGCCGAGCTCCCGCCAGCCTCAACCAGCGAAATAGCCCCTTTCAGCCGTTACCAGTGCACCAGCTGCAAACTCGCCCCTGGCTGGCGACTCCGAGTGGTCTGTGAGGGCAGGGTGTGGCTTGCAACTCGTGCCCGCGGGGGCGGGTGGTGACCTCGATAGCCTTCCACCGCGTAGCGAGAAGGCCCGACGAGGGTAACGTGGTGCTCCCCCAAGCCCCAGCGACGCAGATCGCAAGCCAAACCCGGGCGTAACCACGCCCTTTGTAGTCGCCGACCTGGGTATGGGAGGAGGAGGAGGAGGAGGAGGAGGAGGAGGAGGAGGAGGAGGAGGAGGAGGAGGAGGAGGAGGAGGAGGAGGAGGAGGAGGGGAGGAGGAGGAGGAGGAGGAGGAGGAGGAGGAGGAGGAGGAGGAGGGGAGGAGGAGGGAGGAGGAGGAGGAGGAGAGAGGAGGAGGGGGAGGAGGGGCACCCGGCCCCCCTGGCCAGCTGCAGAAGGGCTGGGTCCGCTCCGGGGCCGCCGCTGGCGCTGGCGCCGCCTCCCCTCGGCCGGGTGGGCTGGGGGGCCTCACCTCCTGGCCTCCTCCTCCCTCTCCTCCCCACCTCCTCCCTCCTCCCCCCCCCTCCTCCTCCTCATCCTCCCCTCCTCCTCCTGCGTCTCCTCCTCCTCCTCCTCCTCCTCCTCCTCCTCCTCCATCTCTTCCTCTTCCCCCTCCTGCTGGCCCCTCTGACGGTCGCAAGCATCTGCCGCTTCCTCGCCCCACCGCTGCAGCAGCGTTCGTTCGGTAGTCCGCCTGCCTTCTGATTGGCGGTCCATCGCTTCGCGGCAGAGCAGCTGGCAGTGGGCCGCCGACTGTCGTGTCGCCGCTCTGCCGATGCACCTCTGACGCGCGTGGCGCCAATTTCTCGCCCTTGCTGCTGGAGGACAGCGTTCCCGCACGTTTCTTCGCCGACCGCCTTCTGGCAGGGGGAGGCAAGTCACGCAGCGGTCCTGGCGGGTCGCCGTCGTGCTGCCGCTGCGCTGCTGCAGTGCCGACGTGTAGCACCGATCGCGGCGACCTGGCTGCAGCGCTGGCCGCACTCGAGGCTCAACAGAGGCGTCCTCGCCTCCATGCTTGCGGCACTCACAGCTCGAAGCTGGGCATCCGCTTCGCACTCGAAACTTTCCCACATTAACTTTTGCGTCGCAGCGCGGCAGAGGCAGTCCGCACGCGCGTCCAAGCAACCCCGGGCTACAATATTGCGGAGTGCCCCGCGTGCAAGAGGAGGGGAGAAGACGAGAGGCGGCCGCGGAGACAGGAGGGGAGGAAAGAGAGCGCTCGCAACTTTCCCACGAGACGCTTCCTTTTGATATTCACAGCCTGCGCTCAAGACATCATCTGCAGACGGTCTCGGTGTCGTGCCCAACGTGCACGGGCAGCGTGCTCGCGCTGCTGCGCCACACGGGTCCGAAATTCAAACGCCTGGACGCGCTTGAGCTATCATACCACGGTCGACTACACACTACAGCCGAAAATCTGAGGAAGAAATTCAGCATTTCAGAAATGTGGGCCAGCCTCCCGGAAGTCCCACCAGCCCTCTGGGCGTAGGTGGTCTAGGGAGCTTCCTCTTCCACCCCCCGCCTTCTCCTTCGGGGAGCGGCCAACCCGGAACCGTGCAAACCCCATGAGGGCCCCCCCCCCACTATCCCTGTCAAAAAATAATATAAAACGCACTTTGCCTCCACATTTGGAGCATGCGCGGCAAACCCGATGCGGCCCCCCCTCACCATCCCTGTCAAACAACGATACAAAGGACTCTTCGGGGCAAAGTCTTGAGTCATGTTCGTGAGGCCCGCGAGCACGTTGCAGTGTTTTTGACAAGGACGGCGGGGGTGTCAGGACTACCATCCCTAACAAGAAACAAACCAACATGCACCTCGCGGCTAAATCTGGATCATGCGCGGCCACCTCGCGATCACTGTCAAGTGGTTTTTGACAGGCACTGCGGGGGTGGTGGCGCGTGGCTTGCTGTGCGCAGGCCCACCAGACACAATGATGGGCATTTGTGTTCGACCAGGATGGTGGGGGCCGACATGTTTCCCGATGTGTGCTGTCACGTGCGCAGGCGCGCCTGACGCACTATGCACGTGCCCCGAACGTGGCGCGGCTGGAGTGTGCGGCACACATGGCGCACTCGGAGCACGTGGCGCATCTGGCGCACCAGCCGTGCCCGGCACCCTCGGGCCCCAGGGGTGCCTGGCGCGCGTGGATCCCCTGGCACGCGTAGCGCACCTCGCCCGAGCGTCGCGCACCTGGGATGGCGTTGGTTCCCTGTATTTGCCCATCCAAAGACGACCGCTGAACATCTTCAGGCTCGGGAGTTACTTGTGTGTTCGGAGCTTTGTGGGCCCCGGAAACGGCAGGGCCGTTTTTTCACCGTTTCCCAAAAGATGTCCCTTGAAAATAGAAACGGCACAAAAACGGCGACCGGAAACGGCAAAAAAACAGCTCCAGGACTGGAACCGCAGCCGGAACCGGTCAAAGAACGGCGACGGAACCGGTAAAAAACGGCGTTGGAACCGGCAACAAAAACGGCAAAACGGAACCGGTAAAAAAACGGCCCTGTCGTTTCCAGGGCCCACGAAGGTTCGGAGGGCGGGTGGGACTGAGCCAGACGGCTTGCGGGCGGGTGGGCAGCTCGAGCCCTCCCCCATACCCCCCTTCCCCGGGACCTGGACAGGGCGGGCCGCGAAGTGTCAGAGAGCATTGTTTGACGCCCAAGGTGGCTCCAAGAGCGCCTCGGAGAGCCCAAGATAATCTCCAAGATGGCTCAAGATAGCCCAAGATGTCTCACGAAGGCTCCCAAGATGCTCCAAGAGGCCCCAAGACCGCCTCAAGACGGTTCCAAGAGGCCTGCGAGACCCCCAAGGAGGCAACCAAGAAGCTAAAATCCTTCAAACACTTATGGAACATCAATGGTGTGTGTATCGTCGCCCGTTCGCGTTCGATAGCCTTCCAAGGCCTCAAGATGGCTCCAAGATGTCCCAACAGGGCCCCAAGAGAGGCCCCAGAGAGCCCCAAGACGGCCCCTAAAGCGCCCAAGAGCGCCCCGAGAGCGGCCCAAGGGGACCATTCCTTTGTGCGCTACCCACTTCTCTCATCGAGGCAACTCCTCTGGGCATCGTTTCTGGATGGGCCGGTGGGGTTACGCGAAGCGCCTAGGCATTATTTAAGTCAACCTGGGCAAAGTTCTTTTGTTAATGCTGGAAGGGTGAACGTGGTCAAGACACTGGGCCAGCTGTCCGGCAAGTTGGTTGAGAAACGCTGGCCCAGTTGTTCTGGAGGAGGTTTCTGAATCAGATGTTCGACTGTAGTGCCGTGTGACGCGTCGCATAGGACGTGAACCAATCAGTTACAAGTCACCCTACCCTCGCACATGCTTCCACACCGCCCCCCAATGTGATCAAATACACTCCCAAATCCGCTCGGGTGGAACGCGAGACGTGCAAGCTGAACGGTCGCCGTGCGACCATCCGGCTAGGGTGCCAAGGAGAATCATGAAAACTCATGCTGTCTTGGGCCCTACATGGAAGCCGCCTAGAGTGCACTCGGAATCATACTCCGAATAAGATGGCGCAAGGTCTGCAACTTCGAGTCCACACACTCTGCGTTCGCGCAATGTGCACGTTGCAGTCAAAGGATTGGTCGAGAGACCTTACCTATCGCACCATTCACCGCTCCCCCCCCCCAGTTCGGACCCCCCTGGCTCAAGTTGCGGAGGGGGGGGCACCAAGCAGCGAAGACTAGGCCTCAAAAACCAAGCTGACGAGCCTTCTCAGCGTAAAATACGTCAGAAAGCAATATCGCATGTTCAACCAGCTAGTCACTCGACCAGTCAACCGACGAACCAGTTAGTCACTCAACCAGGCACCTGGCCAATCCATGAAGTGGGCGGGGCCCTTCAAATATCAGCCGCTTCAAATGGCCACGGCCTGCACGCCCTGGTCGCCTGTGCACTAAAAGTTTCCACGTGTCCACTAAAAGTTTACCGATCCGCGTGGGCCCCAGATTGCATGCTCTGGATGCCTAGTGGGACGAACCCCCATCAGAACTGGGGATCCGTCCCCCTCATGAGAGACCTTCAGAACTGGGGATGCGTCCCCCGACAAGAGCGGCGGCGATTCGATCCCAGCACGCTAAAAAGCATGCAGCGCGGCTGCGCCTCGCGGCGCGCCAGGAACGGGATGCCCCCTGAGCCGCCGCGTCAAAACTGTATCGTCCCCGCAAGCGTCAACAACGACCCTTTCTGCCGCACCTCCGACGCATGGGGCGGTCGGAGGGTGGTTACCGCATCGAGCGGCAAGCCAGACCACGACCACACAAAAAAAGTAGGACTTGACAGCGCAGTCACATCTGCAGCGGCAATGGCGAGGACAAATACGCTCTTGGCAAGACACAGTTTGGCAAAGCCTCTGCGCACTGGTGGCGCCAGCCGTGGCGCGACCCGTGACGCTCCTTGAAGGGCAGGCGTGGTAGGGAGAGGCAGGGAGGAAGAAATTTGGAAGGATAAAGCTCGGGGAGATGGGAGTAAAGCAGGTGGCCATATTACCAATAATAACAAATAGCTGCGCCTGCCAAGCACGCACGCTGCGCCGAGAGAGCCCGCACATCCAACCCGCGCGGCAAACCCGCGTGAGATCAACAAATACGCTGGCCGTTCCAGTAGATGCGCAAGGCCTGCGAGCCCTTAGACAACTTGAGCGGTGGCCAAGCTTTTGCCGAGCCTTCACAAGTGCTCGAGCTGGTCGACACCTGCCCTGAACAACTTGTCGAAACGCCATCATCGAGTTCGTCCTGGATCGTGCATGCGGGACTGACGGAGGATGATTTGCTGGCGGTGCAACTGGCATCTCCAGCGCAGCTGAAGCATATCCTGCTGCTGGCGCTGCCAGCGTCGCTGCCGGTGAAGCGTCTGCTGGCCGCAGATTGCCTCAGCCGTGCGGTGCCATCTTTCGACACCCCCCATCGGGTGTCCACAGAGATCACCAAGCCTCGGCGATTCGCGAGGCTGGGATTCGCACCGCACCCGCACAACTCACAGGACAGGCTGCGCGGCATCCTGCGGTTCGATCCGCCTGGTTCCTGATGGGCCGACCTGCTGGCGCTGTAGCCGCTGGCGGGCGGGCTCGGGTTGGGCGAGCCGGACATCGCTTCTCTCTCAGAGCGCTGGCCAAGGATCCAGATCTCGGCTGTAGACTTGAGGTTGAACCACCGCCATGGCTGGGGCGCATGCATGTCGGAGACTGAGTTTCCCCAGACTGCGGCGTTGTGGTGCGAAGAATGTGCCCCGTCTAGCCCTGAGCCAAACTGACTACGGCTACGATTCGAGATGCAGGACAGCGCGGTGCTGTCTGGCCCCAGGGAGGTACTTGCGCAGGGACGCACGACAGCGGAGGGGAGAGGGGGGGGAAGATAATGCGGAAACGGGCGCCCCTTGGCACCCCAATTTAACGCAGCACCCTTCATAGACTGGGAATCTGCTAGTGAGGAGCCGACAGGACTACTTAGTGGACGTGGGGGGGGGAAGATTAAGGAGCCCGGCGAGCCGGGACAACAAGGTTCGCCTTGCATTGTTCATATTAGTCTTGGGGCGGCCCTGAGGCTTCACAGTCGTGGGGCGGCCCTGGGGCCTGGGCTGGCGCTGTAGGGGGCTTCACAAACGTGGGGCAGGCCATCGCCCACCAGAGAGGCGGCCACGGCGCAGTCCGGGTTAGTGGTGCCCCACAGTCGTGGGGCCCTTCTTGTAGCAGTAGGTGTCGAATTTTAGTATTGGAAGGTTCGCCCCCGCGGCCGCTCCCATAATAGGTGGGTAGCTTTCAAGGGGATAGCCGTGCTTCCCAGTCATGGGGCAGCCTGTCAAATGGTAGTAGGGGAGGGGTTTGCCGAGTAGGTATTGCTATCTAGTCGCGGGGTTACACGTGACCGTAAAGGTAAAGAGATAAGCGAGGGGCAATGTTAGGGCTTCACAGTCGTGGGGCGGCCCTCCTGTTGAGGGAGGATGAGAGTGGGGTTGTTAAAAGGGCACAGTCGTGGGGCGTTGCTCGCCTGCCTCTCATTGTGAGAGGGGGGTGGGCAAGCTTCAAAGTCTGGGGGGAAGGGATGAATTGCCACTTAGTGGTGGGGGGACAAATGACAGCGAAGGGCAAAGGTAAGAGTTTGGCGATAATAAGGCTTCACAGTCGTGGGGCGGCCCTCCTGTTGAGGGAGGATGAGAGTAGGATAGTTAAGCGGGCTTCACAGTCGTGGAGCGGCCCCCCTCCAGAAGGAGGACGGTGGCGCATTCCATATAACGGGCTTCACAGTCGTGGGCCGTGTCTCGCCTGGTAGGCATCCGTAGGTAGATTACATAGTATCCGAGTAATAGCGGCCGGGGTACGGCATAGTAGTAGTTCCCATTTGACACAGAGGGGAGTAGTAAGGTAGGCGCAGTAGTTGCCATGTCGTTCGTGCGCAAGCCATACTTGATACCAAAGCACAATGCGATGCGGTTGCGATGTGATGCTATGCGACCCGCATTCCAGCCTTCCAGCCCTTATGCCCGATGGCCTATGGCCGACGGGGCGGTCCTCCCAGACGGCAGGCGCATGGCACACGCAGTCCCAGCTATGGGCTATGGGACACGCAGCCCTGATTAATTAAATGGGACGCGCAGTCTCGATTATGGGACACACAGTCCTGGCAAATGGGACGCACAGTCCCTGTCATGGGACACGCAGTCCTGGCAAATGGGACGCGCAGTCCCTGCTATGGGGCACACATTCTTGGCAATTGGGACGCGCAGTCTCGATTATGGGACACACCGTCCTGGCAAATGGGACGCACAGCCCCTGTTATGGGACACGCAGTCCTGGCAAATGGAACGCGCAGTCCCCGCTATGGGACAAACATTCCTGGCGAATGGGACGCGCAGTCTCGATTATGGGACACACACCCCTGGCAAATGGGACGCACAGTCCCTGTTATGGGACACGCGGTCCTGGCAAATGGGACGCGCAGTCCCTGCTATGGGACACACATTCCTGGCAAATGGGACGCGCAGTCTCGATTATGGGGCACACAGTTCTGGCACATGGGACGCACAGTCTCTGTTATGGGACACGCAGTCCTGGCAAATGGGACGCGCAGCCCCTGCTATGGGACACACATTCCTGGCAAATGGGGCGCGCAGTCTCGATTATGGCACACACAGTCCTGGCAAATGGGACGCACAGTCCCTGTTATGGGACACGCAGTCCTGGCAAATGGGACGCGCAGTCCCTGCTATGGGACACACATTCCTGGCAAATGGGGCGCGCAGTCTCGATTATGGCACACACAGTCCTGGCAAATGGGACGCGCAGTCCCTGCTATGGGACACACATTCCTGGCAAATGGGACGCGCAGTCCCTGCTATGGGACACACATTCCTGGCGAATGGGACGCGCAGTCTCGATTATGGGACACACAGCCCTGGCAAATGGGACGCGCAGTCCCTGTTATGGGACACGCAGTCCTGGCAAATGGGACGCGCAGTCCCTGCTATGGGACACACATCCCTGGCAAATGGGACGCGCAGTCTCGATTATGGGACACACAGTCCTGGCAAATGGGACGCACAGTCCCTGTTATGGGACACGCAGTCCTGGCAAATGGACGCGCAGTCCCTGCTATGGGACACACATCCCTGGCGAATGGGACGCGCAGTCTCGATTATGGCACACACAGTCCTGGCAAATGGGACGCGCAGTCCCTGTTATGGGACACGCAGTCCTGGCAAATGGGACGCGCAGTCCGTGCTATGGGGCACACATTCCTGGCAATTGGGGCGCGCAGTCTCGATTATGGGACACACAGTCCTGGCAACTGGGACGCACAGTCTCTGTTATGGGACACGCAGTCCTGGCAAATGGGACGCACAGTCCCTGTTATGGGACACGCAGTCCTGGCAAATGGGACGCGCAGTCTCGATTATGGGACACACAGTCCTGGCAAATGGGACGCACAGCCCCTGTTATGGGACACGCAGTCCCCGCGCATTGGAGGATGCCCCATGTAAATCGGAGGTGAGGGGGAGAGATCGAAGTGGAACGGATAGGTGGCAGTGTCAGGCATGGGGGTGGGGGGCTTACCAGCCACCGTGCAAAGGGCCCGCGTGTAGGCCATGGGCGGTCATAGGCCGCGCAGTGGAGGGCATTGGCGCGAGTGTTGCACAGCATAGGCGTGGTAGTAGCCGCATCTTCACAAGTGTTGCATCCAGACATGGCGTGCCACCATTGTTAGGGCACGAAGCGGTAAAACATTACCCGTGCCTTAAACGACAGCCGTGACAATCCTCCTCGACTCCTCCTCCTCCTCCTCCTCCTCCTGCTCCTCCTCCTCCTCCTCCTCCTCCTCCCTCCTCCTCCTCCATCCTCCTCTCTCCTCCTCCTCCTCCTCCTCCTCTCCTCCTCCCCTCCTCCTCCTCTCTCCTCGACTCCTCCTCCTCCTCCTCTCCCTCCTCTCCTCCCTCTCTCCTCCTCCCTCCTCCTCCTCCTCCCTCCTCCTCCTCCTCCTCCTCCTCCTCAGCGCCACCTCCTCACGCAAACGGTCGGACGCCACCCGTCGACCCCCCCCCCCCACCGGGGCAAACTGCAACAGCGGTGACAGCGCAGTCGCACGTGAGATTGACACAAAGGGGAACCACACACGAATCGCGATGAGGTCGGCAACCTAAGAAACACATTGACTAATACAGCGACCACCCCAGAAAAAAAAGCTTAACGCAAGCGCCTGCGAACGGCATGCGGGCGGTCATCTGCGGGGAAGAAGATCGGAAAAGTGATCCCGAAGGCGTCGGCACACAATAGCTGGTAGCTTCTCGGTGGCATGGCAAGCCTCATGGGTTGCTTGCGCTTGTGAACATCGTGCTGACTTGCATTTCCACCCAAAACGACAGATCAGTGAACTGTAGATAACGCGAGCAATCGAGCATAGTAATTACGAAAGCAAGATCGCGAGGCCCCACCCCGGCCCACAACTGCCAAGCCAAGCGCCCCAGCACCAGAGCGGCGCAGGCCACAATGCCAATACGCTCCGCTTGGTGGGCAATACCGGAAAAGTCTGAGACGATCATTCGACAGGTAGGCTTGGCACCTAGCTCGTGCGGGAAGTCAGCCTGACTAACACTCCAAGTCAAAGAGCACTGACCCCGTGCCTTTACGGACGGTGGCACTGCGAATGATGCCAAGGAGGACGGATGAAAGCGACGCTGGCAAAGGGAATGGCGATGAGAAAGATGCGGTTGAGAGCGACAAGATAATCCAGATCACGCGCAACATCACCCGACTTTGTTTGAGTTGACCGTCCGACTTCACTTCGGTGAGTTGACCACCCGCCTTCACCGCGGGAGTATACAACCCGAGGGAATCATCTGAATGTGCCGCAAGAGTGTACCACTCGACTGCGCCGCCCGAGTGTACCGACAGACCGACCGAACCGCCCGAGTGCACCGCGCGAGTGTGCCGCCGAGTGTACTTCGCGGTTCATGCCAACAAACGTAACTGATATGTCCGCAAGACTGCCCGCCATCTTGCCCCGAGGCACGGGTTGGAGTATCCTCAAGTCCTTGGCATTCCGAGAGGGCCAGGCAGTCCAAGAGGGCCCCGATTCGCCGCACGATCGGTCCAAGACGCCCCAGATAGCCCCAAGACGGTCTAAAGCCTTCGAGGCGCCTAAATATTGCCCCAAGACAGCCCGCCCAAGAGTCCCACCCCACGAGGGCCCCCAGACGGCCCAAGAGTGGTCCAAGACGGCCTTAGAGGTGCCCGAGCTGGCCTAAACGAGACCAAAGGCAGCCCCAGGAAGGGCCCAGGAAAGGACATATGAACTGAAAACCCTAGCATTCCGCCCGCCCAGGAGGCCCCCAGGAGGCCCCCAGAAGGCCCCAAGAGGCCCCAAAGAGGCCCAAGAGAGCCCCAAAAAGCCCCAAAGCCGCAGCAAAAGGCTCCAAAACAGCCCCCAAGAGGGCCGAAGAGGCCCCCTAAGGGGCACACGCGACATCCCGACGAACATGCCAGAGACCTATGACCCACAACCCAGGCACTGTGGCGGGATGAGCCGAAGGCCTTTAAATACGGAACGGAAGATTTTGCTGGCCACTGCGAGACTTGGCCACGGAAAGCTCAACCGACCTCGGAAAGGTTTTCTCCTAACGCCACCACACCCGCCCATGCCGACCCACAGCGTGCTGGGAATGTCCATGCCCATGCCGCCCGCCATGCTACAGCGCAGTCGTATCACCTGTGGACCAAAATTGGCATTCATGTCCCCATGCCATCACTGCGGTTTGCGCACGCCCGCCCACCACGACGTGTGTTAATCAGCCGTTCAGCAGGCGAGACCGGGCCCAAACCAGTGGCCCAACCAGGCCAATTCTGGGGACGTCTCAGGCGGGGCGCGAGGCCAAGCCAGGCAGATGTTGAGAACGTCCCAGGCAAAATCGCTCAAACCAGGCTCCTTCCACTCTCAGCAATCACATCCGGATTAAGGGAACGGATCGCCCGTTTAGAACTTTAGGGGGGGCGTTTGGACCGCGCGACCGCTGATGCGGACGGGGCTGGGCGCAGAAGCCTTGATTTGTCTCTCGGGTGTTGCTGGGGCCTTGGTGTGGCGTTAGGAATAATACTTGCGAGCCTGCAGATGTGATGACCAGCCGGACACCCGAGCCCCTTCGGAACCCCAAGTCGCCCTGATTTTAAAAGTCTTGCTTGTAAATACAACGATGTCCACACTTGCGCGTCCCCGCGCACATGTCAAAATCGTTACAGAGCCAAGTGCTCCAAAGATGTCGACATCGGCGTGCTCAACGTTACTGAAACGCAGTGTGTGGTGTTCAAGTGTTCTGCGCGCACACTTCCGAATCATCACCATCACCACCGCCGTCATCACCATCGCATCGCCATCATCATCAGCAGCATCACCAGCATTACCAGCATCATCAGCATCATCCTCACAAGCATACTCATCATCATCACCAGCATCAGCAGCATCAACACCATCATCATCATCATCATCATCATCATCATCATCATCGTCATCATCATCATCATCATCATCATCATCATCGTCATTGTCATCCCCATCATCTTCATCAAGGTCTCTGTCGTCGTCACCATCACCAGCGACACCATCATCATCATCATCATCATCATCATCACCATCATCATCGTAGACGTCGTCGTGTGGAATTTTCCTCGTCACTGTCGCCATCACCATCATCATCATCATCATCAGCAGCAGCAGCAGCATCACCACCATCATCATCATCATCATCATCATCATCATCAGCATCAGCATCAGCATCATCATCACCATTGGTGTCACCAAAGATGTCGTAATCATCATCGTAACGTGCCTTCCCATTTGCAGTGCAACGTGTAGCTTGCTCCACACATAGATTGTATCACACATAGTGCACATTGAAGGTGCACCGGCTCTTTACAGTTCTCTGGGACGCAGTGCTGACAGCCTGGGCACACCTGGTTCGGCCATACGGAACGACGCGGCGACACCTGAGCACCTGTGCCCTTCTGGACATGGAGCACTGCCCGAACACAGCGAGGCAATCTCCTGACAGCCACAGCAGGACGGAGTGGGGAGGAGCGGGCGAAGGAGGATGACAAGGACCCAGTTCCACGAGGAGGAGGCGGCATGAGGAGCAAGAGTAGCAGTACTCGTCCCCAAATGACACTGCTCACCCTCCCCCCCAAAACCACTGAGCTGGGAGAGCTGGAAACAACTCAAATATACAAACCATGAGCGTTGTGAAGCACATGCTTTTCCAGCATTCAGGGCTTGAGGCTGTGTGCAGCACAATGTGTTTGAGGCGGGTCCTGCATACCACATGGTGGCCCAAGAGGGCCCCAAAAGGGCTTCAAGAGGCCCCCAAAGAGGGCCCGAGAGGCCAAACTCATTGATGTCGCCTTGGATTGTGAACGATTCTAGCGATCTCGCCTCCTTGGGCATTTCACGCTTCGAGACGGCCCGATGGGGTTCCAAAGTTCGCCCCAAGACGGCCCACGAGGCCCCCAAGAGGGCTCCCAGACAGCCCAAAAGAGCCCCAAGACAGCCCAAGAGCCCCCAAGACGGCTCAAAGGGGCAACACGAACCGACATTCCGAGCCCTCTGTCCCAAGCTGACCTCCGAGACCTCCAGAGGACCCCCAGGTGACAAGCTCCAGGAGGCCCCCAAGAGGCCCAACTCATACCCAATAAGCTCCCGAAGAGGCCCCCGAGAGGCCCCCGAGACACCCCAAGACCGCCCCGAAGAAGGCTCCCGAGAGGCCTCCCGAGAGATCCCCACGGGCATCCAACGGGCCCCTGACCGACGCCCAGGCACGGTGGCGGACTGGCCCGATGTCGAGCACGGTGGCGGAAGGGGCCGACGTCTGGCTTCCGCCAGCGAGGAGGAACACGAAGGGGGGGACCGGCCGACCCAGATGAAGGGGTCGGTCCCAGGACACACAAATAAATACACACAAAGAAAAGGACTCCCCACATTTCCCATATTTTCGAGGTTTCTGTCTCCCCCCCCACACTTCCCCTATTTTCCCATATTTCCTCGGGAATCGACGAATAAAATTGTGTCTGTGTTTTTTCCCCTCCTGACCAGAGTCGGCGATAGATCGCCGGTGGATCCGCGACAGGCCCCCGCTAACGAACACGCTCGCTCCTGGGCGGGGTGGGCTGTCGGGGCCCCATGGGCGATCGGTGGGCGATTGGCGGTCGATGCCCATCCCCGTGCGACGTTGTCCCGGCAATCTGTAATATCACACGGAAATACTATGCATATGTAGATGAACGTACATACACACATACATAGGTACATACATACATACATAATTACCTATCTATCGACCTACCTACAACTCTACCTGTCTCCCTACATATAGCATGCATGCACACCTAGAAGACAGACAGACATACATACAGGCACATAGGCTCATATCTGTGTATATATACATACATGTATGTACCGCATCATCCTAAAGTTATACACAAGCACATGCAATACATAGAACAAAGATAGTTGTGCATGTGTGTATCTAATACCTTTACACAACTACTTCGTGGAGAAATAATGACAGCCTGGATTCCGCGAGGGCCCGTGCCCCGCTGCCGCCGCCTGCCGCGCGCGGCGTGGCGCCAGAGGACAGCGTCTGCCCCGCGCCGGCGAAGAGGGTCGGCGCCTGGCGGGGGTCGGAGCGCGTTCCACGATTCGCAAACTAGCTTCTCGCAAATGGCCTGGCTCCGCGGCGGAGGGTCTCCGATGGATTACATCGAAGCAGGCATGTGTGTGTTTCGGACGTTTGCGAGTAGGCACTTTGCGACCAGTGGAACGCGTTCGGTGAGTGTGATGATGATAGTGATGATGATGATGATGGTGATGATGATGATGATGATGATGATGATGGACTGAGCCAGAGCACGCCAGATTGAACCAGATTAAACTGGTATCCGACCGCGGAAATACCCGCGCCGATACAAAATTAAACCTCCCAGGAGTTGCATCCCAGTGATGGTGGTGATGGTGATGATCATGTTCCTGATCATGATGATGACGATGATGATGGAGATGCTGATTATGATCTGATGATGGGATGCCGGAGGAGATGAGGATGACGCTGGTAATGCTGATTATGATGAGTTCTGGTGCTGTGTTGCTGCGCGTGTATCTGCGCAGCCTGACATATCATCGTTATCCTCACAAACACCACCACACTCATCATCATTATCCTCCTCATCATCAGCATCATCGCCACCGTCACTATCATCCTCCTCACCATCATCCTCATCCTCACCCTCCGCCTCGTCATCATCACCACCTCATCATGATTATCGTCCTCGTCCCCCTCCTCCTCCTCCTCCTCATCCTCATCATCAGCAGCAGCATCCTCATCACCATCCTCATCCTCACCATCATGACCACCATCATCATCACCAGCAGCAGCATCCGCATCAACATCCACATCATCATCATTACCACCATCACCATCATCACCACCACCACCGTCATCATCATCCTCCTCAGCATCATCATCCTCATCCTAATTAGCAGCATGACCACCAGCATCATCATCAACATCAGCATCATCGTCATCACCATCATCATCATCAGCCTCAACATCATCAGCATCATCATCATCAGCATCATCATTATCACCTTGATAACGATGATCATCATCAACATCAACATCATCAGCATCCTCATCCGCATCCGCATCCGCATCCTCACCCTCATCATCACCCTCATCATCACCACTGGGGAAGGGAGGAACTGGGCATCGCTCGGACGTCCGTTCCCTGTGCGTTTTGCGGTTTCGTGCGCGGCTCTTGTGTGCCAAATGAGCGAGGAGGCTTCTCGATGGTCCTGGCCGAGGGAACAATGCACACGTCCGAGCGATGCCAAGGGACTCGAATGACAGACGGCACTGCTCGCGTATGGGCGCGAGCGGGCACACGAGGGCCTGGGGCCGCCCCTGGGCCCCAGACCTGGCCGAGATCGGCGCCTTCCCTCGAACTAGCGATCTTTCCCGAAGAAGGAGGAGAGGGAGGAGGAGGAGGGAGGAGAGGAGGGAGGGAGGAGGGAGGAGGGAGGGAGGAGGAGGAGGAGGAGGAGGAGGAGGAGGAGGAGGAGGAGGAGGAGGAGTAGGAGGGAGGAGAGGAGGGGAGGGACGAGGAGGGGGGGGGGAGGACGGGGGGAGGAGGAGGGAGGAGGGAGGGGAGGGAGGAGGAGGAGGAGGAGGAGGAGGAGGAGGAGGGAGGGAGGAGAGGAGGGAGGAGGGAGGAGGGAGGGGGGGGGGAGGAGGGAGAAACGAGGGAGGAGGGAGGAGGGAGGGAGGAGAGGAGTGAGGAGAGGAGGAGGGAGGAGGGAGGCGGCAGGAGAGAGCGACCATGGTACCTCCGAGCGGCGAGGGTACCACTGGGGAAATTGTCGGTTAAACTGCCCACGCAGCGTCGGAACGAGGAAGAGTGTACGGTCGGGCCGCTGAAATAAGGAACGCTAGTTAAGGCACGAAGCCCCTTCTGTGGCGTCAACAAAAGCCTGGGTGCACGAGGAGGGCTGGAGGAACAACCCACGGAAGGACGTAAGGAACATCGAGCCCCTTCCGAATCCAAACTGTTCCTTATTGCAGCGTCTTGGCTGTACGGTGTGGAACTGTTGCTGAGCGCGTCGCGGCGGGGCGGCCGCGGCGACACGCTGTGCCCTGCGCGCGGATGGCGTGTCGCTCCGCTCCGCAGGGCGGGAGGCGTCGATCGAACAGCTCGGAGCGTGGGCGAATGGGTCATCGGGAAGTGGTCCACGTGTGGCTCCGAAGCGTGGTGGGCCAGAACCGCCAGGGCGGCACGCTAAGCCAAAGCTCCGAACCCCAATGACATGCCTGCCACGGGCCGGGGTGGACAGGACCACGTCTGAGAGAGCCACTGATCAACCGAGACCAAGCGAGGATGCGGACGACGGGGAAAGGAGAGGCCGGGGAGAATCGGACACGGGGCTGCGTTGAGCTCCCAGACACATCTCATCAACACACGACTGCACTCCCCTTGAGATTTTGGTCGGGGCATGTTCCAGGAGTGGTCCAGCGTCCAGCGACCTAGACCCATGGCGGCCAGAAGCCAATCTCCTTGCCACATGTTTCGGTATATCAACCCTACTGGGGACAGCTAGGTCCCTCAGGACAGGCAAGACGCGACCCGGCATGAACAAAAACGCCCCAAGCAGGGGTCGAGAAATCCTTGGGACGGCGACTCGGAAGAATCGAGCGCGCGGCATATGGCCCCTCCAGCTCAAATGCCAATGTCACGTGCCCCAGGGTGGACGAGGACGAGAAGGGGGCGGATGCGGGGGAGGCGGGACGAGGCAGAGGATGAGGACGCCAAAGAGGGGAGGGAGACGAGATATGAGCGGCCCCAGAACAAGAGGCCGAGCGCCAGACTTGTTGCATTGCAGAACAAACACGCTTCTGTCTGGACGGCGGCCTCCTCGCTTAACAGCAGACCAAGGCGACGATTGCCCTTTGCGGCTCATCGTGTGCGCTGCAACCTGTAAGGCGCAGGGAGGCACGAAAGGGACGAGGCTGGACAGGCTTGGCGTTGGAAGCACGAGCGCTGCGCAACGGCGGAGGCGCGATGGTGGGAGATGGTGAGCACAGAGCTGGATGCCAGTCTTGCTCATTGGCAAGAGGCATGTCAACATCTGAGAGGCGGCCCCCTCTCCCACCACGGGGCGACGATCGCCCCTTCCCATACTGTGATCTGGTTCGGGACGCCCGTCGTGCTCGGTGGCAACTCATGGAAGCCTCTCATACCACATTGCCGGCTCTTGCGAATCCACGCTGATCGACGCTAGATCGACAAATTCACGCTAACCGACGCTACATCAGCGTGATCGCATCCACTCCCATTCGCTAATCGACGCGAAAGACAGAATTGAGAGGGCATACCAGGCTCCCATCATTTGCTACCGAGGTCGTGGGGCACACGTGCCGCTATCCGCAGCTCTTCTCTAAAGCAGCCCGTGCTGGCGGCGGGGCGCAGTCCCAAAGGACGAAGGCGCGCCTCCTCCTGCCGAGCGGAACCACGAGGCCGAAATCTGCGCCCGCTGCGCTGCACTCCTCCTGCAAGCTCCCCTTGGAGGAGCTCCTCGCCCCGCGGCTGGCTGGCGAGCATGCGTCTCAGGCCCCCCCCGCACAAAAACACGGACCTGCACCAGTGGAGAGAGGAGAAGGAGAGAGAAGAGGAGGAGGAGGAAAGGAAAGGAGGAGGAGGAGGAGGAGGAGGAGGAAAGGAAAGGAGGAGGAGGAGGAGGAGGGAGGAGGAGGAGGAGGAGGAGAGGAGGAGGGGGGGAGGGGAAGGAGAGAGAGGAGGAGGAGGAGGAGGAGGAGGAGGAGGAGGGAGGAGGAGGAGGAGGAGGAGGAGGAGGAGGAGGAAGGAGGAGAGGATGAGGAGGAGAAGGAGGCGCAATAGGAGAAGGAGGAGAGGAGGAGGAGATGGAGGCGTAGAGGGGAGAGAGGAGGAGGAAGGAGGAGGAGAGGAGGAGGAGGAGGAGGAGGAGGAGGAGGAGGAGGAGAACGATGAGGAAATCAAGAAGAGGAAGGAGGAGGAGGAGGAGGAGGAGGAGGATCGACTGGGAAGGACACCCGTGGTTGGTACTTGGTAAATTGGCGGTTTCGCTTCGGACCTGACCCGTCGCGTTGGAGCTGGCACCCGGCTGCAGTGGTGAGAGAGCTGAGCACATGGGGGCGAGCGCGGGCGAGCAGGGGGCGCGGGCGGAGAGCCCACGGGGCGGGGGAGGCACGCTCAGGACGCGAAGCCAGGCCCCGTGATGGGCACACGCCGAGCCCAGACGTCTGGCCGCTCCGGTCCTTGCGGTGCGTGGGCCCTGGATGTGTTGAGCAGGGACCAACCGTCCCCCGGCATTTAGTCCTACCACGAACTGTTCTTTTTGAACCCCAGAATGGTCTAGGAACGTAAACAGTGTTCTTAGAGCATAAACCCGATGTGTGAAAACAAGACAGACCTAGCCAGAAAGGTTCTGAGAACACTTCGTGGAAACCACAGAAGGTTCAGGTTCTTAGAACATGGTTTGGTAGGGCTATGAGCGAGCCAGGGCGCTTCGCCACTGCTTGAATGTGTGGACCACTTCCCCCGGGCCGGCTCTTCATCCCGAGTCGTTGTTGGTCGGCCCCGGGACCCGGCAAGGGCCTCCCCCCAGAGGCCGACCATCATGGCGCATCACCTCCCGTCGTGTGTTCTTCACGACGGGAGGGGGTCTGGTGCTGGAGTTAAGTCGGGCGTCCTGCTGGACGGGCGCCTCCTGGTGAGTTGCGGGGTCGGCGAGGAGGTCAGCATCTTTGCTGTGCGGCGGGTTCGCGGCGGGGCGGGTCCCCTACGGGGGGATTTTCGAGGAAAAATAAAAAACACAAAATACTCCCAGATGACAAAAAAATGCTCAAAAGATAGTCCCCAGACTATTTTTTGACTATTTTGGAATATTCCCCCTGTAGGGGGACAGGCCCGACTTAGTGCTGGAGACAGCCTTGGCGGCCCATGTTGCCAAAGAATTGCGAGGACGTTGCCGGCTCCCAGGAGCGACTTGCTGACTGCTTCTGCCGAGAGGGAGGTGCAGCTCGCAGGTGGGAGCAAGCGGTCAAGGCATGGGCGGCGTGCTGAAAGCATCCGCTTCCGTGCACATGTTCACCCCTTGCGCTCATGCGCTGTGGCCCCGGGGCCTGGGAAGGCCCCCCCCCCCCCAGAGGCTGGGCATGGCGAAAAAACCTCCCATCGTGATGTTTGCACGAGGCGAGGGGGTCTGGGGAGGTTGAGTTTGCGGAGGAGGTTGAGGTTGAGGAAAAGGGGGGAGAAGGAGGAGGAGGAGGAGGAGAAGGAGGAGG
>CAUYUJ010012570.1:192500-264597 GCA_963575745.1 Prorocentrum cordatum | reverse complement strand
TCCTCCTCCTCCTCCTCCTCCTCCTCCTCCTCCTCCTCCTCCTCCTCCCCCTCCTCCATGCCTCCTCGGGGGGGGGGGCTCTATCTCGCCCTCTCTTGCTGGTGGCTCTGGGAGGTCGCGGCTGGAATCCCCCGCCGCTGTGGCCACCTCTCCTGGTCCTGGGGCGCCCTCCCTCCTTCCCCCCGCCGTCTCGCTCCTCTTTCCTCCACGTTCCTCCCCGTTCTGCCCTCTCGGCCCGCCCCATTGCCCCGCAACCGCCGCTGGTTGTGGGCTGGTGGGGGGCTGACCACCTTCCTCTGTCTTCTTGCTTTGACGCTGCGCGGACTTAACGCAGCAGCCCCGAGCGTTAATGCGAGGCCGACTCAGGCAAACCGCAAACGAATTAGGCCTGGCGGGCGCAGCAAGAGAAGATGTCTCTTCCTCCCTCTGCTCCTCTGCCCGTCCTCCCTCCTCCTCTTGCGCCCCTCCGGCCCGCCCCCCCTTTCCCGAGGCTCCATAGGGGGCGGTGCCGGTCACCGCGGCTGCGGTCGCGAGTGGCGGGCCAGGCTCTCGGAGCAATCTGGGTCTGTGCTCTCCTCCACCCAGGAGGGAAAGCAGGATGAGCGGGGTGAGGAGGATAAGCTGGAGGAGGAGGGGGAGGAGGAGGAGGAGGAGGAGGAGGAGGACGAGTAGGATTAAGTCGGGCCTGTCACCCTACAGGGGGACTTTCGACGAAAAAATGAAACATGCTCAAACAATACCCTCCAAATACTCAAAAATAATCAACAAATCGTCCACCGACTATTTTTTGACTATTTTTGAAAATTCCCCCTGTAGAGGGACAGGCCCGGCTTAAGAGTAGGAGCTGGAGGAGGAGGAGGAGGAGGAGAACGGAGAAGGCACATGATACAATGCATTGGTCCTCCAAATTTGCGCACGCAGGAGAAAGGTAAGCCTTTTTGACTCATCACATGGCCACTCGAAGCACTCACCTCGTCAAAGCTCGCGCGAGCTGCACATTCAATCGTCGTCCGTAGATGCATGCCTTCAGGGATCTGCTGACCTGGGTCTATCCAGACTCGGGCCAGGCCAGCCAGGCTTCGCAGGATCCTGCAGGACTCTGCACCCAGTCCGAGTTCGATGCGCCCCTGGCTCTGCAGGATCCTGCAAGATCCAGCGCTCTGGCTGACCACCGTTTGCATTGATCCCCGTCTCTTGCCGTCGCTCGGACGTCTATTTCCCGTGGATTTTTCGGTATCGTGCGTGTTTCTTTCGCTCGATGATCCAGGATGTTCCTCAGGGGTCCTCGCCGAAAAAAAAAATCACACGTCCGTGCCCCGGTGACGGAGGCCCCCTTGGCTGCCTCCGGAAGATCGGTGGAGGCGTACCCCGAGACTGCTGGAGGCCGCCGTGGCAGCGGGCGGGCAGGAACGGGCCGCCCCCCGCGATCTCAAAGAAACTGGCGACGACGACGACGACGACGCGATCTCAAAAAACTGGCGATCTCAAACAAATTGGCGACGACGACGACGATCTCAACAAAAACTGGCGACGACGACGACGGCGTCGCGGGAGAGCAAGATCAGTTCACACGGCCTTGGCGACTCTTCTCACTTGGGCGTGCCGGCCTCGATCCAAACAGATCGAGGTGAGGCGAGGCAAATGCACGCAAACCTGCGCAGGTCCGGACGGATCGAGGGGAACGTCCAGAGAGCTTAAAGCAAATACGGAATGGGTGACGAAAGCTCTAGCGCGAGTCGAGGGACAGATCGAGTTGTGGACCCCTCAGCGACCACGTGACACAAGGCCCTGCTAAAGGGAGTGCTTGCTGAACCGTCGGTGGGAGTGGGAGGGAGGGGGAAGAGGGTGAGAAGGGGGGAGAGACTGGAGAAGAATGCCGAGGAGGAGGGAAGACGGGGGGGAGGAGGGCGAGCTGCAGCCGGGCACGAGGTGGGGTAGGTGGCGACATCCGAACCCTGCTCCCGCCGCTCACTGAGTTGCCTGAACCGTTGATCGGTGTGTGTTTGTTTGTGTGTGTGTGTGTGTGTTTTGTTGTTGTTGTTTTTGTTTGTTGTTCATGTGTTTTGTTGTTGTGTGTTTTGTGTTCTTTTGTGTTTTGTCGTGTTTTGTTTCGTTTGTTGTTGTTTTGATGTGTGTATGTGTGTTTTGTGTGTTTTTCTTGGGGGGGGTCGGGCTTCGCAGCAAAGGGGGGCGCATGAGGGCGACGGCGCGCGTCGGGCCTGCTCGTCGTCCGCTTCCATCTTCTTCATCTGCTTTATGCGGCGGTCGAGCTCCTCATAAGACATGGGTCGGGCGTCCTCGATGCCAAACGTGAGGGGGATCGGCTTCCCTGGCGCCGCACGGGGGAAGACCCCGCCGGTTAGCTCGGCGGTAGAACGGAGAACACGCAGGCTCGACGACGGAAGGCAGAAGGCATCCGAGGGAACACAACTTCTCCGAGTGCAGGGCAGCTCAAGCGCGCCAGACGATACATAGTACAGAAGCCGTGGGCTTAGAGGACGCTCGGAGATTCCCCCTTGGTTGAACAGGACTGGCCCGCTCATGATCGCGGATGTAGGGGTACAGAGCGGAGACGAACATGCAGAGCCGGGGTGGAGCACTGTCTCCCGTGCCTAGCTCGCTGGTTCCCTGACCCGGACGAGGGGACGTGATATGAAGGGAGAGAGTCTCGCAGAAGCTGCACTGTTGCACCTGGTCGCGTGCCGTCTCGGCGCACATCAGCTGGCATTTGCAACCGCGATTGCATGCAGCTGGTCGCACCCGTTCGCGCAAGTCCCGGCCCCATTGGCTACAACGACGCGAAGATCGGGACAAAATCGGATCGGGATAACTCGAAATCTCTGAGAATCGGCGGGTTTGGAGGATGTATTGGGCGCCGCGGCCGCTCCCGATCCTAGCCCTGTTTTATTGGCGCACCACGGTTTTTGTCTCATCAGACTGGGCTGAGCCGCTCGGCGCTTCGAGTCCTGCAGGCCACCCACGTCTCCCGCACGACCGTGCGTCCCAAGTTGGCGGCCACCAGATCGAGTGCATCAGCAGACAAGGACAGCGTGGGCCTTCGGCATCCTTCTTCTGCAGCTCCTCTGGCACTCGTCCAGCTTTGACCTTGCGCTCTCAAGCACCCAAACCGAGGAAGCACCACCAGGAAAGCATCGGGATCGCAGTCAAGTTTCGACTGCAATCGCGCTCGCAATTCTTGAAGTCTCTTGTCAAACAACCAGTCGAAGCACAACGTGCAAAATGTCAACGCGCTATGACCCTTACAGCATGAGGCAGATACTTTGCGTCCAAACGGATCTGGCACCAATGAAAACCAATGCCTGCCTTCCTGGCACTGCCTGGTGTCGGGCTGATGGTCGCAAATCCGCCGACCCTATCGGCGTGTGCGAGAGACTGTTTCGTCTGACTCGTCGTCGTCGTAGTCGTCTTCGCCGACACCGTCGCCGTCACCGGTGCCGTCGCCGTCGCCGTCGCCGTCGCCGTCGCCGTCGCCGCTCCGCCGTTTTCCCTGGGCCCTCCTCCTCCTCCTCCTCCTCCTCCTCCTCCTCCTCCTCCTCCTCCTCCTCCTGGGCGCCAGCCACAGCGGAACAGCCAAAGCGAAATTGATCAAGGTCGTACATAGGTCGAAGGGATGCCCCTGCCCTTTGATCCCAACGCCGCCGAAGGGGGGGGGTCTGAGGGAGGGGTCTGGGGGTGGTCCCGGGTCAGAATACCCTCCCTGGGGGTCCCGGGGCCCAAGAGGCCCCCCAGAGGCCCCCACGGGGCCCTCACGAGGCCCCCAAGCGCCCCCAAGGTACCGCCAGGAAGCAGCAGGAGGCTTCGAAAAGGCTCCCAACACATCCCCAAAATTTCCCCACAGAAGCCCCCAAGAGAACTCCAAAGAGACTTCAAGAAGCGAAATTCAGCAACGTCCTCGATGAGTCGACGGGAAGCCTCCAGGGGGTCCCAGGCGGGCTAAGGCTGGGGAGGGTCCCAGGGGGGGGCCCCGGGCCAGAACAGCACCCCCGAAAGGGGGGGGGGTCCGGGGCCCGACAAGCCCCTCAAAGGTCCCCACGAAGCCCGGAGGCGGCCAAAATGAACCGCCACGAAGCCCCAGGAAGCTCCAAAATGAACCGCCACGAAGCCCCAGGAAGCTCCATAAGGGTCCCAAGACACCCCTAAAACTTTAAAGAGGTTCTTAGGACACTCTTGGGGGCCTCGTGTAGCCTCGCGTCCGATCCCGACCTTCCCGAATTCCTCTTCCGTCGTGGCGGCCAGCCTCAACAATCGTACTACAAGCCCTTTGTTCCAGCTGCAGTACGGGCGCGTACGGCATCAGATAAAGATAACTTCACACATTGCCTGCGCCTCTTCTTGCCCCCTGAACGTAGCATCCCGCAACACTTCTTGAGTCTCACAAACTACAATGACCCTCTGGACCGGTAAACTTATCACTGGACGAACTCCATTTACTTGAATCAGCAAAGGAAGGTAGGAGAAGAAGCGTATTGATACGCCAAAGCTCACAACATCTGTCTAACGATTCGACTGCCACTCTAGCCTGCAAGCTCAAGGGCGCCTGTAGATAAACATCCGATCTACATCACTGTCACACTGCCTTGCGACCGTCAGATATAAAATTCGGCAATGCACTTGCACTTACACCTTGCAAGTGCCTGGATTTGGACGGAGCCTCGCATTGATAGCATCATTGTCACCGATCACTGGGATACGGCAATTGCGAGGATACGGCAATTGCGAATACAGCAAACAAACATGACATGCACACAACGACGACACACGGTTTGTACCATTACGCTGATGGGAACTGAACGGCGTGCACGCCGCACGCCTCCCCCTCACGGATTATAAAACGCAGTCTGCAAACGCGAGCAGTATGGGTAAAAGTAGCAAGGCAACAAGGGCAATGTGACGACCAATTCTATGAACTTCTTGTTTTCCGGGGTGTCGTACGACCTGGAAAGAGCCAAACCACATGATACATGATTCTATCAAAAGCGCTCACGTTCGCACGTTGCGTTCAAACCAATACCCCTGCGAGTGCACACATCTTTTCGCTGGAAGCCCTCCTGCCAACTTCACGGCTGCACGTCGTCCGAGCGACCCTTCCCACGTTTCGCACATCAGCAAACGGCGCTTCAAGTCCGCCACATCAAGAGTGAGGGGACCGGACGGTCATTCACTGTCCCTGGGCTCGTGGCTGAAGTGGGGTCCCGCGGTGCGGATTATTGTTGTTGCGTTGTCGTTGCCGTCGTTCTCACACGCGACCCCGACGCGACCCACCCAACGACTCACCCGCGCGCGACCCTCCCGCAACCTACCACGCGCCCGCACCCTCACTCTTATCCGCAACTGCGGGGTGCTACGTACATATTGGTTGTCGTTTACAACTTGGCAGGTGCCGCTTGGGGCATGGTGCGCTGACACCCCTGCCCGCAGCCTGGAACACAACGTTGGGAATGGAACGATGCGGAAACGGCTGCAATCTGCGCCCTTGGCTTCAGCAGACCCTGTGCGAGGAGACCTACGCACTCATCCTTCTCAACATCAGCCGTCGGTCTGGGGGGAGGACTTCCTCGTCCTCTTCCCAAGATCTCCGGCGGCGTGGCTCGTGTACGGCAGGCGGCGCTGAAGCTCTCGAACCCAATCCCTGGGTCACTTGTGTGTTGCTGCGGGTCGCGCTTCGATGGCCCCAGAGCTGGGAAGCGGGCCTCGGCAAGCAGCAAACATGTAGTAAACCGTGCGTTGACTTGTTTGGAGAGACAGGGCGGTTGGATCCTCGTTCCAATCCTCCGCCTCCACAACCTCGCTCAGATGTCGACCTGCGCACCTAGGGTGCTTTCTGGCCAGAACGCCGAGGCGTACCCAGCCATGGCCCCGAGACGACACCCAGAGGCCCAAACACAGGGCTCACGTCCAAGAACATCGATCCTGGAACCTCCTCAATCCGCCTCCTCCTTATCGTCACTCTCCTCGCTCCTCCTTCTCGGTCCTCCTCATCCTCCTCCCCTCCTTCCCCATTTGATCAGGACCCGCCCAAAATCAATCCCTGGACTCATCCCATTGCCCATGCTGGCATGTTTCTCCCCGTGGACCCTCTTTCAACCGCTACTGGAACCCGACACGGGCCCCCAACGGCCGAAACCATCAAGGAGAGAGTTCCAGCAAGAGAGTCTCATCCATCGTCCTCCCCCTACTCCTCTTCCTCTTCTCCTCTTCCTCCTCCGCCTCCTCCTTCTACTGCTCCTCCTCCTCCTCCTCTCCTCCTCCATTTCTCTTCCTGGAAGATTACTCCTACCTGTCGCACCCTTAAGCCGATCGAAATGGAGGGCCAGGCGTTTCGCCTGAGCTTTCCTCACGCTTGATGTGCCTGGAGCCTAAAAACTGGCATCAGCTGCACATATGGTGGGCAGGTGGCTTTCAAAATGCGGATCTCGCATTGGCGCCGTGCACATTCATTTCAATATTTTAAGAGTTTCATGGATTGAAGGCAGGTCGTTTTCAAAATGTGGCTCACGCCTCAGCGCCGAGCATACTAATGCTTAACATTCAGAAATGACACTGCAGGATTAAGGGCGAGTCGTGTTCGAAATGATGCTCTCGCCTTAGCGACGCACACATTCACTTTACAAGTTTGCAGGAGTTTCACGGAGTGCGAGCGGGTGGGTTCAAAATGTGGTTCTCGCCTTAGCGCCGCGAACATTCGTACTAATTGGCAGAGCTTCACAATTTGAGGTCGGGCCATGTTCAAAATGTGGCTCGTGCTTCAGCGCCGCGAACATTCGGCTTTGAAGATCTACCATCACCTCGCGGCTTGAGAACGGGTGGTTTCCAGCATGTGGTTCTCGACTTAGCGCCGAGCACATTCGTTGCACGAGATTGCAAGAGCTTCGCGGGTGGAGGGCGGTGGCTTTCATCATGACGCGCCGCGCACATTCCTTTTCAAACATTGCAAGAGCTTCACGGACATAGGGCGGTTTGTTTTCAAACTGCGGTTCTCGTCGTAGCGCCGCACACCTTCGTTTTAAGCATTTGCAGGAGCTTCACGGATTGAAGGTGGGTCGTTTTCATAGTGTGGCTCTCGCACTAGCGTCGGGCACACTCGTTGTAAACATCGGCAAGAACTGCACTCGGTCTGATAATCAACGTGCCAGAAACGGTGTTCTGGAACGTTTCAGGATTGCCAGAGCACAGAAGTGACGCTGACTCGCTGTGTTGACGTCCCAGGAATGGTGTTCTGGCACGATTACGATTCAGGATACCCAAGACGTAGCAGTCAGTTTAACTCGTGGCGTAGAAATCCTGCGAATGGTGTTTGGGCACGCGTGGGAATCAAACCTTGAAGGGGCCTACGAAGAGGGAGCGTGGAGGGAGGGTATATCCCAACATCGTTGATGAGTCTTGGGCTTGAGCCAATGATTTTCCTCCTCCTCATCATCATCCTTCTTCTCCTCCTCCTCCTCCTCCTCCTCCTCCTCCTCCTCCTCCTCCTCCCCCGCCTCCTCCTCCTCCTTCTCCTCCTCCTCCTCCTCCCCTGAGACACGACGTTGCAACAGAAATACAGCATCGCAGCAATAATCACGCCCAGAGCCCTGGACACCCCAACTTCTTGTGGCATGTGCCGAGCTGGATCGATCTGTCATGGTCCTGGGGCCCAAGACCGGGCGAACACGGCCGTTGCGCAAGAGGTGCGACACCAGGATCTCAGGGTCCACCTCCTGATCCTCCTCCTCCTCCTCCTCCTCCTCCTAATCCTCCCCCTCCTCCTCCTCCTCCTCCTCCTCCTCCTCCTCCTCCTCCTCCTCCTCCTCCTCCTCCTCCGGTCCAGGGCCCAACAACTCCTGCTGAGCCTCGACTCGCGATGGAGCGGCCACGGTCTGCTCCCAACTTCCCTGGAGGTGCCTGCATGTACAGGGATTCACGTTGAAGTCTGGCCTGTCCTCCTACAGGGGGAACTTGGATGAAAAATGATCAATAAAAAATGCCCCAAACTGGTCAAAAAATACTGCAAAAATGCTCACCCGACTATTTTTGCTTATTTTGGATGTTCCTCCTATAGAGGAGGGACACGCCCGACTTAAATTTACGTGGATATGCATCGATCTATGTGAACGTTCTCTTATTCGGCGTTTCAACACTGGGCGGAAGGGGAGGGGAGAGGGGGGTGGGGTCTGGCTCTGGACCACTGCTTGGCGCGGCTGTCTGGAACCGTGCGTCCCACGGGGGAGACTCCACCTGCTCGAAACAGGCGCCACAAACAGCCAAGATCTACTCCATGGGGGGGGGAGGAGGGGGGGGCGAGGGCCTGCGCCGATCGGCAAAGCAATGCATAAAAAAGATCACGATCTGCATTTACCTTCACTTCCCCGGCTTGATCCCCACCAGTCGGTCGGCGAAAAGCTGTTGAACCCTTGCCTCAGAGATCCTCCTCCCCTGGCAGCCGACGGAACAGCACGGCACGTGTGGCCAACCGAGGTCCAAAGCGAGGGTCCGGCCAGGGAAGGCGACCGCAGGGGCTTCAGCTCCGGCAGCTTCGGCATGGGCCCGCGCCGGGACTTCGTCTCCTGTCCAGCCCCCTCCCAGGGGCGCGACGAGGAGGTTCCCTGACTCCCTCCTTTGTCGCTTCCTCCTCATTTCCGTGCTCTCTACCTTTCCCCCTTGCCTCCTCCTCCTGTTGTAGGGGTTGCGCCAACTACACGTGACAGGTAAGGAAAACAAGCCCCCTAAGGGGGAACGATTGAAGACGAAGGGGGTTGATACATGTTGAACTACACAGGAGCAGCGAAGAGCGAAAACTTTTGAACTTCTTGTTGCATTCTCAGCCCTATCGCATGATGCTTGTTGCTCCCCACCCTCAGGTCCACCTTGTGTGTTCTCCATTGAAGTGTCCCTCCCGGGGCTCGCACGCTTGTTCGAACAAGAAAACATATTGAGCCTCAGACTGCGTTGTTGGCCTCCGAACAACGGCTCCCGCCTGACACTTCATCACAATTCATTCAAAGTCGCGCTCTCGCGCGGGACCCCCTCACAATTTACTCAAATATCGCGCTCTCGCATAGGACCTCCTCGCAATGTATTAAGACGCCGCGCCATCGACACTCAGGAATCAGCTCCCACTCTGGATTTCCCTACAATATATACTTGGGAATCGCGCTATCGCTCGAGACTTCCTCGCGATTCATGCAAGACTGACGCTTCAGCGACCCGCCCGCTCGACCGGGCCGTCTAGCCCCGCCCGCCCGACTCGCACGCTAGGGTCCGCCCGGCCGACCGGCCCGTCTGGTTCTGCCGCTTATTTCCTGCTCCTGACCCCCTCCTGATAATATCTCTCGTCCTCTATCCTTCTCCCTCCCCTTTGCCCCTTCCCTCCTCCCTCCTTTCTGCTGTTTTAGGGGCTGCGCTAAGTACACGTGGCAGGTAAAGAAGTTATGCCCCTAAGGGGGTCCGCAATCGAAGACGAAGAGGGCGGGCATCGAAGGTTTGGGATAGACATGCTGAGTGACACGCGAGAAGACAAGAGCAAACAGTATTAAAACGATTGCTGCTGCTGCTGTCGCAGTCAGTCGCCTGCGATCCCCCCCCACCAACCCACCCACACGCGACCCACCCCGCGACCCAACCCGCGACCCACCCCGCGACCCACCCCGCGACACACCCGCCAAGCACACGCGACCCACCCGGCACCCGCCACCGAATCCTTCTCCGCGACTGCGGGGTGCTGCGTGTACTGTTCGAGGCCCCAGACGTCCCGGCGTCACGCGAGAGACGTCGTGAGCATCGGTAACTCCTCTTGAGCTGTGATGGGCTTGTTTTCCACCACCACCACTATAAGTTGGAGGGGGGAAGGAGGAGGGCGAGGAGGAGGACGAGGAGGAGGACGAGGAGGAGGAGGAGGAGGAGGAGGAGGAGGACCCCCTCCCCCTCCAAATTGTGGTGGTGGTGGTGGAAAATACGCCCATCAAGCTGGGCCACGAGAAGTCTGGAGCCTCGGGGATCGTCGAGCAACGGCGGGGAGCGGGAGACCCATTCCTGGGATCTAGCCCGAGAGTTTGGGGGAGCCGTGCCACGAAGATGCCACGACGTCGGCCGTCGGGCCCAACGACGAGGAGGGGGGCGAGGGCGACGACGAGATGGAAGCGGGCGGGAAGGCGAGGGGATGAGGAGCAAGGGGATGAGGAGCAAGAGGACGACGACGGCGACGACGACGATGACCTGCGTTGGGGAGAGGAGCAGCGCCGCTCTGCCCGGCCATCCCGCGGGAGGCGAGGCCCGTCTATGCCTTCGTTTCCTTCCACCTCACTCCTGCCATGCCATCTCCTCGACCGTCCTCCTCCTCCTCCTCCTCCTCCTCTGGCCCCATCTTCCCTTATCACTCTGTCCACAACTCGTCCTCCTTTAGATCGGAACGCTGCATCATGCGACGGCGACGTCGACGTCGACAGCGACAAGGCCGCCCATCGTGAGGCCGGCCGGGCAGCCTCATCCTGGTTAGCTTCATCCTGTTGCTCCGCCGCCTGTTGCTCCCTTTTCCTGAGCCTTCGCCCTCCTCGTGCTCCTGCTCCCTCCTAGCTCTCTCCCTCCATGCTTCCCTTCCTCCTTCTCCTCCTCCTCCTCCTCTTCCTCCTCCTCCTCCTCATCCTCCTTCTACTCTCTTCTTTCCCTTGTCATCATGATCGTCTTCCTTCTGCTGCAGATTATTATTCTCCTCCTTCCTCATCATGCCCAGCGTTCCTGCTCCCTCTCTTCCTCCTCCTCCTCCTCCTCCTCCCCCTCCTCCTCCTCCTCCTCCTCCTCCTCCTCCACAACTCACTCTTCCCCCTCATGAGGCCGGCCTTCTTGAGTCGCACGGCCCTCAATGTGGATCTCCATCGCAGGCGACGAAAGCGGACAAACAGAGACAGCCGCTTGGGGTCGGATAGTCCCATATCCACCCTCTTCCATCTCTCTCTATCCCTCTTTCTCTTTCTCTTTTTTTGTTGTTTCTCTCTCTCTCTCTCTCTTTTGGGGGCGCGATCTTTGTGCCAGCCCCCACACACAAACAAGCGTGTCTGGCACAAGACCGCGGAGCGGTGTGTGTGTGTGTGCGTGTGTGTGTGGCCTGCATGGTGACTCTATTCGCGTTTCGTACGACCTACCAACGCCCTATCGCCAGCGAAGTGACTCTGCCTAGCTGCCGACCGGAAAAAAGTGTGTGTGTGTGTGTGTGTGTGTGAACAAAAATGGCATCCCCTGGGCACACGATGTTTGCACACCACCCACGGGGACGCACTGACCCGGGTCAATGCAAACCCGGGCCAGTCGGGCTATGCAGGATCCTCCAGGATCCTGCAGGACCCTACAGGGTCCGGCAATCGAAACAGGGGGAACGTGGCCCTGGCTCTGCAAGATGCTGCGAGAACTGGCGCTCTGGCTGACCCCTGTTTGCATGATCCCCTGTCTCAAGGCTCCGGACACCCCAACAAACAACCTGGTAAGGCACAAGGTACGCGGGTAGAGCGGTGGACATACATCGGCCCCCAGCCTCTTTCCTCTTTTGCATCGGCCTTTTCCTCCTGACCAGGGGCAACATCGGAACAGATCGGGGCTCTCCGAGGACCGACATCATCGAGCGCCCGCGGTCGTTCGAGAGCGCACCAGAACGCGCTCTGAGAGTGCTTCGCGAAGCTCTGGAACGATTTATCCTGGTTCTAGCCCCGCCTGGTATCTCCCCGATGACGATGGCGATGACGATGACAGTCGTCGTCATCGTCATCGTCATCGTCATCGTTAACACCCTCATCAAAATCATCGTCATCGTCACCGTCACCGTCAACATCAGCATTGCCATCATTGTCAGTGTAACCTTCACCCTGACCCTAAACATGACCATTACCATGATCAGGATCATCATCATCATCATCATCATCATCATCATCATCATCATCATCATCATAATCATCATCATCATCATCACCCGTATCATCACCATTTTCACCATCATCATCATAATCGTCATCATCATCACCATCATCATCAGCATCATCATCACCATCGGCATCGTCATCGTCGTCGTCAGCATCATCACCGTCATCACTACCACCATTAACACCATGACCATGATCATGACCATGATCATGTTCATCATCGTCATCATCATCCTCATCCTCATCCTCATCCTCATCCTCATCATCATCATCATTATCAACATCATCCCCATCACCATCGTCATGGCCATCATCATCAGTATCAGCATCCCCACTCGCAGCATCAGCACCAGCATCGCCATCATCATAATCATGATCATCAGCATCGTCATGACAGTCATCATCACCATCAGCAACAGCAGCATCATAAACGTCATCATCGTCAACATCAATTATCATCATTACCACCATCATCATCAGCAGCAGCAGCATAACCATGAGTATTATCATCATCATCATTATCCATCGCCCAAGCCCCCCCGACGTCGTGCTTTCGTTGTAAGACCTGGACCCGTGAAATCTTGACCCCTTTGCTGGGTACCAGCATCTCATCCGGATTATTTGTTCTGGCTGAGCGGGGACCTGGCGAGGGCCCCCAGAGTCTGAAAATAGCAAACTCAACTCCTGTCTTGATGTGTCCACGCCGCGAAGAGCAACGGGATCAGACGTCACAGAAAATATGCAACATCGTAGAATACGTGACCAAAACCCTTGACCCCATCTTTCTGCAACGCTTGTCGAGCTGGATCCATCCGTGAAGGTCGCGGGGCCCCACCAACAAAGTAAGTAACATCGCCCGTTGCGCACCATTTGCGACGCCAGGATCCAACACCCGGTCTGGGTATCCACTCCTTTAGGGTTTAGGGTTTAGGGTTTCGCCCTCTCGCCCGCCCCGACCCTCCCCTGGCCATCCTTCTTCAGGTCGGACAGCCCCATCATGCCTGTCCTCCGCGGGGCGGCCGGCGCGACGTCGGGCTCCGCCGCAGGGGCCGGCTCGGGCTTCTCGGGGTCCTCGTCCACCTGGCCCCTGGGCTCCTCCTCCTCATCGACTACCCGTTTCCTCCTCCTCCTCCTCCTCCTCCTCCTCCTCCCCCTCCGTTCCTCCTTCTTCTCCTCCTCCCTCTCCTCCTCCTCCTGATCCTCCTCCTCCTCCTCCTCATCCATCCCTCTCCCTTATGACTGACTCCCCCGTCGCAACCCCCGACGTGTACGCATGTCGGGTCAGGCGTTTCGCCTGAGACCTAATAACCAGGGGTGATCCTGAGGCGTGTTATTTGCAGCAGCTTCAAGGTTGGAGTGCGGCACGTTTTCGAAAAAATGTGGCCCTCGCCTTAGCCCTAGCGCCACGCACGCTCGTCCTGAAAGTTTTTATCAGCGTCATGGACGGTGAATGATGGCACGTTTTCCCCATGTGGATCTCGCCTCAACGCCGCGCACATGTATTCATAAGTTGGGACCAAACTCGAGAATGGAGGGAAGATCCTTTTCAAAATGTGGCTCTCGCCTTAGCGCGCGTTTTATACATTCGACAATGTTCCAAGGATTCGTATGTGGCCTCGACGTCCCAGGGATGGTGTACTGGCGCGATTGAGGGTTGTCAGGACGCAACGGTCACGTTTGTTCGCGGCGTTGAAGTTCCAGGAACGGCGATCTGATGCGATTAATTGAGGGATGACAAAACGACCCTACCCTGGGTTACAAGTGCGTGGTCTGTAAACCTCCTGGGAACCCCCAGAGCCTAGAGAGCTGCCGAGACGCCGCACACCACGCAGGGTTTACTCTGTTAGCCCACAAGAGTTTCAGTGCACAGCGCCTCGTAAACCAGGGTAGGGGCGTTCTGTATGCCCTTGAATTAAAGATTCTCACTCTTTCGCCGTCCTCGGGCCCCCCCAGGGCCCTCCACGGGCATCGGGGCCATCAAGATTTGACCTGCGATGGGGGACTGGTCCTGGAGAGGAACAACTCCAAGGGCCGGGGATGCGTCTCCCCCATGAGAGGGCACCTGCCTTTCATTCGACCAAGAGATCGGCCACAGAATTGACCCCCCGGAAAACTGAACCTACGACGGACAAAAAAAAACGTAACATTTTCGTAGATCTACGAGCCATGCCACGCATTTGTCGTAGACCAGACGAACAAACATCAAATTTGGGGTACATCAATTCTGCAGTCGGTCTCCTAGACCTCGGTTCCACATAGTAACCCCCTTGGGAAAAGAAAGCTCGGGACCCAAGCGGGAGAATAAACGTTTTCCCGGGAAGCTCAGCATAATGGTAAAGATGGTTACGATGGTGATGCTCAAGATGGTCCTGAACGCTTAGAAGAACAATTGAACATCCATAGGGGTCCGTCGGGAGTCCATAGGAACCCGATGGACTTCCACAGGGTTCCTTAGGATACCCATCCGATTCCGTAGGAAATCCATAGGATGCCTCACGAAAACAATCGAAATCCGATGGGAATCCATGAGGTTCCTGCGGACACCAATCGACATCTTCAGGACATCCATCGCATTCTTGAGAAATTCCGTCGGGTTCCTTTGAATCCCGATCGGGCTCCTTGAAGAATCTATGTGGTTCCCTAGGGAACCAAAAATGATGGCATCCATAAAACTCCTTTGGAAATCAAAAAAAGCCCCGAAGGAATTCCATCATAATCCGATGGGGATCCGTAGCACTCATTACGGATTTCCTTCGGACTCCGATGGGTTGCCTAAGGACTTCTATGGCTGCCCAAAGAGGTCCGCAAGCTTGTCTACTGATCCCTATAGATTCCCTAAGGAATCTGGGTGATTTCCTTAGGAATCGTATGGGTTGCCAAAGGACTCGAACGGATGTCCTAAGGAATCCGATGGATGTCCAAACAGATGGCTGTAGACTTCCAAAAAAAGGAACACCTGGATTTCCTGAGGGATGCTATGGGTTGCATCAAGAATCCGATGGATTTCCTCCCGCATCATATAGATTGACTGAGGGCTCCTACGGAGTTCCTAGGGATTATAATTGACGCTCGAAGGAGTCCGATGGATTTTCCAAGGTACCCGATGGATGTCCTAAGAGACCCAATGGATTTCTCTACGAATTCTGAAGATTTCCGAACGAGTACGATATATTCCCCAATGCATCTTATAGATTTCGTCTGGAATCATATGGAAATTCTAAGGAACCTTATGGGTTGCCTAAGGCATCCAACTGTTTTCTTCAGGGTCCCACTGGGTGTGTGAAGGAATCCTATGGATGTCTAAAAGAATCCAATGGATTTTCTACGGGATCCAAGAGATGTCTTTCGGAATCCAATGAATGTCCCTAGGAATCCTATGGATTTCCGAAAAGGCTTCTATGGCTGTCGTAAGGAATGCCATTGGTGTCTTAAGGATACCAATTGATTTCCAAACGAATCCTATGGATGTCGCCAAGAGCCCTATAGGTTCCCAAAGGAGTCCTATCTATGGATATCTCCAGGGATCTGGCACATGTCAAAGGAACCTATGAATTGTCTTCGAGAGCTTAAGGATTTCCTAAGGTCTCCTCTGCTTTTCTGAATGAATCAGATGTACTTTTTAGGAGCCAGATGAGTTCCGAAGGAATCGTCTGGATGTCCGGAGGGATCCCATGGATCTCATAAGGAACCCGATGGATTCCCAAACGGATTCCTATAGATTCCTTCAAGGATGCTATGGCTTTCCGATGGATGTCCTAAGGACTCCTATGGATGTCCTAAGGACCCCCTATGGATTTCCTAAAGAACCATATGAATTTCCGGAGGACTCCTATAGATTCCTTCCAGAATCCGATTGGTTTCCGAAGGCAATCTCTGCAATTCCTTAAGAAATCCATACGATCCCGCAGGACATGCGCAGCACTCCTAATGAATTCCATAACGGGTGCCTAAAGACCCCGTAGGGCACTCATAAGCTTCCTTAGGGCAAAAATAGAATTCCTCCGGAAATCCATAGGAATCCTTAGGACATCCATGGGATTCCCGAAGGCATCCACAAGACCCCCGAAGAAATCAATCGGAATCCTGATGACTCCTTGCAACTCACCATAAGAAGAAGCAACTTCGATTTGCATTTTTTCCTGCGATAATCAAATTCGGCCTTGCCGCCTGTCTTCCCTGACCAAACCTGCATTGGCCCGGGAGAGTCAACTCTCAAATGGGAAGGGGGGTATGATGACTATCCACAGGTCGGGGTTATTTGATTCATGCCGATGTGCACATGCACCGATCTTGGCCGGGCCCACCTTGCGCCGAGGATCGGTTAAACTACGCCCTCCTGGCCCGGCAAGGAGGGCGTGCACACCGATCCCCAGCGCAGGATCGGCGTCCAGGACCAGTGTAGGCGTATAGCTGGCGCCGCCGGGGAGGAAGAGGAGGAGGGGACCAGTGTAACCCACGAGTCATCAACGATGTTGAGATAACCCCCCCTTCCAAGCTCCCTCTTCATAGGCCCCTACATGGATTCATTTCCACTAAGGGAAATGCTCAGAAGGGAGGCAACCGTTTGAAGATCCTGAAGGGTGCCAAAACATTAGCCTAGGAACTCCAGCGCCACAAATCAACCTCAGTGTTGCGTCTCGATGACCCTGATTCAGGTGCCCGAGCACCATGCCTGGGACTTCAGCACCGCGAATCATCGTGACTGCTGCGCCCTGACAACCCTGAGTCCCTCCAAACCATGATATTTGGTGCGAAAGAAAAGCAGGGACACTTGTGAAAACCAGGGGCACTCGTGAAACGAGTGTGCGTGGCGATGAAGCGAGAACCACCTTTGAAAAGGAGCCACCCTCATTCTGTGAAGCTCTTAGATGTTTGAAACGACTGTGCGCGGCGCTACCCAGTTTGGGCAAGAGGAGGCCGGAGAATCGCCAGTGCTCACGTCGGCCTCCATACATGAGCTGCAGCCTAAAGGTGTCCCCCTCCCTCTCTCCCCCAGGAGTGGGCGAGGGGGGGAGCGGGACCACTTGCAGCGGTACGCCATTCACGTCTGCCCCATTGACCATCCCCAGGCGTCCGGCACTGCGCTTCTCAACGCGGCATCCGTCCCGCCTGGTCTTCCTGACAGCCCCAGAGCCCGAAAACGGCCACCTGAGACTGACCACCTGTCTGGCCCAAGAACCAGAAATTCATGTTTGGCCACGCCTTGGGGGGCAGAGCCCGCTGCAGAACACCCGACCCGCGCGACCATGAAGCCGTCCGCGAAGAAGACGATGACCACGGTCCGTCTCCCATCGGCATCTCCTCCCTTGCCTCTGCCTCGGCGTGGGAGCATCGTTCAACCGATCCCCATCCCCACTCGCGTGGCCTGGGCCCCACGGGCCGACCTGCCCCCCCAGTTGGGGATAGAAGGCTGCTCCCGTCGGGTTTCGAAGGGTGTATCCCCAACTGGGGTGTAGGAGGAGGAGGAGGAGGAGGAGGAGGAGGAGGAGGAGGAGGAGGAGGAGGGGGAGGAAGAGGAGGGGGGGAAGGAGGAGGAGGAGGAGGCGGAGCAGAGATGGTGGGGCCCGGGATGGGGATGGGGATCGGTTACACGATGCCGAGCGCGGCGGGCGACGGCGCAGGGGTGGCGGGGGAGGGGCCGAGCGCCCGAGGAGCAGGGGGAGCCGCGCAGGTCCGAGGTGCGTCGGCAGCGCATGGACACCCGCGTGGCGCTCGGGCCCGTGCCCACGCCTCCAGCACTGGAGGAGGAGGAGGAGGAGGAGGAGGAGGAGGAGGAGGAGGAGGAGGAGAAGGAGGCTTCAAGCCCATCCGCGTTTCTGTTGCACCACGGCATGCGCTGAGTCTCAAGGCGAAGGTTACCCTTTCGGAAGCCCTCAGCTCATCTGTGTTGTTTTTTGGGGGGCCCACATGGACCAAGCTGACTGCCGCGCAGGCACAGCAGGTGCACACTGCTCACCTCGCGGTATATCGGACAGCACTGTGTCTCCTCCTTACCAATAATCCTGACGTGCTTGTCTCGAGCTGGCATGTGTACCACCAAGTCGCCAGGCTACCGACCCAAGTTGTCCTGAGGGTTGCTCGCCTTCGGTTCCTGGTCAGGGTTTTGCTCAGGGCCCCTCCCGCTGTCAGGATTCTGGCAGACCTCACTTGGGACGACCCCCTGGGCTGGGTTGTGCTCTTGCGCGAAGATTTCCGTTGGCTGTGGCTTCACGCGGGGAACGAAGGCATTCCAGAGGCCGAAGATGCCCACGAGTGGGTCCAGTTTGCCCGAACCCAATCAAAGGGGTTTCTCACGTGCGTCTCTGCTGCAGTTGCCCATGCCAGGCCGTACTATCAGGACCAAGCCCATCTTGAGATTTGGCGACGAGAGCTCCTAACGATTGCTGCTGGCACCCCGCTGGGCACTCCTCTTGCGCCCCCTGGCCCCCAGTTTGTTTGCTATCAGTGTGGCTTTGTGGCGGGGTCTGCCCAGCAGCTGAGTTCCCATGTCGGCAGACAACACAAGACTAATGATGCCCCGTCTTCCTTGGCCACCGGGAGCTGCTGTCTGATATGCCTTCGAGATTTTGGGCAAATCTGTAGGCTTGTGAAACATCTAGGCAACTCGCCTGCTTGCAGGCGGACGTGGCGTGCTACGACGTATCGTCCGACTCCCGACGAGCTGGCTGCGGCGAAACAGGAAGCTCGCCAAGAGGCGGCCGCGAAGCGCGCCCAAGGCAGGCCCGACCAGTATGCCAGCGTTGCCTGGCGACAGTGTTATGGACCCCCGATTGCCATCAAGGTACCTTTCTCACGCAAAGCTGCGAAGGAAGCGCGAGTTCTCCAGCCTCCTTTGGCCCCTCCTCCCGACCCCCCTGCTGCCCAGGTTTGGGACCCCATCAGGCTCCCTGTGAGGCCCACCATGTTCGTGCTCCATCTTTTCTCGGGGCACCGGAGGCCTGGGGACCTCCAGCATCACATGGAAGCCCTCTTGGAGCAATTCCCGACACGGCTTTATGTTTTTAGCGTTGACGTCGTTGATCACCCCACGTTCGGTGACCTCACATCCCCCCAGGCCATTCAGCTGTGGCTGGAAATGCTGCGGTCTGGCCGCATTGCGGCCGTACTCATGGGCCCCCCGTGTGAATCGTGGTCCGTCGCCAGGCACAGGTCTGCTCCCAATGCCAGGCGCCCCCCGAGGCTCCTCCGCTCGGATCAGCACCTCTGGGGGTTGGGACACATCTCCAGCAGGGAAAGCTTACAGGTGGAACTTGCGAACAAGCTTCTTCGCACGTCTGTCACCTTTTTGTATGAAGCGTGGCTCCACGGCGTCCCCGCAATAATGGAGCACCCAGCTCATAGCTCGCACGTGCCAGGGTGCCTCAGCGTGTGGCTCCTCCCCGAAGTCAGGGCACTTGTGGCTCGTCAAAGCGTTTCGAAGCATCTCATCCACCAGTGCCGTTTTGACGCGAGGGTTTTGAAGCCCACGGTCTTGTTGTGCGTGCACGTGCGAGCCATGGACACCCGTCTCCAAGCCATGCCTGGAGGCCCCCTGTGTAACCATGGTAGACCTCATCCAGCCCTTGGCGGGCTCACTTGGGACAATGTTTGGGGAACCGCTGCGGCTGAAGCCTACCCGTCTGGTCTCTGCATGGCCTTGGCGGCCACTTTGTTGCAGGAAGCCCGCGAGCGTTGGCCCGCTGTGTGTATCGACGTTACCCAACCCCATGCCCCCCCTGGTGCTGTCTTCGCGCACCACGCGCTTGGCCCCATGCGGTGAACCCTCACCCGTGAGGCCGCGCTGCGTGAGAAAGTGGAGTTGGGTGCTTCAGGCGACGACTGGAGCCTGCCCCAGGGGTTACGTTGTTACTACACACCGGGTGACCCATATCACCACAACGAGGCTGCTATGGATTGCATGCTTCATACGATTGGGGGTACACGGTGACGACCTACGTTGTGCGACCCAGTGCCGCGTGAGGACCGTCAAACCTTACCCATCCTCTCTCGGGACTGCTGCTCAGGCTGCACAGGTGCTAGAGAAGGGCCTGGGGGTGAAGGTGTCTGCTGCCAAGGCAGCCGAGAGTGTCCGTTCACTTAAAAAACAAGTAGTCCCCAGGTGTCGGTTGCTGTGCTCCCGACGCGACATTGTCAGTACCATCACCGCTGTCTGAATGAAGGCTCGTCTGTTCCACCCCCATTTTCCTGGCCTGCTATCCCTTTTGTTGCACCTTAGGTAGTAGTTCAGGCGTGTGCGCGGCCCCGTGCCGCATGCGCCCTTGAGGCGCGGCTGCAGCTTGCTCTCTCTTGTCCTGCTGCTGCCTCTTTTCTTACATCCCCATCCCGCCCATTCTCTCATCCTGATTCTGTGGAGGCATCGACACCCTTGCCTGAGGAACGAACGAACGAACGAGAAGGAGGAGGAGGAGGAGGTGGAGGAGAAGGAGGAGATGGTGGAGGAGGAGGAGGAGGAGGAGGAGGAGGAGGCGGGAGAGCAGATGAGGATGACGGAGGAGCGCTCGGGCTACCGAGCTCTATGTGCATGCGCGGGTCCTTGTCTCGATTGGGGTGCCGGGGGAACTGCCGCGGTCGGAGGTGGCAGGTTCGACCGACGCCTCCCGAGGCCTCCAGGGGTATCCAGGGACCTCCAGCCACATCTGGAAGGCGGCGGGAGGTGGCACGGCAGCCGACGGACAAACACGACAGGAGGGGAGGCAAAGGAGAGCTGCGGGGCAAGGAAACGAAAGGACAAGAGGGGAACAGAGGGGGAATAGTTCGATAAAAGGAAAGATGGGGAGAGGGCGGAGGAGGACAGCATACGAAGGGAAAGGGGAGGAGGAAAGAGAGGGGGAGGAGGAGGGAATATGGATGAGGACTCGGAGGGATGTGCTCATGTGGGGAGGGCTGGATGCAGACGGAGAGAGCGACATGGCGGGAGAGGGAATTCTAGGATAGGGACAGAAGGAATGCACGGATGGGAGGGACGGGGCGGCGAGTAAGATTGCCTGCCCCAGCCCGCAAGGCACTGCTCATGAAAGCATATATCCGATGTAGGGGGCATGAGCATGATGGCATGAAAACGCTGTGACGCCCCAAAGTACGCCATTGCAACACGCAGCGCCGCAAGGACGATCACCACGGCAACACAAATCACGTCCGCACAGAAACAACAAGAAGCCGTTAGGAGCAGCATGTTGGACGCCCGAGTTATCCGGGGTAACTCGGGTCCGGGGTAACTCGGGTTTGGGTTCCCGAAAAACGAACCCGAGTTAGCCCTGACCCGAGTTACCCCTGATGATTCGGGGCTCTGGACGCCTGAAATATCCGGGGTAACTCGGGTCCGGGACAACTCGGGTTCGGATTCCCGAAAAACGAACCCGAGTTAGCCCTGACCCGAGTTACCCCTGATGATTCGGGGCTCTGGACGCCCGAAATATCCGGGGTAACTCGGGTCCGGGATAACTCGGGTTCAGATTCCCGAAAAACAAACCCGAGTTAACCCTGACCCGAGTTACCCCGGATGATTCGGGGCTCTGAGCATACGTGAAACGAACGAGTGCGCAGGAGCTGCTGGGTGGGCGTCGGGAGGGCGGCCTTTCGCATCCTCCCCGCCGGAGTCGCCGCTGCCAGAGCCCTGCCCTCCGACCCCGCTTGGAGGAAACGGACGATGAGCAGGGGAGTCAGGAGGCGTAGGAAGGCACCAACTATACACCAACACCGCTCCTGGCCAGGATCACCCTGGGCCCAGGATCGGTGTATACGCCCTCCTGCCTTGCGCAAGAAGGCATATACACCGATCCTGGGCCCAGGGTGATCCTGGGCCAGGATCGGTGTTGGTGTATAGTTGGTGCCCTCCGGAGGCGAGGACGGCGAGAGAGCAGCTCTTCCCCCCCGCGTCAGCCGAGCGCGCATGCGCGCCCGCTGCATCAAGACCCGTCACCGTGCCTTCCACACACAGTGCAGTGCCCCCCCCCCCACAGACAAGCGCGTTCCACTGCTCGCAAAAGCAACTGCTCGTAAATGGCCTGGATCCGCCGCGGGAGATCTACGATGAATTACATCGAGGCAAACATGTTTTTTTGCCGGACGTTTGCAGGTCGGCACTCTGCGAGTAGTGGAACGCGCTCGGTGACCCCAGGATCATAGAGTTGCATGTGTGTGTGTGTGTGTTGTGTCGGAGGGGTTTGAACAATGCTTCAGGGCCCCGACCACGGGTTTGCAAGAATTCTCCGGCGCGCCCCTGTAGCCGTGCGGGAGCTAAGCCCACTCGAAACGACCCCAGGCCCACAAAAGCACGGGAGGCAGCAGGTTTCAATAGGCCGGGAGGCACCCCAGGAGGCCCCCCAATAGCCTCAAAGAGAAACGCCGATACCCTCCAGGAGAGGTCACATACACCCCCCAACTGCCACCAGGCATACAGGACTGAACACTTTCGCTTGTTCGGCTTCTCGGCTCAACATGGCTTTAAGATGCCTTCAAAAAGCTTCAAGACTGGCCACGAGGGCCCTAACATCAACTCAAACTGCCCCAAGACAAAGGCCTCTCAGAGACATTGAGGATGACCCTCAAGATGCACCCGCGCCCAAGAGGCCTCCACCAGCCCTTTGGTCCACGAGACAGAGACGCTGGCCCTATGGGCCGCATGCCTCTAAATAGTGTCAAGCGGGGCCGACCGCGTAGATGTGGTCAGCCGTTTCATGGAGCCTGGCTCCTGCGAGGCGTCGCGTCCATGATGCATGCGCCCAATTGCTCCTGCGCTCTCCCATCAGACATGCAAAGCCTCTCGTCCCCTCCACATCCCTTGTACGTCCTTATCCACCTAAGCTGGCTCGTCCTTCTCCTCCTCCCCCTCCTCCTGCTCCTACTCCTCCTCCTCGACATTCGGTGCGCCGACTCATCCACCTAAGCTGGCTCTCCTCCTCCTCCTCCTGGACGTTCTCCTCCTCCTCCTCCTCGACCTCCTCTTCCTCTTCCTCCTCCTCCTCGTTATGCGGGTGCGCCGGCGAATGCAGCACAGCGAGGCCCGAGGCACGTAGTGCGGACGAGGGGGCTGGGCCAGGAGACCTGTTGCAAAAGAGAGGAGGGGAGCATAGGTAAAGGGGCCCTGGGACACGCGAATAAATATACACAAATCTCAGGAATTCCAATATTTTCCCATACTTCCTGTGTTTTCGTCTTCCCCCCCACTTCCCATATTTTCCTGGGAGTCGACGATGAATTCTGTCTGTGTGTTTCTGCCCCCCTGAATAAGACCAGCGAGATTTCATGGCCCCAGGCGAGGAGATCTCCACACGCTCCTGGTCCTGACCTCTGGGGGGGGGCAGAAGGGTACCGATACCGCCACTCCCCGACCTCTTCAGGGGTGCGTTCTGACCCAAATTTCCTAGAGAATCCAACCATGGCGGCAACGGGAAGGGCAGCGGTACCGGTATCCCTGCCTCGTCTAAACCTCTTCTCGCGCGTGGCAGAGGGCGCCGCCAGTCCCTGCCGAAGCCCGCTGCTGTCGCTGCCAAGAGCCTCACGCACCTGGTGTGGGCAGACAAGAAATACCAGTACCGCTGCTCCCTCGACCTCTCCCCGGGTGTGTTCTGTTAAGTTTCTCGGGGGGAAGAACAACTGCATAAACGTAGACTTTTGGCGCTCCGCGCGTGTTTCTTGGATCTGCGCTGGCCCCCCTCCCTGGCGCGCGGAGCGTGCCAGTGGCAGCGTCGGAGGCGGCGCCGAGGGCGCCGCCAAGGGCCCCCACTACAGATCCAAGAAATCCGAACGGAGCTCCGAAGGCTGATGTGTATGCCGCTTTTCTTCATCAAATCCTCCCTGCCATCCTCGCTTCTCCACGTCCTGGAGGATCAGGAGCGAGAACAAAAACGAGCTCCCCCACTGCGGGCAACAAAGTCGCGATCGTGGTGGTGTGACCTCCTGCGGAGAAAGAGCACGTCCGTGGCTGGCGAAAGAAAGAGGGGTGCGCACAGAGGGGTGCGGACTGGTGCAGAAGCTGGCGGAAGAGGGAGGCCAACAGTGGAGAGAGGAGCAAGAGGATTTTTGTTACAGTGCACCGCTACCGCATAGGCTCCAAGGGCAGAAAACCTGCCAGGGACTGGCCGCTAGGGCAGGACATTCATGCATCAGCCCAAGATGCGGCGGTCTTCGCCGGAGGAAGGCCCTTACAAATCCTCTGCGAAACTTCCATCTGCGCCCTGGTTGCAGCATGCGGTCCGTGCCTGACGGCAGGACACGGACCCATCAAGAAAGCACCAGGGGACCTGTTGTCCCAAGACACGCACCCGACACGCAAAAAATATGACTCGCCACAACGCGTGCGTGGGGCGCACAGGCTTGCCAGAAATCCAACGGGAAGCTCGAATTGGCTCGGGGTCCAAGCGAAGGGGCCGCCACAGGGACTCGCCTTGCGGCGGAATTTGCCTGCCTCGACGGGCCCATTTTCTCGCAGACCCTCCCCCTCCCCGTCCTCAGGCACACGCTCACGCACACACAGCCCCTGCCCTCCCTCCAAGTTGGCGAGGCAAATGGAGGCAAGGCTAGCGCGGAGAGAGGGGGCGGTGTCCTTGACCTGTCCCTGGCAAAGTGAACAAGACCACACACCTTCACACAGCGACCAGTGGTGCGAGCTGGACCGAACATCTGAGTCGATCCACCTGCGGCGTCTAAGCACCAAGTCGATGGGCTGCTTGTTCAAACGTCGGTCTGGCTCCACCCGCAGAACGGCACACTCAAGGATGATACACGCATTGCGCTTCAGAATTGCACAAGCTGGCTGAACTGAATGATTATGATCGCGAACAACATCCTCTGGAACCTGGCACTCGTCCACTCGAGCATCGTCCAAATAATTTGCGAGCGCATTCAATATTACATGGTCCCAATTTACTGACTCACTGAAACGTGCACATTGCAGGAAGTCTTCAAACAAGTGAGAAGGAACACGAGAGATGCGAATGGAGGCAGGTCGAGAGTCGAGCAGCTCCCAGAACTCCCACCATATGCCACAATTCGCCAGCTTGGCAGAATGGGCCTTGCCTGAAATGAAGGCCGTCACGAAGTTATGATGCTCAGTGACCACGTGCTGATTTTGAGAAGGGCCGACAGGCCTCAAACACTCAACAATGGCCGCAAGCTCTGCACGTGGAGCAATCTGCCTCTTAGAATCCCAAACTCCCGTGACAGCACAATCCCAATCAAAACCATACCCTGGGACTATCCTGACGAGTGAGAAGACAACACGCCTGAGCACATGCAGCAAGGGACCTCCCGACCCATCGGCGCCGTAATATCCCCCGGGCAGAGATCCAGGCGCGAGGGGCCCAGGCACGCGGACGCCACGGAGCAACCTCGAATCAAGGAGGGGCAGCAACCGAAACCAACTGAGAGGAATAAGCCCCAGGACCCAGAAGCATGGGAAGTCTGGCACTTCCTGGAGCGCCGCATGGCGCAAGTGCTAAGAATCGGCAATGTCTGGACTTGTACAACTATCGTTGCACATGCAAGACCAGAAACGATGAGATGCAGAGAGGGTCCGGGGCCAACTGCGCAGCAGGCCGCCCTTCCTCCGTCCCGTAGCCGCCGGCAGCGATCAATCTGACCATGGAGCTCACATCTCGATGGCCTTCCTTGTCAAGAGAGGCGACGAGCTCCCAGACGTGGAAAAACGAAACAGGGCCCTGGATACCCTTGCCGTCGAGATGTTCTGCTGCCCGGTTCCACTGCAGGTCGTCGATCGACTCGTCAAGGGCTTCAAAAAAGTGGTCCCAAGGGTCCTCGACCGCCCGCTTTCATCCCCCAGGAGTCGAAAGAAGGGGAGACCAAGGCGAAAGGAGAGGGGCAAGCCCACCCAATGGCATGCAGAGATTCCTTTAAGGCAGCCATCGGGCCTCGGACCCAAGCCCAGCCTTGACAAGCCTTCTCGAGCGAGGCATCCCAGAATCGAGCCAGACGCTCAAGAAGCTTCCGATTGCCAGCAATGCGTGGGAACCGGGACTTAACAGTATTGCGATCATGCAGTTGTGCTGGGTCTTGCCCCAGACCAAAGGTGAGCCGAATAGCTGACGTAGCACAGACACCCTTCTGCGGAGTCTTGCCAGCCGCCCGGGCCAGGCTTCCGAGCCCTCGCGAGATTGAGGGGGAAACCCCCTGGAGCTCAGGGGCCCACATGACCTTGGCAAAAGCGTTCGGACAAAAAACAGCTTGAAGGCGCTACGATTTGGCATGGAAAACAGGAAACTCGCCATCGCTCGGACGTCCATTCCCTGTGTTTTTTTTCCGTTTCGTGCGTGGCTTTTTCGCCAAATGATCAAGGATGCTCCTCGATGGTCCTCGCCGAAGAAAAAATACACACGTCCGAGCGATGCCAAGCCAAAGGGACCGTGAAGGCACACCCCTCGGCGAGTGCAGCAGCAGAAAGCTCTGAGCGAAGCTCTGGCGACGAAGGGACGCAGATAGACATACTAGTACTATATGTTTTCCTTGGAGGCGCGCGTCCGACCCGACCATGTAATAGACCCATCTTGCAGTATATCCTTTCCCGAGCGGTGTGGCCAGAAAGCGCCCGCCGCGACACGCATACTATAGGATTTCTGGGTGCGCGCGTCGCGCGTCGCCCCTGAGGGGGCGACGCACATCTAGTATAAGCATGTTGGGGTGACGCCGAGACGACGCCAACAGGTGAGACTTATCCACGGCCAGCTGACAACGGCGACGTTTCAAGCTGGCCAGGAGGGCTCGAAGCAAGGTGGGGAACGCTGCCGACATACTGGCATGCGTGCCGAGGAGCCTGGCAGAAACATCGTCCACCCACTCACGAAGGCGGAGGCCTGGTGCAGAGCCGTGCGCACACGCAAGCGAAGTAGCCTGGCAGCACCAAGCGAGCATGCCCCCATGTGGTAAAATCTGGGGTGCACCGCACCAACCAAGGAAATGTGACGGACGCGTAAATACATGTCGATAGCTAGGACAAGGAGGCGGAGAGGATAGTCGAGAGCAACTGCTGCCTCAAGCAAATCCTCTAAACAAACCTGATCGTAGTACTTCCTCTTATTCAGCAACAGTCCGCCTACCTGAAAACCTGAATTGAGGGCAAGCTCAGTTTCAAGCTCGTCTACCCAAACTGCGAAATCCGCGGATCCTCCTACCGTGGCGTCCCAGGACCCATGGGCTCCACGGTCCAAGTGGGTGACAAGGGGTTTCCTAATGCGGAGGTGGAGTGAGTAGACGAAGCCGCGGAGAGCGATAGGTCTCTTACCCCTGTCAGGCTTAGGAATCGAGGCAATGCGGGCAAACAACTGCTGGAAAGGGATTGTACTCTGCTCCTCAATGCTATGCAAATATCAATTACATGTTGCTTGGCTTCCAGGCTGGGTTCCTTGACCATGCGGGGCTCCAGGTGATCTAAACATTGCCCCCTGACGTCTGGCATCGAAGCAAGGGCTCTGTCCAGCATGTGCACACCCACTGGCGGCAAACGCGGAGACACCCGGGCACCCTTACGCAGGTCAACTAACGCCGCTCTAGCGCCCTCAAGGCTGTGCTGCTGCCAGATGGCCGACCACGCGGCGGCTTCGAATTCCAGCATCTAGTCTAGAGCAGCACACGGTGCGTCGACGCCAATTTTGTCAGGAGGGACAGGGTCTACTGGCGTGCGGAGCAGCTGGTGGGCCGGGCCGAGAAGGAGGATGGAGGGGGATGAAAAGAAGGAGGAGGAGGAGGAGGAGGAGGAGGAGGAGGAGGAGGAGTGAGGGAAGTGAGGGGAGTGAGGATGGGGGGGGGGGGGCCGGAGCTCAGGAACGAGGGCTCAGGGGGCAAGCGCGAGCCTCTTGAGAGGCCACGCGAGGGCGCACCGCCCTCGGGGCCTTGAGGCTTCCCATGATGTCGTCGACGGCGGAGCTGCTGGAGGCGCTGGCAGGGCCGCCACCTGCCGGGGCATCGTGTGCGCCCCGCCTCCCTCCCCAAGCCTCCTCCTCCTCCTCCTCCTCCTCCTCCTCCTCCTCCTCCTCCTCCCTCCCTCCAACGGCTCCTCCTTCTGCTCCTCCTCCTCCATCACCTGCTCGTCCCATCGCACAGTACCTCCTTCCCCCTCCCTCCTGTTCCTCCTCGTCCTCCCCTCTCCTCGTCTTCTCGTCCCTCTCGCCTTCCTCCTCCCTCGTGCCGCTCCTCCTCCCGGGCAGGAGCCCCGGTGTCCTCTCTGCAGGCCCGTCCTCCTCCCTGCATGTCTGCAGCTGGGGCGCCGGGGCCAGGGAACACGAGTGAAAACAAAAACACTGAGTCTGAATATTCCTCCTCCTCCTCCTCCTCCCCCTCCTCCTCCTCCTCCTCCTCCTCCTCCTCCTCCTCCTCCTCCTCCTCCTCCTCGATCCACGCTTCAGCGTGCCAAAGTCTTCTCACCGCTGTCGCAGCGAGGCGAGATGCCTGCGCGGCCTCTCCTCAGGAGTGGGCCTGGAACGGGAGAGAGCACGCACGACTTCCACGGTGGGGCGCACCACGGGGCCTGCTGGGCACCCACTGAGATGCTTCCCGGGATCCCGCTCCACCCCTCCTCGGCAGATCGCAGTTCGGGGTCCAGCCCCAGCTCGGCGTGACTGCCCTGATGGCGGCGCTGCCCGGTGTCTTCCATTGGGTTGTGCGTGGATGTGCGCGCAGCGTGCTCCTCCGTCATCCGTCCCCCCGTCGTTCTTGCCGTGGCTCAGGGCGACCAAACCTGCTCTCGGACCGAGCGCTGGCTCGAGCCTGTTCTGGAGAAATCTGTGGCTCAAGCCCCACTTCGGCATGACTGCCGTGGCAGCTGAGGCCGCCTCAAGAGAGAAACGGAGGGGGAGAGAGAGAGAGAGAGAGAGAGAGAGAAAAAGGAAGAGAGAGAGAGAGAGAGAGCGAGAGATGAGGGGAGAGAGAGAGAGAGACAGGAGGGGGGAGGAAGGGAGAGAGAGAGAGAGAAAGAGAGAAACAAAACAAGAGGGAGAGAGAGAGAGAGAGAAAGAAAGAGAGAGAGAGAGAGAGAGGGAAAGAGAGAGCGTAACAAACAAACGACTCCTCCTCTCTGGAGGGGGGCGTTGGGGGGGACAACAATTAAGGGGGGAGACATCCAGCTGGCATCGGCAACACCTCGACGATGCTTCCCGGCAGGGCTGGCTATCGGGCCCACCTCGCCGACAACCTGGGCGATTGGAGGTCGATGCATCCAACCCTGAGCCTATCCCCCGTGCGCGCTCCCTCTGGAATCTCCCCCGAGGATCCTCGCCGTATGGCTTTCTAGAGCGCAAACAAGCCTACCTCGCTTTAAACCACCCTCGCTTCCAAGAGATACCAAGCGACGACAAAGTACGGCCTGCGCTGGTCAGGCCGCTTGACGAGGAGGCGCGTGGTATGACTCGGTTTTGCCTGGAAGCGAAAGCGGGGTAGGAAATTCACCCCCTGAGTTTCGGTCCATCTCGGGCCTTCGGCTAGCCTTATGTCGGGCCTGTCCCCTACAGGGGGATTTTCGACGAAAAATACAACATACCCCAAAAATACCCCAAGAAGGTCAACAAATACTCGAAAAATAGTCCCTGGACTATTTTTGGACTATGTTTTGACTATTTTTGGTGTGTTTATATGTTTCGTCGAAAATCCCCCTGTAGGGGGACAGGCCCGACTTAAGGCCAGCCTTCGGGACGCTCGGGGCACCCCTGGGAGCGCTCTCGGCGAGGCGCGGCCGCTGGAGCACATCCCGAGGCATGAGAAGGCCGCCGAGAACCGCCGAGGGCGTCCGAAACGCTGGAGCCTCTGTGGCCCGATCGAAGAGCTCAGCCCCCCCTGAGCCCATCCCTTGAGCAGGGACCAGCCGTCCCGGCACTCCTATAGTCCTACCACGAAATGTTCTTTGAACCCGACAAGTGTTCTAAGCACAACAATTATGCCGGCAAAGCAACCTTGCAGCGATGTGTATAAGCATATCTGGAAGCATTCCCCTTAAGATTCAGGTGAGAATCCAGTTGTAGAATTCTGCAGTTCTCGCAGTCGCAGTCGCATTCGCAATGACAGTCGCAGTGGCAACGGCCTTAGGATCCAATGGAATCCTAAGGATTCCTAGGGATTCCTAAGGCATCCTTAGGCATCCTTAGGAATCCATAGAAATCCTTCGGAAACCTTAGGAATCCTGATTCCTATGGATTCCTAGGGATTCCTAAGGATTCCTAGGGAATCCTCAGGATTCCTAAGGATTCCTGAGGATGCTTAACTATGCCTACGGATTCCTAAGGATGCCTACGGATTCCTAAGGATTCCTGGGGATTCCTAAGGATTCCTATGGATTCCTACGGATGCCTCAGCCTGCCTCACTTTCAGCCTCAGCCTCAGCTTGCCTCGGCTTGCCTCAGCCTCAGCCTCAACCTGCCTCGGCCTCAGCCTCAGCCAGCCTCAGCCTCAGCCTCAGCCTACCTCGGCCCTGCCTCGGCCTCAGACTGCGTCAGCCACAGCCTCAGCCTGCCTCAGCCTCAACCTGCCGCACCCTCAGCCTGCCTCAGCCTCAGCCTGCCTCAGCCTCAGCCTGTCTCAGCCTCAGCCTGCCTCAGCAGCCTGCCTCAGCCTCAGCCTCAGCCTCAGCCTCAGCCTGGCCTCAGCCTCAGCCTGCCTCGGCCTCAGCCTCAGCCGGCCTCAGCCTCAGCCAGCCTCAGCCTCAGCCTCAGCCTCAGGCCCTGCCTCGGCCTCAGACTGCGTCAGCCACAGCCTCAGCCTGCCTCACTCAACCGCACCCTCAGCCTGCCTCAGCCTCAGCCTGCCTCAGCCTCAGCCTCAGCCTCAGTCTGCCTCGGCTTGATCCTCCGCCTCAGCCTCAGCCTGCCTCGGCCTAAGCCTGCCTCGGCCTCCGCCTGCCTCAGCCTCCCCTACTCCCCCCCTCCGTCCCCCCCCCATTCAGCCTCACCTTGTCTCAGCTTCGGCCTGCCTCGGCCTCATCCTCAGCCTCAGCCCCAGTCTCAGCCTCAGCCTGTCTCGGCCTGAGCCTGCCTCGGCCTCAGCCTCAGCCTGCCTCAGCCTCAGCCTGCCTCAGCCTCAGCCTGTCTCAGCCTCAGCCTGCCTCAGCAGCAGCCTCAGCCTCAGCCTGCCTCGGCCTCAGCCTCAGCCTGCCTCGGCCTCAGCCTCAGCCTGCCTCAGCCTCAGCCTCAGCCTGCCTCAGCCTGCCTCAGCCTCAGCCTGCGTCAGCCTCAGCCCTGCCTCAGCCTCAGCCTCAGCCTCCTCTCCTGCCTCAGTTTCAGCCTCAGCCTCAGCCTGCCTCGGCTTGCCTCAGCCTCAGCCCAGCCTGCCGGGCCTCAGCCTCAGCGTCAACCTCTCAGCCTCAGCCTGCATCAGCCTCAGCCTCAGCCTCAGCCTGCTCTTGCCTCAGTCTCAGCCTGCCTCAGCCTCAGCCTGCCTCAGCCTCAGCCTCAGCCTGCCTCGGCCTCAGCCTGCGTCAGCCTCAGTCTCAGCCTGCCTCAGCCTCAGCCTGCCTCAGCCTCAGCCTGCCCCGGCGTGCCTCAGCCTCAGCCTCAGCCTGCCTCGGCCTCAGTCTGCCTCGGCCTCAGCCTGCCTCAGCTCGGGCATTCAAAGTATGGCCTGGGAATGGTGTTCTGGGAACACGAAGAACACGAAGTGGCTTACGGTTGGCTCCGGGCATTCAACATGTGGCCTGGGAATTGTGTTCTGGGAAGACAAAGAACACGAAGTGGCCTACAGTTGGCTCCGGGCATTCAGAATGTGGCCTGGGAATGGTGTTCTGGGAGCACGAAAAACACGAAGTGGCCTACAGTTGGCTCCGGGCATTCAAAATGTGGCCTGGGAGTGGTGTTCTGGGGAGTCCCCGGATCCTCCCCGGCACCCGCCCAGACCCCCCTGGGGAGTCCCGGGAAGTCCCCGGATTCTCCCCGGCATCCGCCCAGACCCCCCTGGGGAGTCAAGATGCTTTCTTTTGAGCCCACACCTATCAGTCTTCGCTGTTAGGTAATGTTATTCGAACATAAACCCGATGTGTTAAAACAAGACAGTCCCATTCAGAAATGTTCTAAGAACATTTCGTGAGAAACACAACAGGTTATGGGAACATTGTTTGGTGGGGCTATAGGCGAGGCGGGATGCTTCGCCACTGCTTGACCCTGAGCCCATTCCCCCCCTTTATTTGACCCTGACTCTCCCCTCGCCCCTCTACCTCCTCGCCCCCCCCAACGGCTGCGGCGATGCGCACAGCGCGCGCCATGCGCTCCACGCAGGCGGCAGGGATGGGGAGGAGGAGAGAGGAGGAAGTAGTAGACGATCCGAGCGGCGGACGAGCGAACGGCACGGCGAAAGGACGGCGGACAAAGCGACTGGAACAGGCAGGCAGAAGAAAAATGGGGGCGGGTGGGGGGTCTGAACAGGTCAGGATCCCGGAAAATAGTTCAGTTAGAAGGGTGAAGCCAAATCCGCTGAACATTTGTCCCCGAACCCATCAGTTTTTCACCCCGGATGCGCTTTTGACGGCCCTGGCGCCCGAAACCAGACCACAGAGGTTGAAAGAGCAAAACCTTGCCCGAGACCAAGTTTCGAACCGAAGCTTCCCACCCTCCCTCCTGGCCGGAGCCCTGCTCCAAGGAGAGGGAGGAGTCCACCTGCTCGCCCTCCCGGCGCGGCCGCCCTGACCCTGACCCTGACCAAACCACCCAAACCCAACCCGAAGCCCGAAAATTTCGGGTTGGGAGTGGTGACGCCCCCCCCCCGACCTCTCCCGTGGTGTTCCCACCAGGAGTTTCAAGCGAATCCAGCGGTGGCGACCAGGGCCTCCCCGGGGGTCCAAAAAGGGGAACACGAAGGAAGGGCAGAAGTATGGGTACACGTCGTTCATTCCTAATCGTGCTCACTTCTAATTGTGCTCGTTTCTCATTGTTCCTGGCCCCCCAGTGGCCAGGAAGAGGCCCAGGACAGAACAGTTCGAAATGAAAAAGGAACTTGGCCCCCCAAAAAATCGGAGAACCTCCGAAGAATCAGAGATGCACAGTGGGCAGACCTCCTCCTCCTCCTCCTCCTCCTCCTCCTCCTCCTCCTCCTCCTCCTCTCCTCCCCCTCCTCCTCCTCCTCGCTCCTCCTCCTCCTCCTCCTCCTCCTCCTCCTCCTCCTCCTCCCCTCCTCCTCCTCCTCCTCCTCCTCCTCCGTGCGACGGGGCGGGGGCGCCGCCGTCGGGGCCTCCGCGGCGGGCCGGTCCTCTCCGTCCCCGCCGGCTCCTCCTCCTCCTCCGCTCCTCCTCCTCCCCTCCCTCCTCCTCCTCCTCCTCCTCCTCCTCCTCCTCCTCCTCCTCCTCCCTCCTCCCTCCTCCTCCTCCTCCCCTCCTCCTCCTCCTCCTCCTCCTCCTCCTCCTCCTCTCCTCCTCCTCCTCCCCCTCCTCTCCTCCTCCTCCTCCCTCCTCCCCTCCTCCCCCCTCCTCCTCCTCCCTCCTCCTCCTCCTCCTCCTCCTCCTCCTCCTCCTCCTCCTCCTCCTCCTCCTCCCCCTCCTCTTCGAGGGGCGATCCGGCCATGGCCGCAGGAGGGCCGAAGTGCCCACGAGCGTCCCAAGTACCGATCCTCGAAGTTCGACGACGACGACGACGGCGGCGACGGCGACGAGGACGAGGACGACGAGGACGACGGCGGCGGCGGCGACGAGGACGAGGACGAGGAGGACGACGAAGACGACGACGAAGCCGCAGACCTGCCAGCAAGGAGCGCCCCAAAGGCTCCCCGAGAGGGTCGTTCGGAACGGCGCACGCAGCGTGCAGAACAACGCAAAGCCCAAGAAGGTTGCGGGGCCGTCGCGCGGGCGGCACAGCCACCCTCGCGAGGCGAGAAGCACGGCGGCCAGCTTATATGCCTAGTTATTGTGTATGTGTGTGTGGAAGTATGTCTGTACGCATGTAGATACGTCATGTGCATATGGATACAGCATCCCCCACAGGGACCACATCTTCAAACATGCAGAACCAAGAGCTTTTGACGAGTACGCTTGCTCATGGGAAACCAGACTATACAGCAGATGACCGAGAATTACACATACATGCATATACATATATATACACATATACATATACATATACATATATATATATATATATGTATATATATATATATATGCACGGCTTGCGTATGTTACTGTGTATATATACACATGAGCGCGGGGCATTCATTATTGACGTCGGCGGTGTTCGCAAGGGCGAATGTTGGGAACACGAGAGGGGCTGGGCCCTTCCCCTGGCCCCAGATCTGGTCGACATCGGCGCGCTCCCCAGGAGCACTGGCCGAAGTATCTTCAATTTGAATTGGGTCGGGAGAAATGTCGGCCCGCGCCCATGTATCGGGGATCCACTGACCTGGGTTAATCCACACCCGGGTCAGTCGGGCCTTGCAAGACCTTGCAAGAACCTGCAGGATCCTGCACCCAAGCACACGGGCTAGTCTCGTGAAACCCGAATGTAGTCCGCCTCCGCGGGCAGGAGACAGTGAAAACAACGGTTCGGGAAGAAAACCCGGCGATGGCGCAGGGGTCCAGATCTCAGGGGGTCCCCGTTGTGGCCAAAGCCACAGCGTCGGAGTTGTGGCCGGACGCAGCCACCCTCAAGTCAGCCACCCCTGTCGCGGCGTGCGAACTGCCAAGCTTTGCCCTCGGCGCCAGAGGGCCGACGGGGGAGGCTTCGGCACGCATTCAGCCCTATGGCCTGTCCTGGCCTGTCCTCTGAAGGCATACGAAGGCGGGGGATAGCAAGCGGACGTTTGGCGAATCGGCTGTACGCGGCTGGGTTTCCCAAGGCCTCCCAGTGCCAGAGCTGGCCACGAATCGAGGAATAGGCTCGTGGGTACGGCATGAGGACCCTGCTGCTGGGGCATTCGGAGGAGTTCCCTGTGGGGCCACGAACCGTGTAAAGAGTGTGCCGCATCGGATGCGGTCACGCCAGGCGGACCCTGCCGATGGAACCTTCGATGGGGCTCCCTTTAGGGCCACGAAAAATGTGAGCGGTGTGCCGCATTGGGTTCGGGTGCGCCACGCTGAACCTGCCGCTGGAACCTTCGATGGAGCTCTCTATGGGGTCACGAAACGTGTGAGGGGAACGCCACATCGGCCGCGGGCGCGCCACGCGGAAACTGCCGATGAGCTGTTCGGAGGAGTTCCCTATTGGACCACGAAGCGTGTGAGGGACTGTGCTAATCGGGTGCGGGTACGCCACGCTGACCCTGCCCCTGGGGCCTTCGGTGAAGGTCCCTGTGGGGCCACGAGACGTGTGAGGGGTGAGCCGCATCCGGCGCAGGTGCGCCATGCGGAGCCTGCCGCTGGAACCTTCGATCAAGTTCCATGTCGGGCCACGCAACCGGGCGAGCGGCGTGCCGAGCTGGGCACGGGTACGACATGCGGGCCCTGCCGCTGGGGCCTTCGGCGTAGCTCCCGTGTGGCACCACGAAACCTGCGGGGCGTGCCGAATCGGGTGCGGGCACGCCATGCGGGCCCGGCCGCTGGGGCCTCCGGTGGAGTTCCCTGTGGGGCCAAGAGCCGCGTGATGGGGTGCCGATTCGGGCGCGGGCACGCCGTGCGGACCTTGCCCTGGGGACACGCAGCGCGTGAGGGCTTGTGCCAAGGCTGCGGGCACGCCGTGCGGATCCTACCGCTGGGGCCTTCGGCGGAGCTCCCTAGAAAGGACAACGAAGCGTGAAGGGTGTGCGATGATGGCGACGAGGACGTGCGGAGGGCCGAGGCACGGATGGGAGGTGGTGGTGTAACGGTGGCATGGCAGCCAATGCGTGCTCACAACTCTGCCAACTTGCGGGAAACCACAGCCAGGAGGAAATTAATGACCTGGGTGCAACACACAAGTTGAAGTCTAACCTTCAGGCCATGCAATGGATGTGAAGGACCAAGGTGCACGGCGATTATGGCGCAATGCTCTGGCAGCTTCGCGATTCCTTTGAATCCGCGGGATGGGAGGAAGTGAGGGGGGGAGGGAGGTGAGTAAGTGAGGGGAGGGGCATTCTCAAAACGACGACCCAGACCAACAAAGTGTTTGGGACAAATTCGTCCATGGCGAAAGACTGCCCTGGGGAAGGGATCGGGGACCCTGGGCCTTCGGACTGAAGCAATCGCATCGTCGGCTGTCGTGGTGGGTGCAGCAGATGTCCGGGGCCTGGAAGCGGGTGGCACCAACACCAACAGAGGGGGTGTGCCTCCACCGAGGGAAGATGATCCGATATGTTCGTGCTAGTGGGAATCTCTCGGGTGCGGTGTCAAGAAGCTCGGGGCGAAGAGGAGGATCAGGGCCCCAGAAGCGGGAAGCTTGTCAAGCCAGGGCTCTGGCACGCCTGAAGGAGCTACGGCCGTGGGCCGAAGCATCAGCTCTTCCCCATCTGTTTGCTGTTCATCCCTGGTGAAAGCCTGGCTTGCAAAGTCCTTGCGTCCAGGGCCCTGAGTCGGCGGCGAGCGAGGGGGGGAAGTGAGAAGGAGACGGCCTTCTCAGAAGGCGGCGGAACTTCTCAGAAACCCTCGCGCCTTCTGAGAAGATTTCTGCGTCTTCGGGAAAGGCGTACAACACTTCTCAGAAGGCTGGGGGACTTCCGAGCCTTCTGAGAAGGCCCGCCCTTTCTCACTCCCCCCCGGGCTCGCCGCCGACTGAGAGGAGCAGGAAGACGCGATACCTGTCTGAAATTACAGAGGGCATGCTGCATGTCGAGTTCACCAGACAGCGTGCGCTGGCCTGATCCACGTGGCGACACTACGACACCAAACACGATGATCAACTCTTTAACGCAACGGCGATCTGAGCAGAACTGGCAGCAAACATAATCCATTGTCCCGCTCCTCCGCTCCACACGATCGGCCTGCGTCCTCGTCCAGATCCTGGAAATATGCAGTAACGGCGGCGTCCATATCCCTCCCGACCAATTCTACTATCACCTGTCTGTCATTGCAACGGACACGTGTCGCTCAAGTCTGCTGCGACGCGTCGGACTTGTACATGACCATGCGTTGAGGATGACAGCAGCACGACCATGCGGCATCGTATCCGTTGAACGGAAAAGCATTGCTCCCACGCTCTCCAAGGATATAATGTATTGGCGTCATCATCGAAGCAGAAGGGTCATGCCCCCCAACACACGGGGAAAGAGGAAGATGAGGAGGGGCTGGTAGGCCCCAAATGGGTTCGGGGCGGCGGAGCTTGGGCCCTGCCCTCCCATGCTCTACTTCCCGAGACTGCACAACAGGGCGAGGCGGGGTGCTGGCCCGAATCCCTCCTGCGTCGACCCCGCCTCCTCTCGAAGCCGTCCCGAAAACAAGCCAAGCTCCCGGGCGCCTCGGCGAGACCCCCGAGGCCCCCACAGGATCCCGCAGCTGCCAGCCATCAGCTCCGAGGCCCCTCGAGGAGGAGGACCACCGGGGCAATGACGGCAAGAGCATGAGGAGGAGTAGGAGGAGGAGGAGGAGGAGGAGGAGGAGGAGCAGGAGGAGGAGGAGAAGAAGACGTCAGAACCGACAGATCTTGGCTAACAGACGCGTCAACAGCCCCGCGGCAGAGAGGAGGCGGTGGAGGGGAAGGCAGAAGTCACAGCCTGTAGCGACCGAGAGTGTCACCCTGGGTGCCCGGGCCGCTCGGGCCATGCGCGCCGTGAGGGCCACGCGCCACGGCACGGGATGCCATCAGCTACCCGTGTTCTGGGGAATCGCCCAGTGCAGTCGTGGTACTCCCCAGCGCCGCAGCCCTGCGGCGACGACGCCACGCCACGAGCAGTCGAGGCGGTCAGGGCGGGAACGTCGGAACTTTCAGTTCCACGGCACCTGCTTGCTGCGAACGGGAGCTGCACACCCGCTGCAGTGCGTCAAGCGTGCAGTTCATGGCTGCCCGAGATCCCGCACCCCGTCGCATCAGGACGCTGCCTCCTCCAGTCCCCGAGACCCTGGGAGCTCAGATGCCAGACCGCACCCTGCCAGGCAGAGCCACACGAAATTCGAACTAAAGTAAGCTGAACCTGCCACCTCAGAAGCTCTCCAACCCTTCGGCGAAGCTGGCTTTTCATCGTAGATCGTCTGGTGGCCCGAGGCCGATGTTCAAGTCGCCAGAGGGCTGGGTAACCACGAGCGCTTAACGGTGCACTGGACGGAGCTGCTTAGACGGTGGGGGTTCTTATGCAGGCAGTGGAAGGGGAAGCCACGCGCAGGCGTCTGCCTCTGCCTCCGTGCTGCCCATGCCCCCCCCCAACCCGCCCCTGCTCACTCCTCTTCTGCCGCCTCCTTCTCCTCCTCCTCCCCCATCCTCCTTCCCCAATCGTCCTCAACTCTTCCTCCACCTCCTCCTCTGGCCTCCCCCCATTTCCCGCTCCGAGCACCCTGCCTCCCCCTCCGGCACCCTCGGTTATTGGAGATGTACCTCGCTGCCGTCTCCTCCGAGGCACCCGTAACGGCCACAAACATCTGGACTATGTTGACGTTGTCCTCCCCGGCCCGACAGAGGCAGAGAGGGGGATGGGCTCAGGGTTAGCTCGGGCGTGTCCCACTACAGGCGGATTTTGGACGAAAAATCACAAATATTCAGAAATAGGCAAAATGAGTTAAACAATCGCCCCCCGACATTATTTTGCCTGTTTTGGGATATTCCTCCTGTAGAGGGACAGGCCCGGCTTAACCCTAGGGGCCATGCTTAGAAGAAAGAACAACTGCACGAACATGAACTGTTGGCGCTCAGGGCGGATTTCTTGGATCTGAGCTGGATCCCCCTCCCTGGCGCGCGGAGCGCGCCACGAAGCCGCGCCCGAGGCGCTGCCGGGTGGCGGCGAGGGGGCCCAGCGCGGATCCAAGAGAGCCGCGCGGAGCGCCGAAAGTCTTTGCTTTTGGTCCGGTGTCTGTTCTTCGACCCCGCGGGGGCGTCTGCAGGCCCCGGGGGCAGTGTCAAGCTCGAGACCCACGGCAGAGCCAAAGATAGGATGCAGTCGGGCCTGTGCCCCATACAGGGGGATTTTGGACGAATAATCAAAAATACCCCTACGAATGCCATAAACATGCTCAAACATTGTCCAAAAAATAGTCCCCTGATTATTCTTTGTTTTGACAATTTTTGAATATCCCTCCTGTTCAGGGACAGCCCCGACTTAAAGATAGGATCCCGAGGGACGGGGGGGGGGGGGAAGGCGCGTCGTGGAGAGCGCCGATGGCGTCCAGGGTCGGTGACGGAGAGCACGAGCTGGGAGGAGCGGAGGGAGCAGCGAGGAGGAAGCTGGCAAGGGACCACCCTTCGGCGGCGAGCGAGGGGGGGAAATGGGAAATGCGAACTTCGAGGTTCGAACTTCGAGTTTTTGGGGTTTCGGGCGTTTTTACCTAACAGCGAAAACTGATAGGTTTCTAGTAGGGTCAAAAGAAAACATCATGACTCCCGAAGGGGGTCTGGGCGGGATCCGGACAGGGTGCCCCGGGACCCCCCGGGAAACCGGGGACTCCTTTTTTAGCCAACAATAACGCACTTCGTGGTCTTCGAGTTCCCAGAACTCCATTCCTGGGCATGATTTAGAATGCCCGGAGCCAACTGTAGGCCACTTCGTGGTCTTCGAGTTCCCAGAATCCCATTCCTGGGCATGATTTTGAATGCCCGAAGCCAACTGTAGGCCACTTCGTGGTCTTCGAGTTCCCAGAACTCCACTCCTGGGCATGATTTTGAATGCCCGGAGCCAACTGTAGGCCACTTCGTGGTCTTCGAGTTCCCAGGACTCCATTCCTGGGCATGATTTTGAATGCCCGGAGCAAACTGTAGGCCACTTCGTGCTCTTCGAGTTCCCAGAACTCCATTCCCGGGCCATATTTTGAATGCTGATGCAGGCTGAGGCTGAGGCTAAGGCATGCTGATGCTGCGGCAGGCTGAGGCTGAGGCCGAGGCTGAAGGCAGACTGAGGCTGAGGCTGAAGCAGGCTGAGGCTGAGGCTGAGGCTGAGGCTGAGGCTGAGGCAGGCTGATGCTGAGGCAGGCTGAGGCTGAGGCTGAGGCTGAGGCTGATGCAGGCTGAGGCTGAGGCAGGCTGAGGCTGAGGCCGAGGCTGAAGGCAGACTGAGGCTGAGGCTGAGCAGGCTGAGGCTGAGGCTGAGGCAGGCTGAGGCTGAGGCAGGCTGAGGCTGAGGCTGAAGGCAGGCTGAGGCTGAGGCTGAGGCTGATGCAGGCTGAGGCTGAGGCAGGCTGAGGCTGAGGCCGAGGCTGAAGGCAGACTGAGGCTGAGGCTGAAGCAGGCTGAGGCTGAGGCTGAGGCAGGCTGAGGCTGAGGCTGAGGCTGAGGCTGAGGAGGCTGAGGCTGAGGCTGATGAGGCTGAGGCTGAGGCTGAGGCTGAGGCCGAGGCTGAAGGCAGACTGAGGCTGAGGCTGCAGGCTGAGGCTGAGGCTGAGGCAGGCTGAGGCTGAGGCTGAGGCAGGCTGGGCTGAGGCAGGCTGAGGCTGAGGCTGAGGCTGATGCAGGCTGAGGCTGAGGCAGGCTGAGGCTGAGGCCGAGGCTGAAGGCAGACTGAGGCTGAGGCTGAAGCAGGCTGAGGCTGAGGCTGAGGCAGGCTGAGGCTGAGGCTGAGGCTGAGGCTGAGGCTGAGGCTGAGGCTGATGCAGGCTGAGGCTGAGGCAGGCTGAGGCTGAGGCCGAGGCTGAGGCAGACTGAGGCTGAGGCTGAAGCAGGCTGAGGCTGAGGCTGAGGCAGGCTGAGGCTGAGGCTGAGGCTGAGGCAGGCTGATGCTGAGGCAGGCTGAGGCTGAGGCTGAGGCTGATGCAGGCTGAGGCTGAGGCAGGCTGAGGCTGAGGCCGAGGCTGAAGGCAGACTGAGGCTGAGGCTGAAGCAGGCTGAGGCTGAGGCTGAGGCAGGCTGAGGCTGAGGCTGAGGCAGGCTGAGGCTGAGGCAGGTGAGGCTGAGGCTGAGGCTGCAGGCTGAGGCTGAGGCAGGCTGAGGCTGAGGCCGAGGCTGAAGGCAGACTGAGGCTGAGGCTGAAGCAGGCTGAGGCTGAGGCTGAGGCAGGCTGAGGCTGAGGCTGAGACAGGCTGAGGCTGATGTAGGCTGATGCTGAGGCTGTGACTGCGACTGCCGTTGCCACTGCGACTGTCATCGCGAATGCGACTGCGACTTTGAGAACAGCAGAATTCTACAACTGGATTCTCATCTGAATCTTAAGGGGAATGCTTCCAGGTATGCTTCTACACATCGCTGTTAGGTTGCTTTGCCGGGATAATCGTGGTTTCTGGGTCCTCCGCCCTCGGGATGTGCCGCAGCGGCTGCGCCTCGCCGAGGTCGGTCCGGGGGTGCCTGGATCGTCCCGAACGCCCGCCGCAGACCCGAATGATGACCCGAGAAACACATTCGGCGGCGAGCGAGGGGGGGAAATATGAAGGAGAAGTCCTCCTCCTCCTCCTCCTCCTCCTTCTCCTCCTCCTCCTCCTAAGGGGGGGGAAATATGAAGGAGACGGCCTTCTCAGAAGGCGGTGGCACTTCTCGGAAGCCCGCGCGCCTTCGGAGAAGTTTATTTCCGCGCCTTCGGGGAAGGCTTACAAAAAAACTTCTCGGGAGGCTGGGGGACGTCCGAGCCTTCTAAGAAGGCCCGCCCCTTCTCACTTCCCCCCAGGGCTCGCCGCTAGAGAGGAGCAGGAAGACGCGATGCCTGTCCGAAACTACATGAGGCACACTGCATGTCAAACTCGCAGCACAGCGTGCGCTGGTCTGATCAACGTGGCGAAACTACGACACCAAACACGACGAGCAACTCTGTAACGCAACGGCGATCTGAGCAGAATTGGCGGCACGAAAGATCCATTGTCCAGCTTCTCCTCCTCGCGCCTTCGGAGAAGTTTCTCATGCGTATTCGGGGAAGGCTTACAAAACCTCTCTGAAGGGGCCCTGGGACACACAAATAAATACACACAAATAAACATATTCCCCATATTTCCCCATATTTCCCCATATATTCTGGGTTTTTGTCTTCCCGCCCAATTCCCCATATTTTCCAATATTTTCTGGGGAATCGAGGATTAACTGTGTCTGTGTTTTTTTTCCCTCCTGACTCTCAGGAGGCTGGGGGGCTTCTGAGCCTGCTGAGAAGGCCCACACCTTCTCACTTCCCCCCGGTCTCGCCGCCGACAGAGCCCACCACTGAAGGGGAACTGGGACACACAAATGAATAGACACAAATAAGCAGATTCCCCATATTTTCCCATATCTTCTGGGTTTTTGTCTTCCCCCCACTTCCCATAGTTTCCCATATTTTCCTGGGAGGCGACGATTCATTGTGTCTGTGTTTTCCCCCTCCTGAATCACGTCGCGAAAAGGTCACGACGGGAGGTCTTCGAGGCCGTTTTCCTTCAGACTCTGGCGAGCTCACTTGCGTGGCATGACCCCCCCCCGCCACCGTTTCGAGCAGCGGGCCGAAAAGGCGCGCAAGCGAGTCCCGCCTTGCGTGACTTCCCACCCGGGCTCGCCCAGGACGCCTAGATCATGCGCCACAGAGCCAGTCAGAGGACAACAGGGGCCACAGATGCAGCCGAGTCGGGAGCACGCGTCGGGCCTCGGGACCCCGCCCCCCTGGTCTCTACAGAGTGCGCATACGGAAAGAAACATGATTTGCTCCAGTGGGCAGCGATGAGGACCTCGCCATGAACCATCCACTCCGAACCGCACGACGCTCGCCTCGCTGTCACGCCACAGCGTGATCCCGCAATTGCATAAAATGCAGTCCCCCCGATGAGAACTGAGAACGGGGCTCCGAAACTCGAAAGCAAGTCACCCCCTCGTTCTGGCGACTGCTGGCCAGGCGCAGGTCACACATAACATCTCGGTGTAGCCTACAAGGGCACCAAAAAGTCTCTCCTGAGGGCGCATACGACAAGAGCTCTTGCTCCAAGGAATCTAGGGCGACATCCTTCGTCGACTCTCTGGGCTTTGCACGGTGCTCTTGGCTTCTGCGGCCCCATGAAGCGACAAGAGAGTGTCGTGGGGGGCACCCGTTGTCAGGCCAGTTCCTCCTTCAGTGTGCCTACTGTGAGGAAGGCGGATGGCGCGAGCCATGGCTTCTGACACGAGGACGAGGAGGGGCTTGAAGCCGCGAGAAGGTCTAAAAGCGGAGGAGGCTGAGGCAAGTCAAGCGGCATCCTCGACCTCGTCCCGTGTCAAAATTCGCCGGCCCAACGGGCCAGGGCGTGCTAAGATCGCCGGCAACAGGTAAACAGTATTTCTAGTTCGCGCGCGCGGGGCAGCCCCTAGGAGTTCCCGGGCGAAAAGTACCCCGGCAGGTCCCCGGCAGGGTGGGGGCCAGAGATGCTGGACTTCCTGGGCGCGGCCCTTGAGGCCTCTGGAGCGCTCCAGGAGCGCTCCAAGGAGACGCCAAATATGTGGCAGGCCCAGCAGCCTGCCAAGAGCGCCCCAAGACGGCCCAGATGGCCTCAAGACGGCCCAAGATGCCCCCAAGACGCCCCAAGATGCGTCCAAGAGACCTCCCAAGAGGCCCCCAACAAGCCAAAATTGATGATTTTCATTGTTTTTTTGCTGATTTTGACGTTCTCGCCCCTTCGGCTTACTAGCACTTCAAGACGGCCCAAAAAGCCTTCAATATCGCCCCCATACGGCCTACGAGGGTTCAAGACTGTTCCGAAACGACCCCAGAGGGCCCTGAGAGACCCCAAGAAACCCCCCAAGATGGCCCAAGATGCCCCCAAGACGGCTCCAAGACCGGGCCCCGACGGGGGACCGGAACGGACATTTCGCGCTCTAAGCCGCAAGACGTCCCCAGGAGACCTCATAACGCCCCCAAGAGGCCTCAAGACGGCCCAAGATGCCCCCAAGACGCCCCAAGATGCGTCCAAGAGACCTCCCAAGAGGCCCCCAACAAGCCAAAATGTATGATCCTCATTGGTTTTTTGAAATTTTGGCGTTCTCGCCTCTTCGGCTTCCTAGCGCTCCAAGACGGCCCACAAAGCCCTCAATATCGCCCCAATACGGCCTACGAGGGTTCAAGACCGTTCCGAAACGACCCCAGAGGGCCCTCAGAGACCCCCAGAAACCCCCAAGATGGCCCAAGATGCCCCCAAGACGGCTCCAAGACCGGGCCCCGACGGGGGACCGGAACGGACATTTCGCGCTCTAAGCCGCAAGACGTCCCCAGGAGACCTCATAACGCCCCCAAGAGGCCCCCGAGAGGCCCCAAGAGGCCCCCAACAGGCCCCAAGAGGCCACCAGGAGGTCCCAGGAGGCTCTAGAAATACTGCCAAGAGGCCCTCGAGAGGCTTCCCAAGAGACCCCAAACGGCCTCTAAAAAACGCGTCTTGTCCACGACCAAACTTGGCTCCCAAATGTCCCCCTCCTCCTCCTCCTTCTCGCTCGCCACGAGCACGCCAACATAAAGCACAATTGATACAAGATTTTCCCCGCCTCCCTCCTCCTCTTTTTCGCTCGCCACGAGCTCACCAACATATGGCACACCGCGGCGACGACGACGGCGACGACGGCGACGACGACGACGACGACGACGACGACGGCGGCGACGAGGATGCTTCCCGAAGCGGCGGAGGCTCTCAGTTCCCCTCCCCGACCATAGGCATGACCGTATGCGAACGGACCCACAATTGCAAACGATGCATCCAAGTACGAAGACCACTGACTCCAACACCCTCGCACCACAAACAGAGCACCCCTAAACACGCCGAGGCAACCGCAGGCAAAGCCCGACCGAACCCTGGAACCTCCAGAAAGCGGGGCTCCATTGGCGGACCGCGCCAAACCACCATCCGCGAGCCCCATGAGAGCAGACGATGGCGCCACAAACCACTGACAGCCGCAAACGTCGAACCAACTACACCGGACTGGTGCACCCACCACCGAAAACAACTCCCCCCCCATCAGCGCAGCATGGCTCACGGACGCGCAGCCAAACCCCAGCGATTACGCATTATGGGCCGGCGGAATGAGCGAAGCGATTAAATATCATGGGGCCGGGGACGAACACCCGAAACGAGCGACCGTGGTATGCTCTGTCAGTGGCCGTGCCGAGCTGTCGTCCGTTAAAGTGCGCGGTATCACTCGTCCGAGAACTCTCTTCGAGACCTCTGAGCGGGTCTCGATCCTCGGTGCCTGGTACTGCCTGCGTTTTCGCCAGCGCCGCGGCGGCTGGCCCGGGTTTATGCTGCTGTCGAGCACCCAGAAAACCATCGAATGTCTGCCCAACGCGCGAGCGAAATGTCGAGCAATTATAGCCTCCCATGGCCCGGCACGTGAAAATTCCCTGGCTTGGGCACTTTCCTGGTGCTCCTGATTCTCTCTTGTGACCGAGGCTAAGGTAAGTCGAAACATCATAATCCCGGGGGGCAGAGACGACTCAGGACGAGACGCCGGCCTCAGGGAACGGGGGCCGAGACCTCCAGGCCAGCCTCTCGAAGGGATCGAATTTTGCCGGAAGCCTGGGGATCGGAGAAGGGGGACGGAGACTTCTCTTCTTCCCCTTCCTCCTCCTCCTCCTCCTCCTCCTCCTCCTCCTTCGTCATGCCCGCATTCATATCTACACACCACCATCACCCTGGACGCTCCTGTGGATCCGTAGGGAAGAATCTGCACTTCGGGGGTTCGGCGGACGTGGCGTAAGCCCGTGGAACCGTCGGAGGTCCGGGGATCGGAGAGGGGGGGGCGGAGGCGGGCAGAGAGGGCGGCGGCGCTGCCGACGGGGCCCCGAACGATGTCGCTTGTCATGCACGGGCCGCCGCCCCGAGCCCCGGCCGGACTGCTGCGCCCGCCGCCTTTTCGCGCACGGATGCACAGGACGTGCTGTGATCCAGCAGCTTGGCGTGGCGAGCCCCTGCCAGCGCCCACTTTGAAGGCTCAGGTCGGCAGCCTCCCCCGTGCAGGCGGTCCGCCAGACCTCCGATGCCACCACGTCTCTTTCCTGCCCTGGGCCCCAAGACCTCTCGACCACGTGTCTCATCCTCCTCCTCCTCCTCCTTCCTCCTTCCTCCTTCCTCCTTCCTCCTCCTCCTCCTCCTCCTCCTCCTCCTCCTCCCGGACACTGGCTCGTCGCCCCGGGCCGCCTTCTCTGACTAACCTGGGGTGCCACAAGTGCCCCCCAGAGGCCGGACGCGTGAGCAGCAGAAGCTGGTCGTTGCCAAAGGAGGTCTGGCTGATCCGGCAAGGCGATGCCAAGCGCACCACGAGCAGGGCCGAATTGGCACGGGTGGCGCGCGCCGCGGCAGAGAGCTGGGCTACTTGCAGCGTCCCCGCCATCATCGGACGCGCTGGCGCAGACTTCTCTGCCTCCCTCTTCCTCCCCCCTCCTCCTCCTCCTCCTCCTCCTCCCTCCTCCCCCTTCTGCCCTCCTCCTCCTCCTCCTCCTCCTTCACCTCCTCCTCCTCCTCCTCCCTCCTCCTCCTCCTCCTCCTCCTCCTCCTCCTCCTCCTCCTCCACCTCCTCCGCCCTCTCCAAGTCCATCTCCGCCTCCTCGTGTTCGGCCCCAGTCTCGTGCTCGCCCTCATCCTCGTCCTCGTCAGACTCCTCGTCCGACGCGCTGGCACAGGCTCCTCCCCCTCCCCCGCCCCCTCCAAGTCCATCTCCGCCTCCTCGTGTTCGGCCTCAGTCTCGTGTCCCCCCTCATTATCGTCCTCGTGATTATCCTCTTCCACCTCCGACTGTTTATCCGCCTCCTCCTCTTCTTCTCTTCCTCCTCTTCCTCCTCTTCCTCCTCTTCCTCCTCCTCCTCCTCATCACCATCATCACCGTCACCACGGACACCATCATCACCATCACCATCACTATCACCAGCGCCATCAACATTATCACCACAATCAGCATCACTCGCATCAGCAAAACCACATGATCATCACCATCAGGATGATCATACATATCATCACCATCAGCATCATCATGCTCGACATCAGCATCAACATCATCAAAGCCACCATCATCATAACAAATGTTATCAACGTCGTCATCCGAATCATCAGCGTCGTCGCCGGTATCAACATCAACAGCATCATCATCATCATCATCATCATCAGCATCATCATCATCATCATCGATGTCAGCATCACCATCACCATCAGCATCGTCATCATCATGATCATCTCAATCAGCATCATCATCATCATCATCATCATCATCATCATCAGTATCAGCATCATCATCATCGGGATCATAAACATCATCGGCATCATCAATCTCAGCACACTCATCAGCATCAGCACCGCCACCAGCATCATCATCATCATCATCATCATCATCCTCATCCTCATCCTAATCATCATCGCCACCCCCATCCCAACCCCCATCTCCATCCACATCCTCAGCCGTACCATCACCATCCTCAACACCATCAGCATCACCATCAGCATCATCACCATCATCATCATCAGCGTTGCCATCAGCAGCATTGTCACCGGTGCCATCATCATCATCATCACCATCATCCTCATCATCACCACCTACCTCGTCGTCATAAGCATCAGCATCAGCATAAGCATCAGCATGCGCATCTTGACCATCATCATCCTCATCCTCCTCATCATGCTCATCCTTCTCATCGCCATCACTATCGCCTTCACCGTAAGCATCATCATCATCATCGTCCTCAGCCTTATCAGCCTCAGTAGCATCAGCATCATAATCAGCAGAATCATCATCGTCGACATCGTCAACATCACCGTCATGAGCAGTATTACCACCATCCCCATCACAAGCACCATCACCATCATCGACATCAACAGCATCAGCCTCATCATATTCATCACCAGCACAACATCATCGTCATCATCATCATTAGCATCGGCATCGGGATCAGCATCAGCGTCCACCTCATCATCAGCATCATCAGCATCGGCATCGTCATCACTATCGTCATCAACATCACCACTGCCACCATCATAAGCATAATCACTATCATCGACATCATCATCATCAGCATCAGCATCAGAAGCGTCATCAACATCATCACCAGCATCATCAGAGGCACCAGCAGCATAACCATCACCACCATCGTCGTCATCATCATCACAATCAGCATCATCACCATCATCATCCTCATCCTCACCATCAGCATCCTCATAATCAAAATCAGAATCAGCATCATCATCGTCATCTTCATCATCAAATTCTTCTAATGATTCTTCATCATCGCTATCGTCACCATCATCATCGTCATCATCATCATCCTCACCATCATCATCGCGCCCAGGCGTCCCGCGAGAGCCAGGTATCCAGCTCTGCGGGCCCTTTTTCACAATTCACCCTTATCCTTCCCGTGAGAAGGACAGGACAGAAGGACGGTGTAAACCCCCGTCCTTCTCCCCTACGTCTTCCTCTGCCCCCCCGTCCACATCTGAGATCGACCCCAGGGTGCTCTGACCAGGACTTCAAATCGACGAATCGGCCGACGGCCCGGAGGAGATGAAGGACTCCTTCTCCCCCTCCTCCTCCTCCTCCTCCTCCTCCTCCTCCTCCTCCTCCTCCTCCTCCTCCTCCTCCTCCTCCTCCTCCCTCCTCCTCCTCCTCCTCCTCCTCCTCCTCCTCCTCCTCCTCCTCCTCTTCCCCCCCCCCATCATCATCCTCCTCCTCCCTCCTGTTCCGCCTCCTTCTCCTCGCTCTCCAGCGACGACGACGGCAACGACAACGACGACGGCGGCGTTGACGACGACGACGACGACGACGCCACGACGGCCCGCCCTTGGCGGGTGGCCTCCGCCTGCCCAGACTTGCCCTGGATCGAGTCTCAAGCGAAAAGGGAAAGGGGGGTATGCTGAAGTCGGGCCTGTCCCCCTGCTGAAGATTTGCGACGAAAAATAAAACATATCCCAACAGAAATCAAAACATAATCCCAAATTACCCCAGTGCGACCCTACCTAGAAGTTGGAGCCCCTAGGAAAGCAGCTTTCGTTGCTACGCTATGCTGTGATATGCTATACCATGCTAGGTTGCGCTATGTAATGCGATGGTATGATATGAGATGCTGCGCTCTGCTATGCTATGATATGGTACGACATGATGTGCTAAGCTGTGCCATGTTACACTGCGCGGTGCTGTACTAAGCTATGATATGATATGGCATGCTATGTGGCCCGTTAAGCTAAGATAAACCTGCGTTAAGGCGAAGTTGAACTAAGCTAAAATGGGATAAGCTAAGCTAAGATGAGATGAGCGACGCCAAGCTAAGGGGACGTAACTGGGGGAACCGCGGGGCGGATGCCGGGGGAACCGCCCGGGGCGCTTTCCACTGCCCGGCCACTTTAAGCCCAGAGAGTAAAAACCCTTCTAGGCAGAGCCTAGGTAGGGAAATTGTAGTAGTAGTAGTAGTAGTAGTAGTAGTAGTAGTAGTAGTAGTAGTAGTAGTAGTAGTAATAGTAGTAGTAGTAGTAGTAGTAGTAGTAGTAGTAGTATAGTAGTAGTCGTAGTCGTAGTCGTAGTAGTAGTAGTAGTAGTAGTAGTAGTAGTAGTAGTAGTGTAGTAGTAGTAGTAGTAGTAGTAGTAGTAGTAGTAGTAGTAGTAGTAGTAGTAGTCGTAGTAGTAGTCGTAGTAGTAGTAGTAGTAGTAGTAGTAGTAGTAGTAGTAGTAGTAGTAGTATAGTAGTAGTAGTAGTAGTAGTAGTAGTAGTAGTAGTAGTAGTAGTAGTAGTAGTAGTAGTCGTAGTAGTAGTAGTAGTAGTAGTAGTAGTAGTAGTAGTAGTAGTAGTAGTAGTAGTAGTAGTAGTAGTAGTAGTAGTAGTAGTAGTAGTACAGTAGTAGCAATAACTACCCTTGGCCGGGGAGTGGAAGGCGACCTGAGCGGTCAGCGCATCGCTCGCAATATCTACCAAGGTTCTCTCGGTGATCCTGCCATCGGAGCTTTGCAGCGCCGCCGAGACATCCCCGCTGGCGCTGCGTGGCCCTGCTCGGAGCGCGGGCTGCGCAGCGCCACCGCTCCCGCGGCGCCTGGCCTCAACTCGGCGAGGCCCATCTGCGCGATCGTCGTCGTCGTCGTCGTCGCCGCGACGACGGCGCAGACGGCCGCGACTGCGGTTAGGCTCGCGGCGACCGCCTCTTTGACGCAGATCGATCACGTTCGCCGCTGTCAGGGGCCTGCCTCCGCGCGACGCGGGGTGGGGCATCGCCGGCGACCCGAGCTTCGCCAACTCATCCCAGATGTCCAGTGGCTCCAGCTGGAAGTATTCCGCAACCTGGAACCACGAGTCGCACCTCTCCAGCCAGTCGTCGTCTTCATCAAGCCGCCGCCTGCTGTCCACAGGGCGGATGCGCGCGCGCTGGAGGACGCGGCCCTTGCCCCGCCTGGTCGACAGGCCCGAGTTGCCAACTCCGTCGTTCAAGACACTCCATAAGCACTCGAGATCGTTGTCGATCATGCGGGTCAGCTGCACGTGCCGAGAAGCAACACCCTTACCATCCCACCCGCTCTTCTGAGACGTCAACTGGATGTTCGCGTCAGGCATCCCCATCTCGAGCCAGCCTGTGCTCCGGATCAGCCTGACGACCCACGCCTCTACCCTGCCCAGGCGGGCATGGTGCGAGTACCACGTCCCCCGCGTCGGGCGACTGATGAAGTGCATGTCTTGCAGGCCGTACTCAGCCGCAAAAAGCACAACGAACGACCAGAAGCCATCCTCGACAACCGTGTACATCTTGCTGCCTTCAACCCGCTGATCGTCATTCCGCTTGGACGCGACGTCGCCCACATCGATGGCCACAACAGGCCGGGTGGGCTGTGCAGCACCACCTGGTGCCGAGGCGGGCTGTGCAGCACCGCTGAAGGCCTCACTCCGCCAACCTCGGGACATGCGCGTGGGCGGCTGTGTGGCAGGGCCTCCGGACTTGAGCCGAAATGGTTACGGAAGGCATTGCTTGCGGGGGCTCTGGTCCGGCCATCGAGGCTAGCTCGGCATCTGTCGCACATTGCTTTTGAGTTGCCTTTCCTGTGCTTTGCTGTTGCGTTTGCGTTTGCGTTGCTTTGCTTTGCGTTGCTTGTGCTTTGCTTTGCTGTCGCTGCTGTTGGTTTGCCTTTGCGTTGCTGCTATGTTATGCGTTGCTTTGCTCCGCTATGCTATGTTATGCTGCGCTGTGCTATGTTGTGATGTGATGTGCTGCGCTATGTTATGATATGATATGCTATGCTGCGCTATGCTATGATATGCTGGGCTATGCTATGACCTGCTGTGCTGCGCCATGCCATGCCACGCTATGCTATACTATGTTGTGCTCTTCTATGCTAGAGCTCAGCGGAGCTAAGCTGAAGGTAAATTAAGCTAAGATAAACCTGAGCTATGATGAAGCTAAGCTAAGCTAAGATGACACACGCTAAACTAAGATGGTATAAGCAACGCTAAGCTAAGTTATGCGCGATGCAATGCTGCGCGGTGCTATGCTGTACTATGTTATACTGCGCGGTGTTTTGCTAAGCTATGATATGCTATACCATGCTATGTTAAGCTGCGATATGCTATGCTATGTTGTGCTATGCTATGCTATGCTATGCGATACTGCGCTATGCTATGAAATGCGATGATATGATATACAATAAGTGGCGATGCTTTGCTATGTTATGCTATGATAGGCGAATGCAGCGCTGCATGCTAAGCTAAACTAAACTAAGCTACGCTATGCTATGCTATGATGTGATATACGATGCTAAAGGTCAGCGAAGCTAAGCTGAATGTAAGCTAAGCTAAGATAAACCTGAGCTATGATAAAGCTAAGCTAAGCTAAGCTAAGCTAAGCTAAATTGACATTAGCTAAACGAAAATGATATCAGCAACGCTAAGCTAAGGGGACGTAGCTGGGGGCACCGCGGGGCGGATACTGGGGGAACCGCCCGGGGCGATTTACACTGCCCGGCCCTTTAAGACCAGAGAGTAAGAACCCTTCTAGGCAGAGCCTAGGTAGGGAAATAGTCTGGGGACGAGTTTGGGAGCATTTTGTTAGGGTATTGTTAGGGTTTTTTTCGTCGAAAATCCCCCTGTAGGGGAAGGGGAACGCGTTTCAGCCGCCCACGTAGGGGCTCCTCGGGCCACACGGCCTCTGGTGCGGCCTCGGGCGGTCGCATCGCCGATGAGGCGGCGGCAGGCTCGCCGTCGCTCGGACGCCCATGGCCCCCTGCGTGCTTCGGCGTCGTGCATGTTTTTCGTTGTTGCTCGATGGTCCAGGCTGGTCCTCGATGGTCCTCGCCGAGGAAAAAAACATGCACACGCCCGAGCGATGCCCAGTGGGTGGAAACGAACGAGATGCAGTGCGCAGCGGGGGGCTCAAACATCCCGAGCCCACCCACCCTGCCGGCCTATCGAGGCCAAGTGCCCGCGCGAAGGAGCCAGAGCATGTTCCTTCCTGACCAGCCCTCCGACGTCGCCCTGTCTGCGCACGACGCGGGCGCAGAAGCTCTCGACCCCATCACGGGGCCAGTTCAAGAATCACAGTGTTTCCCCACATGCTAAGGTGGGGTTATGGTTGTCTCCCCACCCGCTGAAGGAAAGAGAACGGGGAGGAGGGATGAGGTTCAAGCAGTGCTGCGCTGGATGATCATTGGAAACCTTTCGTTGAGCGATCGGGAGGCTACTGCGTAAATGAGACATGAACAACCACGAATTGAGGTACGTATTTGGGGGTCCTCGCCAAAATACTTGTTTTACTCTTCTGTGAAGATGGGTTCCCGCTTTGCACAGCCCGAGCGCCTCGACCTCCCCCTCCCACTCCCTCCCCCCCTCCCTCCTCGCCCGACCTCTGGCTCTCCGCGCGCCAAGCTCAGCGCACCCCTCACGCGCTTCTTGGCCCCGGCCCCACGGCGAGCTCTACCGCAAGCCCACGGCGAGGGCGCCCATACGGCGGCACCGCGCTCATGTCGGCGCACCCCGCAGGCGCTTCGTGGCTCCACTGGGAGCTCTGGCGGCGGCCCACGGCGAGGGCGCCCCTACGGCGGCACCGCGACCGCTTCGGCGCACACTGCACGCGCGTCGTGGCTCAGCTGGCAGCCCCACGCGTGGCCCAGATGAGAGCGCCCATCTGGCGGCACTGCGCCCATTTCAGCACACCCCTCACCCTCGTGCTCCTCCTCCTCCTCCTCCTCCTCTTCCTCCTCCTCTATCCTCCTCCTCCTCCTCCTCCTCCTCCTCCTCCCCCTCCTCCCTCCTCCTCCTCCTCCTCCTCCTCCTCTATCCTCCTCCTCTCTCCTCCTCCTCCTCCCCCTCTATCCTCCTCCTCCCTCCTCCTCCTCCTCCTCCTCCTCCTCCTCCTCCTCTCCTCCTCCTCCTCATCCTCCTCCTCCTCCTCGCGCTTCGTGGCCTCATCGGGAGCGCCACCCCCGGCCCCGGAGCGGGCGCCCGCGGGGAGGCACCGCGCCCGCTGCGGCGCGCGGCTCGGACGCTCCGCGGCCGCACGGTGAGCTTCACCTGCGGCCCTGGTGAGGGCAGCCGTGTGGCAACGACGCGCATAGTTCGGCAAACCCCTCCCACGATTCGTGGACTCATGTCGGCCCACACACACACTCACAACCACGCACACACACAACCGCACACACACACACACACACACACACACTCACACACTCACAACCACACACACTCACAACCACACACACAACCACACACACAACCACACACAACCACACACACACACCACCACACACAACCACACACAACCACCCCCCCACACACACACACACACAGACACACACACACACACACCGCACACACACACACACACACCGCACACACACACACACACTCACACACACACACACACACGCACACACACACACGCACACACACACACACAACACACACACACAACACACACACACAACACACACACAACACACACACACAACACACACACACAACACACACACAACACAACACAACACACACACAACACACACACACAGCACACACTATACACGCACACACTACACACCCACACGTGTCGAAGCCCCATAAGGAGCCCCATCTACGACCCACGCGAGAGCACCCGTGTGGCGGCAACGCGCAACCTTAGGCACACCCCTCGCCAGCGGTGCGGATCCCACACACGAGGGCGCCCGCATGGCGGCACCCTGCCCCGTCCGAAGCTGCCCTGCCAGCAAGCCAACCGACTTGGTGTGCCCACTGCGCCCCTCCTTGGCGTCGAGGCGTGACGGATACGCGGGCCCCGGCGGCAACGGGCACTGCAGAGACGGGGCCTGGACCCCGAGGGCGTTCCGCGGAGGCCACCTCTCCACCCCGAGTCGTCCACAGACGGTCCTGGGCTCCAGGGAAGGCCCCAGGAGCACGACAACGGCGCAAGGCCTCAGGACCCGCTTCCCCGAGGACCCCTCCTCAGGAGGAGGCGGAGGAGAAGAGGGGCGAAGAGGGGAGAAGAGGGTAAAGGGAGGAGGAGGAGGAGGAGGAGGAGGAGGGATGAGGGATGAGGGAGGAGGGAGGGAGAAAGGGAGGAGGAGGAAGAGAAGGAGGAGTCGGGAAGAAGAGGACGAGCAGGAGGTGCAGGCGACCCTCCCTCCTCCTCCTCCTCCTCCTCCTCCTCCTCCTCCTCCTCCTCCTCCTCCTCCTCCTCCTCCCCCTCCTCCCCCAAGGGCGCGCAGCGGCGCCCGGGCCGGGCCCCGGCCCGCGGCTCACCCACGGGACCGCGCCCATCTGCTCGGGCCGCGGCTCACCCGGGGGGCCTCCTCAGGCCCGCGGGGTCGCCCGAGTGGATCGCTGCCCCCCTCGGCACGAGAGAAACGAGGACGAGGACGAGGACGAGGACGAGGACGAGGTCGATGACGACGACGACGACGACGACGACGACGACGACGACGACGACGACGAGAGTGAAGCAGCTCCCCCAGGGCGGGCACGGCTCTGAGGCCCACGCGCACGGCTCTGGCGGGGGGGTGCTGAAGGGATGGCGGGTTTTCACAAAGAGGGGATGCGAAGGTGGGCTGTGCTTGGCCTGGCCTGGCTTACAGTCAACCCGGGCAGTCAACCCGGAGGGGGTGGCAGCTACCTCGCGTGGCTCAAATGTCTCCGCCGCGGGGGGTGCTTATGGGGATGGCGAGGAGGAGGAGGAGGAGGAGGAGGAGGAGGAGGAGGAGGAGGAGGATGAGGAGGATGAGGAGGAGGAGGAGGAGGAGGAGGAGGAGGAGGAGGGAGGAGGAGGAGGAGGAGGAGCAAGAGGAGGAGGAGGAGGAGGAGGAGGGGGAGGCGAAGGTGGGTTAGGCCTGGCCTTGCCTGGCTCACGAGTGGGTGGCAGCTGCCAAGCGCGGCTCAGAGGCCCCGGCTCACCTAGCGCGGAACATGTGCCCCCAACGTAAGCCGCTCGGGAACCTTGGAACCCGCTCATAAACCAGGTTGCAGTCGAACTGCTGCCACAGGGAGCCCTAAATAAGGCACGAGGCCCCCTCTTTGTTTCCACAACTTGAACTCCGACTGCCCATGGAAAACCGAAGGCACCCCTGGAACAAAAACAGCACAATTCAGGAGCACTGAGCCCCTCCCCAACGAGAAGGATTCCTTATTCCGCGGCCCGGCTGTAGGTGAGGTACGGCCAACCCTCGCATCCACTCAGAACCCCCGATCGGCTACACGCACGAGCGACCCTGGGGTAAGAGTGACCCTTGGTGCGCGGCTGCTTTGGGGGGGCCGCGGGAGGGGGGGGCCAAACACAAGCGCGCAGGACGCGACCATCGCATCGCGTTCGGGGATCGGAGGACCCCACGGGGCCCACCAAAGGCCACTCCAGCAAAGGGTCACTCTTACGTGCAGCCGACCCTCTCCTCAGAGCCCCCCGCGGTCATCCAAGTAGGGTCAGACGAAAGACTAGGCGGTAAAAGAGGACGATGACCGAATCAGCTCACGCAGCTGGCTCTTCTGGCGCCAGCTCCTGCCCCCTAGAACACCTTATCCTCTTCGACCCCCCCCTATCTTCTTAGAACCCCCGAGGTCATCCAAGTAGGGTCAAACGAAAGACTGGGCGGCAGAGGGGGGAAGATTCACAAGTCGGCTCACGCAGCTGGCTCTCCCGGCGCCTGCTGGCGCCGGAGCAGCCACCGCATACCGAGGAGGTCGCCTGGCGGCGGGGCCGAAATCAGCCGCGTGCAGTAGATTTCGTAATACCCTTCCCGATCTAAGACGAAGCCAGGACGAGGATAAATTCGGGTGAGGGTAAATCGAGAATCTCTGAGATCTGGCGACTCTGGAGGCTGTCTCAGGCGCCGCGCCCTTCTCAGAGCGTTCCGGAACGCTCTGAGAGCGTCCCAGAACGCTCTGGAACGGATTATCCTCATCCTAGCCCCGTCCGGCGATCCCCCCTCTCATCCGATCCGATCCTGGAGGGTCGTGGAAGTCTTCCTCGTTTTCGAGTGCCTGGGGCCCTCCAGAGGCCCCGGGACGATCCAACCAAAGTCTCAGGAGGAAGAGCTGGTCCCGGGGAAAGCCCCAGTGTCTCAAGCCCCAGTGTCTCCATGACAATCCTCCCCGCCCTCCCCTCCGACGCCCACATCTTAGAAGGGGCCCAGGGACACGCAAATAAACAGACACGAGTCCCAGGATTCCCCAATTGTTTTCCATTTCTCTGGATTTTCGTCTGCCCGCACGTGAATGCTGCGACTGTAGTCTTGTTTCTTCTCTCCCGCGACGGCTAGGACAGACGCCTCCTTGGCCGTCGCGCCAGCACTGCAGCCGATGTGTCGTAGAGACACGGCGTTTCAGTTCTGCCCAGTTCCGCCCACTTCCCATATTTTCCTATATTCTCCTGGGGATCGACGACTATTTGTGTCTGCGTGTTTCTTTCCCTCCTCATTCCTAGCGATCCTCCCCGCCCTCCCCTGCGACGCCCGATCATGTCCCCTGGCGGAGGCGCAAAAAATACGGGCCCGTTCGGTTCGCGACTCAATTGGTTCGGGGTCCGATCGGCTCGGGGGCGAGCAAACAATGGTGCGGAACAATCGCGAAACAATCCGAAAGCCCTAATCTCGGAAAAAAACCAGGGCGGCCCCCTCCCCTACGGAGCGGACCCCGCCGTGGCCTGGAGGGCACCTGGAGGCCCAACAATATCATACGAAAATCGATACTCCGTCCCCGATCCCCGATCTGAGAAAATCAGCATCGTGCCTGAAACTCGACCCAAGCATCCTCGACCCTGGAGCCCTCCCCCAGTCATGCGACGTCTGGATTATGTCAACACGCTGTCCCCAGGAATCCCAAGACTGTGTCGTGTCGTGTCTCCCTGGCGCCGCCCGCATCTGCCCGACTCGGGGTAGTGCACGCTGCCTTCAGGACTTTCTCGCCCCCTGCTGCAGCTTGCTGGCCCGCCTCTGCCCTCTCCCTTTCTTTCGGCAGCAGGGGGAGGAAGAGGAGGAGGAGGAGGAGGAGCAGAGGAGAAGTAGGAGGAGGAGCACGAGAAGAAAGAGGAGCAGGACGAGGACTTGACTTGAGGTGGTCTGGCTTTGGGGCGCCTTAACCCCGTTAGTGTGCCCAGTTTCCTGGAGCCACCACTCTGAAGGGCACGGTGGCCCGATGGTGCGAATCGCCTGGGGCTGTGGTCGAGACCGCACGGAACAAGGCCGCTCTGGGCTAGGAACCTGCCAGATCCGCAGGAAGGCAGCAAGAGGGTCTCAAGAAGGACCCCAGGGCAGTCACAGGATGGCTCACAAGTGAAATCAGCAGCGTAGATCTTCATGTTGGAGCCTGCCAGAGCAGGAGGAATACCTCCAGAGGGTCCCGAGAGGCCCCTTGCTGGTCACAAGATGACCCACAATGCAGATCTACAGCATAAACTACTCTCGTTGTGAAAAGGCCACTGCGGGGTTTTTCGGGACTTGCAATCCAGGGGATGTGTTCACCGTGGACTTTGTGACGTGCGACTGGTGCAGCTGGATCTTGGTGCAAAACGAGCGCACCAGACCACGTATTGATCGAGTATGGAGGTGATGCACGCGTCCGAATCCCAGAGAGCGGCAAGTTTGTTCTAGCAGGAAGTGCGGGTTACAACTGAGACTAAGCACAGTATGCTGTGAGTCCGAAATGTAGGGGCTTGTGCGCAGGCGAACTTATCGGCCACGCGTCCGGGACAGGGATTATAAAGTGTGAAAGGTTTATCTTATCAGCAACGCGGCTGGGACAGAGATTAACAAAATCTGACCCCCTCGGAGGGGAATCGGGAAGGTGACGAATGGAGTAACGGAAGTAACACGAAGTCTGGTGCCACGCCATCCATCCGAGGATGGGCTGGCATCCCCCGATATCTATAATATATATATATATATATAAGTGCATGTTCCTGCGGGCGTGCCTAAACGCCCAAACGCTTTCTTGCGCACGTTGCCGCTTTTTGCCTCCCTGCGGCCATCGAAGATCATTCAAGAGGGGATTGCAGCGATTCCTGATGGACTATGGTGGGATTGACGGGGTAAATTCCCAGAGATGCACCTGTGACACATGTTGCCCATTGTGCGACTGTTTGAGCATAAGGGCGGTGCTGGTCTCATGGGACCCCAAAGCTTAAACGGACAATGCGGGAACCGATCGACGTGCGCAAAGTTTCAGTACCCCTCTGCCGCAGAGCTCTCTCTCCGTAGCCGCTCGTGGCTCAAGCTTTGCGTGAGGCCGTGCGGGAATCTCGGATTGACAACAAGATGGTGCGCACTGAAAGTCTGAAGGGTCGCCTGTCAGCACCGCAGAGTGATTTCTCTCTGTAGCCGTTCTAGGGGGCCACATGCGAACCCTACCCCTACCCCCCACGATTTCTTAGGGGGAGGGTGGGGTTCATTTCATTCGGGAGCTCCCGAACGAAGTGAACCCCACCCTCCCCCTCAGAAATCGTGGGGGTAGGGGTAGGGTTCGCATGTGGCCCCCTACATTCGCAGCTCAGGGTGTTGAGGCCACGTGAAAAAGCACATCCGATCCGAGACGTCGGCCTCCCCCTGCCGCAACCCGCGGGCGACAGCCCCAGCCTGCGACCCCACAGGCGATGCCCAGTAGACCCGGTCAGGCTGCTGAGTGCCGAGTGCTGCGCGGTGCAGGTATATCATAAACACGCCACAAGTACTCCAGATTTCGAAATAAAAGGGAGGGGGTCTGGACCCTCCAAGACAAGCCATTTCAGACCCCCCCCGTGGGAGAACCCTCCAAAACATCGTCCCCAGACCCCCCCAGTCCCTCCAAGATAGCCTGGAAGGGACCCCCCCCGAAATGAGACCCCCCTCCCTTTATTACGAAATCTGGTGTAGTGGGCACCCCTGTTGGCCACTACTTCCGAGCAGTCGGGGGCATCAGGCTACCAAGAGACCGACCTACCCTAAGAACCTCAGAAAACAAGCAGGGAGATTGTGTGCACAAAATGCCTCCTCCCCCGCCCCTCCTTGGAAGGGGTGGATGGGACGGCAATCCCTCCTTCTGCGTTCCTCGCCATGGCATCGCCTTAAGAGAGACGGGCCGTGGTGACTGGAGAGGCGTGAGAATGTGCAGGACCGCTGGCCTTGCCGCCAGACTGCGTGGGGCAACTGCCTCGCGACGGGGGTAAGAGCGCAAAATGTGCGGAAACAGCCGGACCTAGGACAGAATAGCATCCTTCAGAACACGAAACCATCCGCCAGCCAAACTGAAGTGCATTCGAGGGCGCCCTCCCCCTTGGATGCATCAGAGCATCCAACAAACACGAAGAACTCTAGGATACCCTCCCCGAGCCGACCTCGGTCTTATACCTCGGTCCGACTGTGTGGATACACGAAAACTGGCATTGCTGCCAGCCGGGGGCCACAAGGAGACGAAACATGGTACCCAGGGCAACGTGGGAATGTTCGCGGGACCGCCCGCCTCGCCGATGGGCGTCGTCCCCGCAGCAGACGCAAGCGCGCAGATTCAAAGGGGCCCAGAGACACACACACAACTAAGTACTCACAGTGTCGAGGATTCCCCATAGATTCCATACGTTCTTGATGTTCGTCCTCCCCACTGCTGCACATAGGTTCCCATAGTTTCCTGGGGATGGACGGTTCATTGTGTCGGTGCGTTGTGTTTCTTCCCCTCCTTAAGAATCTCTGGATACATCAAAGCCGGCATACCCCCAAGCCAACGTCCAAGAGGACACCAACCGTGGTCGCGGATAGACGTGAGAGCGTGCGGGACCACCGGCCTTGCCGCCCGGCTGCGTCCTTGAGGCAACTGCCTCGCGAAGGGCGCCTGCGCGCAAAGTCTGCTGATGCACGAGAGCCAGCGCTGCCGCCATCCAGCGCCCCAAGCGATTCGAGACGTGGTCATTGGAGGGGCGTTATGATGCAGGACCGCCAGCCTTGCCGCCTGACTGCGTCCTTGAGGCCAATGCTTCGTGACGAGGGCAGGCGCGAAGAATTGCGGTGTCATGAAAATCGGCACTGCCACCAACCAACGCCAAAGAAAAGACGATACGTGTCAACCAGTGAGGCGTTAGAGTGCGCGGACCGCCGGCCTCGCCGCCTAGCTGCGTGTTTGAGGCAACTGGCTCGCAACGGAGGTGGGCGCGCGTAATCTGTGGAGGCGCGAGACCTGGTATTGCCGCCGGCCGGCCACCGACAGGAGACGAAACTTGGTAGCGGATAGACGTAAGAATGTGCAGAGCCGCTGGCCTTGCCGCCGGGCTGTGCCCTTGAGGCGACTGCCTCGCGACGGGGGGGAGGGGCGTGCAAGTCCGCCGGCCTTGCCGCCAGACGATCTCCTTGAAGCAACTGCCTCGCGAAGGGGGTTAAGTCGGAGTTGTGTCAAGACACCTGGGCGAAGACCTCGAGGTCCTCGAAGTGAAGGCCTCGATGTGCAACCATCGAAGCAGAGGCCTCGTGGTGAAGACTTCGAGGTGAGCCCTCGAGGTGATGACATCAAGACGACCCTCGACGGGGTGAACACCTCTCGGTGAAGACCTGGGGGTGGAGGCCTCGAGGTCAAGACGCCGAGGTGATGATTTCAAAGTGTGCCGGACATCGGGTTTTGCTAACGGGCCGTCCTCGAGGTAAGTGCCTCGTGTGCCAGTGCCGCCCTGGTGTCCTAACCCCTTGCGTGATTGTGCAGGTGCTCTTCGGGAGTGCGCCATGCGCACACCCTTCCAGCGCCCCTTGCGTCCTGCACACCAGCCACTCCAGGCGCTGCGGAAAACCATTGGCACGGGAATGAGCAAAACAAGGAGAAGGAGAAGGAGGAGGAGGAGGAGGAGGATCAGGAAAAGCAGGAAGTGGAGGGAACCACGAGGATGAACAGGAGCAGGAAAACCGGGAGAAGGAGGAAGAGAAGGATGACCGGAGGGGGAAAAGAAGGATAACAACAAGAAAAAGAGGGAGGATCACGAGGACGAGGAGGAGGAGAAGGAGGAACCTGATAAGGAAAAGGAGGAGGAGGAGAAGGAGGAAGAGAATGAGGAGGATGAGCAAAAGGAGGAATAAAAAAGGAGCAGGCGGGGTAAGAGCAGAACGAGGAGAGGGAGGGACAGGGGGAGGAAGAGGAGGAGAAACAGCAGGAAAAGGGGGAGGATTGAGGATTGGGAATAGGCAAGAAGAGGATCAGGAGGAGGAGAAGAAGAAGGAAGAGAAGCAAGAGGAGGAGGATGTGGAGGAGGAGCAAGAGGAGGAGGTGCAGGAGGAGCAGGTGGAGGAGGAGGTGGAGGGGAAGGAGGAGGAAGAGGAGGAGGAGGAGGAGGAGGAGGAGGGGGGAAGGAGGAGGAGGAGGACGAGGAGAGGACGACGAGGAGGAGGAGGAGGAGGAGGAGGATGAGGAGGAGAGGAGGAGGAGGAGGAGGAGGGGGGGGAGGAAAGAGGAGGAGAGGAGGAGGAGGGAGGAGGAGGAGGAGGAGGAGGAGCAAGAGGAACAGCAGGAGCAAGAGGACACCCTCCTCGACCCTGGATCCCCCCCCCTCCGCCCGCGCCCCCCGGCGGCGCGTCCGGGCACGGGCGCTCACGCCCCGGCCTTCCTGCCGGGCCGGCCCTGGCGGGCGGGAGGCGCGCTCGCCGCCGCGGCCTGGCGCCGGCTGGGGCGGCCGGGGGGGGGGGGGGGCTGCATCTCCTCCTCTTCCTCCCCCCTCCTCCTCCTCCCTCCTCCCTCCTCCCCCTCTCTCTCCTCCCCTCCTCCTCCTCCTCCTCTCCTCCTCCTCCTCCTCCTCCTCCTCCTCCTCCTCCTCTCCTCCTCCTCCTCCTCCTCCCTCTTTCCTCTTTCCTCCGCCTCCGCTCTTCGCCTCTCATCTCCTTGTGCCCGCGCGCGCGCCAGGACAGGAAGCTGAGCGCGGCCTCTGCGGCCCTGCGGAAGTCGCGGAGCCGGGGGGGGGGGGGCAGGGGCTGCATCTTGGCGGCGCACACAACAGGCCTAAACCCCTCAGGTCGTGGTAAGATTCACGACCGGAAGTTTGTCGCTCTATATATATATATATATATATATATATATATGCAGATTCCGGGCGGCCACATATATCGGGCCAGGAGACGGCTCAGGACGGAAAGCTCGTCCCGGGGAGGGGGTCCAGATCTCCTGGTGCCGACGGTGTGCAAAAAGATCTCAGCGTCCAGGGTCCAGGGGGGATCGGGGTCCGGGGCAGGGGAAGGGGGGAAAGCTTCTTACTGCTCCGTATAAGGCGCCGGCCCTTCATCTACAGAGAGAGCTTTAGATTTACGAGAAAACGTTCAATGCGCGGAGCAGCTGTCGGACCTGGCTCGCACGAGCCATCTCCGTTTGTTGGCGGCGCGAACGTAGGGGGGAAGGGGGAGGGCTTCTGAGAAGGAGGCTGCTTTTTACAAGGCGCTGGCCCTACATCTGTAGACAAGGCCCGCGCTTTCTAAGAAGCAGGGGCGATTCTAGGAAGCCTGACCCCCTCCCTCAACCCCCCTCTGCGCGTGGCCGAGTGTTGCCACATATTTGCAAGTCTGTGGGCGCAAGCGAGTCGAAACTGGTGCAGGCGCCAGTCGGACTGCAGGCGGGCCACGCCGGGACCGAATTGAAGCACAGAAGGCGGAGGGTGCCGCGGGAAAGGCGACGGAGTCTCTGCCGCACAGGGAAGCTTCCCAGACCCCATGGGGATTTTTGTTGCTGTTCGGAGATGGCCTGGGGCATCTGGTGGGGGACGGGGGTGGGGCCGGCCGATAAGCTGACGTTTTCGCTTTGGGCACCCTTGCGTATGCTTAAGTCGGGCCTGTCCCCCTACAGGGGGATTTTCGACGAAAAATAAAAAGTACACCAAAAATAATCAAAAAATAGTCCCCCTGTAGGGGACAGGCCCGACTTAAGCGTATGCCCGCGCGCACAAGTACTGCGTACCCTTTCGGACTTGCGCAACCGACAAAGTCACGTTATCGGACGGGGGGGGCGGCGGGCCAAACGACCCGGGTTCTCGCCGGACCCTTGGAGACAGTCTCTTGCCACACGGGGATCATTCCCAGATCCCTTGCGTGGCAACCGAAACTCGCGGCGGAGAATGGTTTGCTACCGGCTTCTGGACAGCCTCACCAGACCCCGGGGCCGTCGTGAAACTGCTCAGCATGCAAATGCAGTCCCCGTGGGAAGGTCCAGACCTCTAGGGATCCACGGCATGGAAAAATCACGGCGTTGGCCTGGGTTGGGAGAAGCCTCTAGCAGACCCGACCCCTGACCGTGACGACGCCGTCGCCCCGCTCCAAGGCGTGGGCGGTCGGCCAGATAGGAGGATGAGGATGAGGACGAGGAGGATGATGAGGAGGAGGAGGGGGGGAAGGAGGAGGAGGAGGAGCGGAGGAGGAGGAGGAGCATCGATAAAGAGAGGGGTTCGTCGATTGAGGGGCGCGTCAGAGAAGGGGGCGGCCAGGCCCTTCGGGGGCCTCACGTGCGCTCAGACCCGCGGGGGAAAGGCATAGGTAAACCCGCGGGAGGGTCTGCAGCGCGGACCTCACCCTGAAGTGCTTGACTGTCGGGCGCGACTGCGACGACGGAGAGGCGCCGACGAGTCGGAGGACGAAAAAGGCGGCAACGACGACAGCGACGAGCACGTCGACGACGATGGTGGCGACAACAGTGACAACGGCCACGACGACGATGGCGGTGGCGACGAGGACAACAATGAAGACGCCGAGACAAACGACGAGTACGACGACGACGGCTGTGGCTGACTACTTCGAGAACGACGGCGACAGGTATAGTTGATATTCGCCTGTGCTGTGGAAACGCGGAAAGGATGCGACGGGAAAAAAAGGAGGAGAGTGGGCAGGGTTTGGAGAATGAGGTAGAAGAAACGAGGGAGAGGAGGAACACGGGACAGGCTAATACACGCTGCAGCTTTGCAGCTAAGCTCTGGCCGACGCGACAAAATCCAGGGAAGAGGGGCTGGGGAGCGAGGGGTGGAATGATCAAAGGCTGGGAGATAGGATGACATGGGAGAGGAGGTGAACGAGGAGAGGGAAAATTGAGAGGATGACTTGCGACGTCAGGGCTGGCCAATCCGGAACGACCACGACTGAACCGGGCGACCGACGACGACGGAGAGTACGGAAGGGCGCAGTGGACAGGCTGCAGGCCCGAAAGCGCTAAACAGTCGAGGTGGCGAGCTCGCTGACTCAGCATACCGTTGCTCAGTGGACCCTATCCCTGCATCGCTGAGTCCTTGTCACTCGGGGCGGGAAGCTGCCGCGGCATGCAGACTGGAGCTGGTGCAGCGTCGACGCTCGCAGCGGGGCCCGCAGCAAGGGGGCTCCGCCCGAAATAAGTTGCTTGGCATGGGCTACGTCCGCGCCGCGTATGGAGGCATTGGCCACGTAGGGGCTGCGAAGCGTGGATCGCGTAGGGCCCGTGCCGGGCGCCGCCTTGCACGACAGGTGAGTGTAAAAGGACGTTGGGCGTCGCTTCAAGCCTGCCCAGGTGATGCTGACTGCCCGTTGGGGGCCCGAGCGCGTGCCACCGCGGCGAACGGAACGACGCTACCCGTGAGAAACGCCAAGGGGTTACGCGCGAGCAGGCTGTCCGTGAGCCTTGAGCCACATCAGCGGATGCGTCTGCACGTTCTGCCACGGCCGTGGCCAGCGACTCGAAGGCCCGACAGTACTCTCAGGGCCGCGAACTCCTCCGCACGCAGGATCCCGGAGAGCGGAGCCCACGGCAACACTTCGCAACCCAGGTCGATCAGTGGCCCCACCTGAGCAAAGAGCGGCCCCTCGAACACCGACAGGTCGAACCTTCCTTGAAGCGAAAAACCTGGACGCCGAGGGGACACAACAAAAGAAAGCGCCGCCGAGGAGGAGGAGGAGGGAAAAGGGAGGAGGGAGGAGGGAGGAAGGAGGAGGGAGGAGGGAGGAGGGAGGAGGAGGAGGAGGAGGGAGGGAGGAGGAGGAGGAGGAGGACGAGGAGGAGGAGGAGGAGGAGGAGGAGGAGGAGGAGGAGAGAGGAGAAGAGAGGAGGAGGAGGAGGAGGAGGAGGAGGAGGAGGAAAAGGGAGGAGGGACGATGATGATGATGATGATGATGATGATGATGATGATGATGATGATGATGATGATGATGATGATTATGATGATGATGATGATGAGGAGGAGGAGGAGGAGGAGGAGGAGGAGGAGGTAGGTAGGTGTGTTCCCTTTGAGCTGGCGGCGGAGGCGTCGGACGGCGCTTCCTTTTTAGCAAGGAGCCACGACCCAGAGATGGTTCGGAAGCGACCTTGCTGCGACGGCTCTGGAAGACAAAGCGCCAGCACTGGAGGGAACGGGGGGAGGGCAGGCGAAAGCTTTAGCTCTCGGGTGGCCCAGGCGGAATTCTTGGGTCGGCGCTGGACCCCCCCCCCAGCCCTCAAAACGAGCCCGGGGAGCGGCGCCAAGGCGCCGGGGGGGGGGGGCACAGCCCCTACCCAGGGACCCCAGCCCAGCCTCCGAAGGACCTCGCAGCTCCAGCCAACACCTCCGCCCTGAGTCTCAGCCAGAGCGAAGCAGCAGAGGCAACTCAGAGACTCCCCGCAACATGGGGGGGGGGCCAGGCAGGGAGCACCTGCCTGGAGCTCGTCCGATCCCCACTACACTGCCTGGTCGACGCACCCCGCAGGTGCGGGACGGTGACAGGAAGGGGGAGAGGGAGCCACCCCGAGGGGGGGGGAAAGGGGGCCCAGCCCGACCCGGCCAGCCTGCCAGGGGCCCACAGGGAGAGGAATACCGCTCCCGCCGCACCCCAGGGCAGGACCAGAGCTCCGAGGAGAATCCAGCCGTGGCGACAAAGGGACCCCCGAACAAGCAGCGGTCAGGGTACCTTCCCCCAGAAGCGGCAGGCAGAGGGGAGGGAGGGCGGGAGGGGGCGAGATCGGAAGGGGAGAGAAAACCACCCCAGAGAGGAGGAGAAAGGGAGAGAGGACGGGGCGAAGAGAGAGGCCCATCCCAGCCCGACCCGACACGACCACCCGGGCTCCCGGGCGGAAGGCGGGAGGGAGGGAGGGAGAAAGGGAAGGAGAGAGGGAAGGAGAGGGGCGAGCGGGGGAGGGCTCTGCTGGCGACCGCCCAGAAACGATCCGCCTCCTTCTCAACGTGGAGCGCCACCAGCGCCGCCTCGTTGTACCCGGCGTCCGCCGGAGCTGCCGACAATATCGCCGTGGCCGCAGCTTCCCTGGTGGACGGGATCCCGCCGCCGCGGGCCTTCCAGAAAGTGCGCCTGCATCCATCAGTGTTTTTGCAATTACCCAAAACATGAAAAGTGGGACTCAGAACCTGATCCCCGCAGAGGACGCAAGCCTGCCTCCGCGCCGAAGAGAGGGAGCCAGCGGAGTGGCTGAGCGCAACCAGCCGCCCACGAAGCCTGCTCAGCGAGCGCTGGCCCAGCAGGACGTCGAAAGGGAGCCCTTGCTTGAGAGCCGCGGCAAGGTCCAGGCGAGGAACTGGGCCAAGAGACAGGACTGGGAGCGGCCTCGCGAGCCCAAGCGCCTGCCGCCTCAGCTCCTGCACGCACCGGGCCTCCAGGAGGGCCCGCACGTGCGCCTCGTACTGACGCATAGACAACCCTTCGCGGGCAGCCTCTGCTGCTGGCCAATCTGGGACGGACCACGCATCAAGGAGGGCCAGCGAAAGCTGTGCCCAAGTGCGGCCTCCTGACACGTGGGCGTGCACAAACACTCGCTTGTAGAGGTGCCACAGACCAGCGCGCCGGGAGGCAACCTCCAACACAGCCCTGGCCGGCCCGAAAAGCGACCAGCCCAAGTCCGAGCAGGCCAGAGCCCCCCCTCGCCAGGGAGGGCTACCCAGGAGGGCGCGCGCCCACGCCCCGTAGCTCTGCTCCAGCTTGCGCGGCGCGTCTTCACCCACCACCCACAGCCACCGCCCGAAACGCAGCGCGCCTTCGACTTGAACCTGGAAGACGTGAGCAGCCGCGGCAAGTGGAAGGACTCCAGCAGCCACTTGCCCCGCGAGGGAGGCGCACTGCGCGGACGCGGCACCGATTTTCGCATCCGCGAGCCTCGTGAGGTCGAGGTCACCAGACCACAGGAGCCCGAGCCACTGATGAGCATCTTTGAACCCAAGTGGACGGAGGAGGGAGGAGGGAGGAGGGAGGAGGGAGGAGGGAGGAGGGAGGAGGAGGAGGAGGAGGAGGAGGAGGAGGAGGAGGAGAGAAGAGAGAGAGGAGGAGGAGGAGGAGGAGGAGGAGGAGGAGGAGGAGGAGGAGGAGGAGGAGGAGGAGGAGGAGAGGGAGGAGGACGATGATGATGATGAGGAGGAGGAGGAAAACACCATTTGGTCGATGTGCCTTCCCTTACCCCAACCTCCTCCTTGTCCTCCTCCGCTCTCCTCTGCCCCTGCTCGGGCTAGCCACCCTTCTGCACGTCGAGCGGCTGCCGCTCCCTTCATCCCTCCTTCTCCTCCTCAAAACGGCTCCAGGATCGTAACCGGAGCGGGAACCCATAAAAGAACGGCGACAGAACCGGCAAAGAAGCGGCGTCGGAACCGATAAAAAAACGGCCCTGTCGTTTCCAGGGCCCACTTAGCATCTGCCCCTGCTCGGGCTAGCCACCCTTCTGCACGTCGAGCGGCTGCCGCTCCGTTCATCTCCCCTTCTCCTCCTCCTATCACTCCTCCTCCTCCTCCTCCTCCTTCTCCTCCTCCTCCTCCTCCTCTTCCATTTCGTCGCTGACCGGACTTAAATCCTCGGGATTGTAGTGTCTGTGAAAAAGACGGACGGTCCACTTAGAAGTAGTGCGCGACAAATGCCCAGCGGGACAAAAGAAAGGCAGCACCGATCTTCGAAAGAAGCGGGCCCGTGAGGGCACAGGGTATGCGCCCGCCACGCGATACGTGAGGAGAGGGAGATCGACGCAAGTAATCAAGGCCTCCTGCCCCTCGTCGTCGTCCTCCTCCCCTCCCTCCTCCTCTTCCACCCTCCTTCTCCTCCTCCTCCTCCTCCTCCAGTCCTTTTCCTTTTACATAACTTCTCCTTGTCGAACACAGAGGCCAGTTTTTAGAGCGTGCTGGGAGTTTCGCATGAGACTTCCTCATCACTTGTGACCCTGCAGCCTGACAGTCTGCAAGATTTTCACGGATCGAGGGCGGGTGGTTTTCAACATGTGGCTCTCGCCTTAGTGCCGCGCACATTCGTTTGAAACATTTGCAATGGTTTCACGGATTGAGGGCGGGTGGTTTTCAACATGTGGTTCTCGCCTTCGCGCCACGCACATTCGTTATCAAACGTTGCAAGAGCTTCATGGGTTGAGGGCGGGTGGCTTTCAAAATGTGGCTTTCGCCTTGGCGCCGCGCACATTCGTTTTAAACAATTGCAAGAGCTTCACGGGTTAAGGGCGGGTGGTTTCCAAAATATGGCTTCGCCCTAACGCCGCGCACATTCGTTTTAAACATTTATGATTTTCACGGATTGAAGACGGCTCCTGTTCAATATGTGGCTCTCGCTTTAGCGCCGCGCACATGGTGTTTTCGCATCTGTCAAAGAAAAATCAAAACTTCCACGGCTTCCCATGATCAACGTACCAGCAGCAGGAGGGTGATATGTTGCGTCAGTCCAGGGTGTTGATGTCCCAAGGGGTCCCAGGAAGTCGCGTGGCGTCAGAGCACAGCAACCAGATTGATCCGTGGCGTTGGATCCCGATGAAAATGTTTTGGCATGCTTCAGGATCTTCAAACGGTTGTCTGCCAAAGAAGCAGTTCCTTCAGTGGAAATGAACCCTTGTAGGGGCCTGCGAAGAGGGAGCTTGGAGGGAGGGTTTATTACAACGTCGTTGATGACTCTGGGGTTTGCACTGGTGCTCCTCCTCCTCCTCCTCCTTCTCCTCCTCCTCCGCCTCCTCCTCCTCCTCCTCCTCCAACTCCTCCCAGCGAGCCAGTTCCCTCAGTGGAATTGAACCCTTGTAGGGGCCTATGAAGAGGGATCTTGGAAGGAGGGTTTATGCCAACATCGTTGATGACCCTTTGGCTTACACTGGTCCTCCTCCTCTTCCTCCTCCTCCTCCTCTCCCCCAGGTTCTTCCGACGACGCCGACGGCGATGTCACGCGACGAGCGTCGAGGCTTGGCTGGCCCCAGGCCTGCGGCTTGGCCTCCGCCCTGGACTCCGCGCCGGCCGCCTCCGCCTCGTGCGCGGGCGGCGCCCGCGGCTGCTGGTGCTGCGATCGATCAGCTGGCTTCGGTGGCAACTCACGGGAGCCTCCCATGCCATTTTTGAGCATGGACTGACCGAGCATTTCTATAGGCCTACCACGAAATGCTCTTAGAACCCGAAAAGCTCGAAGAACAAACACCATGTTCTTAGAACATTAACCCTATATGTTAAAACAAGACTGTCCCAGCCAGACATGTTCTAATAACATTTCGTGGGAACCAAAAAGGTTCGTATTACATTGTTTGGTGGGACTATAGGCGAGCCAGGACGCTTCACCACTGCTTGACATCTTGTCGGCTCTTGCGAATCGACGCTACTCGACGCTGGTCCACGCGAGTCGACGCCAAACGGGCGCCAGTCGACGCAAAACATCGGCGCGCGAGCTCGCCGACCCCCAGACGCCAATCGACGTTAGAGACGGAATGAGGGTATACCAGGCTCCCATGATTTGCTACCGAGGCTGGCGGTGAGGAAATCCGACCGAGAAGCTGGCGGAGCAACGTTGCGTTGCGCCCTATGCAAAGCTCGGGTGGAAGAGAAGAAGAAAAATACGCCGTCAAAGCTGCACGTCGTCAAATCAACGACACCGCGGCCGGCCTCTTGCACGAATGCGGCCGGCTGTTGTTCAGCGACGCACATGCGAAACCCAAAACCGACCGAATCGACGGCGAAACCGAAACCGAAGACGAAGTCGACAAGCCACGAGCTGCCAAGAAGGGCGCGGCGACGCGGCAACCTCACGAGAATCCACCGAGCTGAACCGACCTGGCGACAAAAACATGATACCGGAGAAAACAAGCAATCAGATTTTGGCTATTGGGCGTAGGGCTATGAGGCTATAGGGCTCTAGGGCTATAGAGCTACAAGGCCATACGGCTACGTAGCACCCCGCAGTTGCGGATAAGACTGAGGGGGCGGCGGGGATGTCGGCAGTCTGCGAGGCGCCGCAGCCGCAGGCGCAGTTTCCGACGAGCCCGCCGCAGGCGTCGATTCATTGTTCAATGTAGGTGGGTCGCGGGTTGGGTCGCAGGTGGGTCGCGGGTGGGTCGACGGTGGGTCGCGGGTGGGTCGCGGGCCGGGTCGCGGGTGTGGCGGGTGGGTCGCGGGTGGGTCGTGAGCGGGCCGCGGGCCGGGTCGCGGGGTGGGTCGCGGTTGGGTCGCGGGGAGGGTCGCGGGTGGGTTGCGAGGTGGGTCGCGGGTGGGTCGCGGGCCAGGTCGCGGGGGGGAAGACGACGACGACAACGACAACGACAACGACAACGACAACGACAACGACAACGACAACAACAACAACAACAACAACAACAACAACAACAACAACAATCATTTTACCCGAACGCTCAGTGTTCTCCCCAGTGCCAGGGTTTTCATGCGACGCCAGCCAATACCCCCACTTCGTGGGGGGGCAATGCAAGCTCTACCAAACATCCACACGACTCTCGGGAACCACCCACACCCAGCTTCCCGCCCTATGACGTCAGGACACTTCACTTCGTGGCGCGCGGACGATCGTGGATACTACACTGGCGTGGAGTACACACCCGCAGAGGTTGATCACTTGTTTGGGCCCCGCATGTGCCCCGCATCGTGCATTCGTTGCGCATGACATAGAGAGAGCAAGACAGAGAGAGAGAGAGAGCAAGACAGAGAGACAGAGAGAGAGAGAGAGAGAGAGAGCAAGACAGAGAGCCAGAGGAGAGCTACGGTGCGATTCGTGTGATTTTATGATGCGCGGTGCTAAAATTCTTAAAAACCCAATGATTTTTGGAGATTTCGGCGTGCGCGCGCGAAGAAAAAACGAATGTGTCCCGCATGGTATTATTTGACAGGGATGATGGCCCTGGCAGGTGCGCAAACGTTGTCGCAGAAGTTCGAAAAAGTTGCTCGCAAAAGCCCGTTTGACAGAATTGTTTAAAAAGTGTTGGTTTTCCTACGAATCCGCAAGAGCGCGCGGAAGAACATTTTGACAATTTTTTCTTAAAAAACCATTGGGTTTTTGATGTTTTTATGTTAAAATCGTTACGAAACCTAAGGTTTTGGAAGGATTTCGTCTTGCGCGCACGAATGTCCACTTTACCTTATTTTTTGCAAGGGATTCTTGCAATTTGATCAAGTAAGAACAAGAATTTTCATTTTATAGTGTTTTTTGCAAGGGAAAACGGAGTACAACAAAACAACCGGATCCGGTAATAATTCACTTTTCTGAAGCTTTCGCTAAAAAATGATGAAAATGTAGCTGCGGCCTAGGTTTTGGAGGGGGGTCGCGCACCAGGGGTCCCAACAATAATTATTCTTTAGAAGTAATAATGTTCAACAACAACAACAACAACAAGGTAACGACGCTACCTGGAGGCCCCATTCTACCTTGCTGTCCCTACCCTCTTGTACGGACCTTAGCTGGAGGCCCCATGGGGGGGGGGGGGGGGCGGGAAACGGGAAACGGGAAACCCCTCCGGCATAATAATACCTAGGGATACGGATTCCAGTCCGACCCTTCCACCTCCGCACTGGAGTCGACCACGCAAACGCGAGGGAGCACCAGCGAGGCTCCAGCAACCATAGGGAACCCTGGGGAATCCATAGGGAATCCTAAGGAATCTATAAGGAACCCTGGGGAATCCATAGGGAACCCTGGGGAATCCATCGGGAACCCTAGGGAATCCATAGGGAACCCTGGGGAATCCATCGGGAACCCTAGGGAATCCATAGGGAACCCTAGGGCATCCGTAGGGAACCCTACGGAATCCATAGG